>JACEOJ010000091.1:514155-572226 GCA_013761285.1 Campoletis sonorensis
CGATTGGTAACATAACGAAAGTTACGGTCAACACGAGCTTTTTTGCAAAACAACCGTACACGAGGGATGCAAAAATCGAAAAAAACGAATTGTCGAAAAGGGACAACGAATGGGGAGAGAAAACGAGATTCGAAAAATCGGCAAATGTTCGGACGGACAAAGATTTGTCGAGATATTTTTTGCCCGCCCAAAAGTTGGTGAAAAGTAAAAAAATGGAGGAAGCTGGTGAAAAATCGGGTGAAATATCAACGAGCAACGATATTTCGGCTCGTTTGTCATTTTTCCAGAACGTTTCGACAGGTGATAAAAAAGTTAATCCGGATAATCGTGAAATTTCAATTGAGGCGAAAATCGATCATTTGAACGAGCAGGTTTTATCGCGGAGAGAAAAAAATCGGGACTTTGAAAATTCGCCGAAATTTTCGAGACTTCGGATCAACGGTTTGAACGAGGAATCGGTGAAACTAAATCGGCAAGAGACTAACGAAGGGAACGGCGGGAAAGTGAATAGCGAAGTGCGAAAAGATTTTTCGGATATTTTTCGCGAGTTCGGCAACGAAAGTCGTGGGAAAGTGTCCGAAAAGCAAGAAATTTCGGCTGCGAGTCAAGTGAGTAAAGTTCTCGATATTCTTGTGGAGGCCGAAAAGAATGATCGTCGAAGAATTAGTGCCACGTCATCGAGCAATCATTTGGAAGAGCAAAAAAAAGAGCCCAGAGCAAAAATTTCGGATGTTGAGAATCCGATGAAAACGGATTTGAGAGAAATGTTAAAAGAGATGAAACATTCTTTGCCGAAGCGTCCGAAAGCCAACAGAACACGTGACCAGCAAACGGGGCCGAAACCGGAAGAGAAATCGGAAGAAAAAAAGAAGTTTATTTCGATGAACGACAAAAAGAAAGAATTCTTTTTATCGAGCGGCGAAAAATCGGCACTTTTAAGTCCGGTGACGGTGGTTTATCCACCGCCGATAAGAAACGCGCCGATTTTTGCCGAAGTATCGAAGCCGATTTTTCGAGAAGTCGAGGAGCGTGAATACGATCGTCAAAAAGTATCTTCGGCGGCTCAGACCTGTGGCAATTTGCGGAAAAAAATGTCGGCTCCAGAACCGAAAATCGAATCGCCGAAAAGTCCGAAAAAACACGTTTTTCCTTCTCGACCGGTTGGCGGTCCGATTTCGGGCACTTCCGGCTTGACAAAAAATTCTTTTCAACTCATAAGACCCCGAGAATTCGCCCAAATAGAGGCAATCAAAACAATGAAAAATGGCGGATCCGAAAACACGTACGCCAACGTGATCGAACAATCTTTGTACGCAAATGCCCTGGTTCCACCGCGAAAAGAAAACCAATTCGCGGTTCCTCGAAACGGTGAATCCTCGAGACATTTTTCGGAAGAAAAATTGCCCGAAATCAAGAGAGAAATTAGCGAAACGGAAGCTACCGGTAAGAATTATTTACACGCGCAAGTTCAATGTCCCATTTATTCTTTTTTCTTTTCTCCTCTTTCCCTTCTTTTTCGAGTGACTCACTCTCGGCGTGAATATTCTATAAATAAATGCGTGAATCAGTACCGAAACCCGTGAAGAGCTGCCTCGACAAATATGAGCGCTCAAAAAAATCAAAACATTGTCAAAAATGCGAAAAAAAAATTCCTTAAACCAAAATTTTTAAGGGAGCAGTGTCCAAACTTGTAAAATCGAAATCAAAATTGAAACAAAAACGAATTTTTTATTTTCGATCGTAAAAAGAAAACCAAAATCTTAAAAGGGCAAAATGGAGAAAAAATATTGAAAAAAAAAGAAAAATAATTTAAAAAATCAGTAAATGATTAATTAAACCATCGCTTTTGAAAAAAACACTATTTTTTCAAGGTTCTCAAGACTCACGGACGGTCGAGTCACAAAATATGAATACCCTGGCTGTAAATCGTTTACTAAGAAAATTGGAGGCTGCAATTGCTTCGGGACATCATCAACAAGCAGCTGGCCTTGCGAAAGAACTCGCCAGGCTAAAAATTCACTGTTCCGTTGTGCGTCAACGACCCAAGACGAAAGATATCGTCAACGTAAATATGTACATCGAGGACAAATTGGCTCATCAAGGGCCCATACCGCTGAGGGTTCGTTATTGCAAAAAATCACCCAAATTACGAAAATAAAAGTGAAGAAAAAAAAAAAAAAAGCCAATTATTTCGACATTTTTGAAAATTCGTCAAATTATTCAAAAATAACTTTCAAATTAAAGAAATAATTTGAAATAATTTATTCAATTAATATTCTAAATTTAATTTTTTAAATTTTTTTAATTAATTTAATTTCCTCGAACCAATAAATTGAATTAAAATTATTGAATTTCGATATTCTTTATTAATTAAATAAATCAATTGATTATTCATTCATTGATTTGTGTTTTTTTTCTTTTTTGTTATTTAATTATTTATTTATTCAAATAAAATTTAGCTGACGCGAAGTATGACAGTCGCTCAATTAAAAGCCAAAGTTTTCACCGAATTCGAAATTCCTGTTCACGTGCAACGTTGGATTGTTGGAAAAAATTTGGCGGATGACGATTCAACGAAACTGGAGGATCTGCAAGCTGTTGATGGCTCACCAGTTTTTCTGTATCTCGTTGCACCGGGTAAATAAAAAAATGATTTTTTTTTCCTCAAATATGAAGAAGAAAAAAAAAGAAACTTAAAAAATCGTTTTTTTCGCTTAAATTCGCTAAAAAAAACCTTTTTTGTCGACGATTTTCTAATTTCTAAATTTCTCAAATTCCAGAAACGAAAAACGACGAAATAGGAGTTCAGGACGATGCAGTATTATTGGCTGAACAAAATGCACCAAAAAATAACGAACTCTTGGAAACCAAGGAAGTTAAAAAATTGGTAGAAATCGAGGAGTCAGCAAAAGCTTCATCGGATTGTCAGGTATTTAATTCCTGGTCATTTTCATGTGATTTCAAAAAATTTGATAGGTTTTTCGAATGAAAAAACAAAGAAATTCTTCAGAAATTTGAAAAAATCCAAAATTATTGAAATTTTGTCAAACTTTTTCGAATTTGATGCTGAAAAAGACGAGGAAAATGCATAAAAATTAAAAAATGGATTTTTTTTCACATTGGAACAAAATTTAAAACCATTTTCATGAAATTATCTAAAAATATGAAAAAAGAGACAAATGCATGACAATAAAAAACTGAAATTCATCAGAAATAAGAAAAAAAAAATTTTTAATCATTTTTAAAAAATTTATTGTGACCCCCATGATAATAAATTTGGTAAAAAAAATTTTAAACAGACTATCAAAGAAGAGGAGGACGAGGAATCGATTTCCGAAGAAGTGAGAATGGAACGTTACGAGGCTTTGATATCTTTGGAAAATTGTGACGTCATACCAAATTCAGAACCGATCGAATGTCCAATTTGTTTCGTTACTTATGGGCCTCAGGAAGGAGTAATTCTCAGAGATTGTTTGCACATGTTTTGCAGGTTTGAAAATACCCCGAGAATAAAAAATAAAAATAAAAAAATCACAATTTCTAATCGATTTATAAAATTTTTGAATTTCTTTTTTCAATTCTATTTTTATTTTTATCTCCAAGGCCTTGCATCGCAAATACGATACGTTATTGCGAAGAAGCCGAAGTAAAGTGTCCATTCAGGGACACGGAATACACGTGCGAGTCGACGCTCCAGGAGCGCGAAATTAAATCGGTGAGTGAAAATAATAAATTTTATCAAAATTCTAACTAATAATTCAATTTTCTATTTTTCTGACATTTTTTCAAATGCTTATTCATTTATTTATTTTTAATTTTTATTCTAAAATTCCACTTTCGATAAAAATCGATGAAAAATTTAATTTTTCATCGAATGATTATTTAATTTTCATTTAAATTTTAAAGGTTTTGATTTTTTTGAAATAAAATCTCTTTTTCGATCGATTAAAAAAAAAAAAAAACTTTTTTTTTTCAACTTTTACGTAAATTTTTCATTATTCAACGAATTACTACGAATTTTTGGGATTCTCTACCGAAACTCATTGGCTTCATTGAACACAGTTGGTCGAACCGGAAGTGTATCAGCAACACCTGGCAAAATCGATGACCCAAGCAGAAAACAACGCGGGCAACAATGCGTTTCATTGTAAAACACCCGATTGTCCTGGCTGGTGTATTTACGACGACAACGTTAACAATTTTTTGTGTCCCGTGTGCGGAGTCAATAATTGTCTGACGTGTCAGGTAAAAAAATCGATAAAAACAGAAGAAAAAGAAATGATGTTGATGAAAAATATCAAAAAATTCTATTATTTTGCAAATCGCAAAATGTCATTTCCAATCGACATTTAAAAAAAATTGAAAAATCTGAGAATCGCCATGTTTTTTGTTTTTTTTTTGTTTTAAGGTCGTTCACACTGGAAAAAATTGTCGCCAGTATCAAGAAGAATTGAGACTTTCGAAGGAAACGGATCACGAATCAAAAAGAACTGCAGCAATGTTGGAAGAAATGGTCGATCGAGGCGAAGCACTTCCTTGTCCAACTTGCGCGGTCGTTCTCATGAAAAAATGGGGTTGTGATTGGCTCCGTTGTTCAATGTGTAAAACAGAAATTTGTTGGGTCACGAGAGGTCCTCGTTGGGGTCCGGGAGTGAGTAAAATAAAAATAAAAAAGATAAAAATATTTAAAAAGTCGAAAAAAAAACGATTTTAGGAATTTTTTGACAAAGATTCTGTCAAAAAATTCATAAAATCGACAAATTCATTGAATACGAGAATCAAAAATCTTTCAATTGTTCGTGGAACAATGTAACTTTCAAAAAATTCATTGATACCAAACTCTTATAAAAATTATTGAAAATCGACGTTAAAAAAATGTCAAATTGCGGATTTTTTGAAATTTTATCAATAAATTTTCATATTTAGATGAAATTTGACTCGTCACCACGAATTTGAGTGACAAATATTATTGAAAATGTTTGAAAAATTAATTTTGAATGAATCTTTCGTTTTTTTGTCTCCAGGGAAAAGGCGACACGTCAGGAGGCTGTCGATGCGGTGAAAAAGGTGTCAAGTGTCACCCACGATGCAATTATTGTCACTGACTCAAAGCGGACGACGAGCAGACGAATTTTGCACGAAAAAATGAACGACTACGAAAAAAATCGCCCAGACGTTATGAACAAAGACAAAAAAACGGTCTTTTCGTCTTATTTTCTCTTTTTTTTACCACAAAAAACCTCTTAAATTTGTAACTTGATATAAACGAAATAAATTATATCTACGAAACGTCAAATCCGTTGTTTATTCCTTCGCATTTTCTTCGCTCTTCATTTCTTCGCTTTTTGGTGATTCACTGTTTTTACCAATTTGCTCCAACCTCGAAACCAACGTGCTTTGATGATGATTCAATTGACGATTCAGATTCGCACCACCTGCTGTTTGCAACGTGTGCACAAGCCCCGATCGAGCCGCGGTTATATCCATTTTTCCATATTTTAGAAAATCGTTCAGATTCAACAGTTTTCCTTCAAGAATTCCACCTGAAATTAGACAAAGTTTTGATTAATCATTTCATTTATATTGGAAAATTATTGTTGGAATTTATTTGAAAGAATCAGAGGGATTTTTACGATCGATTTTTTATTTTTTAACGTTTTTTTTAATTTTAAAAAAAATTAATGAAATTCATGAACAAATATTCCGATAATTGTCCTCGTATCGATTTTTTTCTGGCAATTTTTATAAATTTTTATAATGGAATCGAGAAAATCTTTGTTTTTGACAAGAGAGAAGGAAAGTTTAAAAAAAAAACCAATTTTGCAATTTTTTTACAACTAAGTGAGAGTGTGGATAGAATTTTGAGAAAATAATCAAAAATAATGCAAATTTTTGAAAATTTGACGAGTAAAAAAGAAAAATTGGCGAATTTTGATGCCAAATATATTTAAAAAATAAAAATAAATGACTGAGAAATATGGTTTTTTAGTAAAAAAAAAAACATCCAAGATTTTTGGTAAACAATTCTCACCGATGATGAAAACTTGTGGAGTTTTCTTGACGATTTTTTCAAGCGCCGCGACTTGAGGCTCATCTCCAAAGACCAAATAACTGGTGGAGCAAAAAAGTGGTAAAATGTTTTCGAAACGAGTATCATCGACAGCAGCGTGCAGGAGCCCAAGACCGTAATATTTCAAGGTCATATTTTTTTTGTGAAGGGCAACAGCCAAGTCGAAAGCGTCTCCAGCTTTCATGGAATTTTTGTGTAGGACCGCAACCATTTTTGCCTTTTCAAATCGTTCGCGAATTTCGCGAGCTATTATTTGTTTGTAAGGATGCAGCACCGTTTTTTGTTTCGATTGATTTTTCCTAAACGAAGGGCCTTGGCAAACCTCCCAAATCGGTTTTATCGGCTCCTCGCGCTGATAAAATGGCGTGACGAATTCCGTCACGAGGGCACGCTCGTAAAACGGTTTTTGAGGCCTCTGAATATTTATTTTGCCACGAAAACGCTTTTGTTGCGTTAAAATTTGTCGTGGCACAATTAATCTGGAAATGGCTGTAAATAAAAGAAAAAAAGGTATTTAATTATTTATTATCAGGGGACAAAAATCGGTGAAGTTTAAAAAAAAAAATGATTTTTCGATATTCCCTAATTAATTAAATTTCGTAAAAATGGCAGCTTAAAAAATGTTAATAAAAAAAATGTAAAAATCTACGAAATTTGAAAAACAATTGAGAAAAAGATTTTTGAAAAATAGCTATTCTTACTCCATCCAAATATGGCGTTCCAGGCATCATCGGAAGAGAAAAACGATGAAATAGAATCGACGCAAAAAGGATCAACGGAATTTTGTAAATTGTTGGAATTAAAATACTCGTTGGTTTGTGTTTTTTCGTAATTTTCTAAATATCAACATTTACTCGATCAGAAAACTCGAATTAATTAAAAACTATCCTTTTGCATATGAATTTGAACTAAATCTATGAACGTAGGTATGAAAATAATAAAACGAGACGAGGCAAAAAATGGATTCGTGCAAAAAAATTTATTCGATTAAATTTTTTTGTATTATAGATACATGATCTGGTATGTCTGATTAAGGACGCAAGTACAAAATTATATATATATACAAAATTTGTTCAACACACATAATTCGATTTATTCGTGAATAAAAAATCACGATTGTTCTCATTTCGAAGATAATATTAATAAAATTGATATATTTAAGTTTATGTTTTCGTGTCTACTCAAAAACATTGTTTCTGCTTGAGGGCAGATCCAAGGCACTTTGGAATAAATGAATACGTTTTACAGAATATCGTGTAAATGTATAAATGGATTAAAGTGTAAGTGTTTGTGTAATTGATCTCGATCGCCTGTTAAGTACTTAACGATTTGTAGTTTGGTGGACGCGTTAACAAAATCGTTTTCGTGTGTAAAGAAGAAAAAAAGAAAACAAAAAATGATAAGCTAATATCCGAGTTGGACGAATCGGGAGGATAACATGTTTTTGTTTAACTCTACAACGATCTTGTTTCGGATCGTTTTACAAAAAGAATAAATTCGATTATGCGATGTAGTTGATGGTGCCACTGCAGTAATTGCTAGACTCGTGTCTGTTGTCCGGGTTGTCACCAAAGTTGAGGGATTTCCTATTTTTTCCGAGTCTGAGCATGGACCTGATGCCTCCTTTCTTCCGTGATCGTTTGTATCTTTCATCGAGTGCAGAATTGAGAGAAGCCTGTTTGACATCACCGCGAGCGTTGGTGAAGCCATCCCGGTCGTCCTTGTGAGGGTGGGAAGCGGAAGAGGTGACATCGGTGGTGGTGGTGTCGTCATCAACGAGCCAGTGTTTCCTGGGGGAGAGGAGTTTGTTGTTGCAAGTGGAGGGAATCCCATAGAGATAGTCCTTGTGTTGTCGGTCTTGAATTTTTTTGTCCTGGCGTTGTCCGTCGATATCGTAGCTGGAGCTTTCCCCGGAGGTGATGCCGCGTCCCCCGTTGTCAGCAGGCTCATCGGAGCGGTTGGCGTTCCTCTTGTCCGGCTCCCCGTTCGAATTGTCTGCGGAATGTCCCTCGGAGCTCTTGTCTCTTCTTCCGTCCCTTAGCTTCTTGTTCCTCTTGTAGGTGTCGGTGTTTTTGGCATCAAGGGCAGCGTGTCGTTTCTCCGACATGCTTTGTCGTCCTAAGGCGTCCCGGGAGAATTGATTGGTCGCTGAGTTCACCTCCTCCAATGAAAGTTGACTGTCGTAGGTTGGATCACCGGAATACAAACTTTCACGTTCCTCCGGATTCTTCTTGGGCTCCGCGTGCGGTTCTAAGGACTCTTCGAGAAGAAGGTCCGGGTTGTCGCTTCCTAACATAAGCTTCTTTACGTTGGTCACGGAATTGAGCCACGTTTTGTTGGTTGCCAGACAGTAGCTCTCATTTCGCAAACTATTTTTGTTGTACTGTTCGGTGAGGCGATCTATGACTGGGTTCCATGGGGAAGCTGTTGCCGACATTATCTTCATGCTGTCCCTGGCGTCGTTTTGAGCGTTCAAACTGTTTTTGTCACGGACGTTGTTAAAACTGGGCAAATCCGGCATGTAAATACCATTTGGATTGTCAATTTTAGTCGATGGCGATGTTCCATCGTGGAAACTCTTGTCACTGTCGTAGGTGGACATTCTTCGTGCAATGGTTAGAGTTATAACGCCGGTGATGGAGCTGTTTGTGTTGAGCATTGCCCTCCGGAGGGTTTCCATCGCGTCCGAATTGGAAAGCCCAAGAAGAGAGACACCGTTGACATTGAGCAATTGATCGTTGGTGCGTAAGCGTCCGTCGCGAGATGCAGCTCCGCCGTTGAGGACGCTTTTGATAAAAATTCCAAGATCCATGTTAGTGTTCTCGTCGGCATGGCTCGTTTTGCCTTTGACGCTTACGCCCAAGCCCGCCTTTTCGGAATCGCGAACTGGAATGTCGAGGGTTAGGATGACTCGGTTTTTTCGCGGGGATGGAACGGCCTCGTCGTTGTTCGGTTCGTTGATTTTGCAGGGCAAAGTCTTTTCCCAAGTCTTTTCAGCACTGCCGTAAGGCGGCGGCGTGCTTTCACGGCGCTTGTCAACCTCCTCGAACGCGTTTTTCATCCCCCGGGGAGTCAAGGTTCGAGTCTCACTGCTCCAGGGCCTTGCGGCGTCCGGAGTGCTTTCCGCGAGACCCGAAACACCCGACGTTTCAGCGTTACCGATTTCTTCCTGCCGCGAAACTATCATCCTCACTTTACCACCGGAAGGTATGCTTCTCAGCAGGGAAACTACTTCCGATTGGCTTTTTCCAGTCATCTCGACTTTGTTGACTTCCAGCAAACGATCGCCGGGTCTTAATCTTCCGTCTTCTACGGCTGCGCCCTTCGGCAGAATGTTCTTTATGTATATGGGACAGTGTCCACCGGCTGGATTGTCACGGGTAGTGACCGAAAAGCCGAGACCGTTTGTTCCTTTGGTTAGATCGATTTCAATCATTCGTCCGATCTTTCGGGTATTTGAGCTCTGCAGGATATTGTAACACTGGAGCTTCTTCACGCTCTCGTCGTGTTCCGATTTTTCTATCGACTGATGATTCGTCTCTTCTTTCCCATTGCTGTTGTTGTTATTGTTGTTGTTGTTCCTCGCGTTATTACCCACTGATTTATCGTTCTTAATAACGGAGATACGCAGGCAAGCTTCGCTCATGCAACTGGCAAATATGCTTTGCACTTTCGAGAAGGGTATCCGCAGAAGATTATGTCCGTTTATCTTAACGATTCTGTCGTGTAGGTCGATCTGACCGTCTTTAGCGATTCTGCCGTTCGGCTCGATGCCTTCGACCCGCAAACCCTGATCATTGCCGGCAAGATCGTAACAAGGCACCACATGAAGCCCCAGTGGGCCGGCTTCGTTCTTTATCACGATTTCCCGCACTTCGGAACTCCCCAACTCTCCATAACCGGGACTGCTTCTGTGGGAAGCGAATTCCTGGCTGATCTTAGAGTCCTGTCCCAGAGGCTCCCGCCTTCGCGACTCCCTCGGCAACGACAGCGCCGAATAGGCCGCGACGTGGGGATCTCTCGTCGATAAAGCGTGCATCGATAATCTCTTTACGCTCTCTCGCTTTATGTTGCTACTGCTTATACGCCCCCTCACGTCGTATCTCCGCTCTTTTGTCTCCGGATGAAAAAAATCCGGACTGTTCGTTCCCACAGAACTCGCTCCGTCTCCACCCGCGTGATTAACATCGTTGTTCAAGTGAGCAACTATCTGCTCTCTGTCGTCAGCCACGTCGCACAGCCTGTCGTCAGGATCCAACAACCCCCCACCCGTCAATGATGACAGACTGTTTATCGCTGGCGAATCTAACTTCCCTGTCGCTTTGCGGTATCGCAGTATCGACTCGTGCATCAAATCTCTCACCAGCAGCGTACCGTCCCCACAGGGCACCACCACCCTGACGTTGTCAAAACACACCGTCACCTTCATTCTTGCCTCAAGCTCATCATTTATTAAATTTTCTTTTTCTACCTTTTCTTCCTTCTTTTCTCGCTGTTGCCTCCGCCACAAATTCTTAGCGATTTGTCATTTTCAAGTTTTTTACTTTTCTCTGCGTACGGAGCAATCGCTCTGGTTTTCTATTTCTTTCGTATGGCGTATTATTCAGTTATCGGAATTGAAATTTCTTCAACTTTCAGGTACAGTTTCGCTCCTTCGTCTTAGGAATTCTTTTTCATTTTTTGTTGAGCTCAAAAAATCAATCCCCGAGCAACAGTTTGCGGAAAATATTTGTCAATTTTTTTCTTTTTGCCTATTCGACGCTGTTTACGTCTGCAAAAAAATTAGAAATCGGCAGGAAATAACTCAGCGGCTTTATCAACAGCTGCCGAGTAAAAATACTTTTTCACAAATTTGTTACTTCCGTGAAGACCTTAACGTTGCGTTGAATTAAATTTGTCAAAAAGATGGCAGAATTTTTTTGATTTTTTGTCATTTTTTGGTGCGGCAAGTTGTTTTCTAAGAATTTGAGTCTTCGTTACGAGAATCGAAATTGGATTCTGCGATTCGACCAAAAATTTTGATTCATGTTTAGAAAATTTCATTTAATTTTCGAAAAAAAATAGATTTTTCGACTTTTTTGTCCAGGTCGAATTATTCCTTCCGTTTCGTCCTGCGAAATCGTACGTTTCTCTACTTTTTTCCGTATTTATCCCCGCACTTTTGTCGTGATTTTGAATAATTCAATTATTTTTATTTATTTTTTTATTCTTTTGGATTTCAACGACAGAAATTCAATCGACGCGACAATTACGCTACGTGATTTCGTGATTATCGCGTTTCCGGTTTGTCCGTACACGGAAGATTGGTTTCGCGATGCTGCGTCACGTACGCTCTATTATCGAGAGGTATAATTTCTTTTTCTTGTTTTTTTTTTTTTTTTCTTCTTTTTTTCACTTATTTTTTATCCTTTTTTATCGTTCCGTATGAATCGCGGAATGAATCACGGGCACGTTTAGACGAAACTTGTAAAGGCACGAGTTAAAAAGTCACGCGACGAGAGCCCTTAACGCTCAGAACGACAAAATCACAGGCGAAACGAAATTATTTCGAAAAACACAACGAAGAACGATCTTAAAAAAAGAAAACAACAAAAAAACACGTTTCTGCAACTTGTCAATTTTTCATTCCCACACCGTCGTGCACCAACAGTCCGAGTTTTTAGCAAAGTTCACGAAAGCCAAACACAACACACGCGAGAAAATAATTTTTTTTCACTTCTTCCCACTTTTTATCCGACAGATTCCAACGCTTTTCGGTAATGGAGAGGGATCGGACGATCTACGCCCCCCAAACGATCTAATTAAAAAAATCTTTGTTGTCGGTGCATCAAATATGCGAAAGATAGACGCACAACGCCATTACGACGTTAGAAATCGTTCACATGCGCGAATGTGTGTGTGTGCGCGTCCTAAGTGTGTGTTTGTGCACGCCTGCCATTTGTTTTTATGGTTCAAGCCGCATTTTTGTGAAATATTGCATCGTCCAATCAGAAGCGTTGCTTTCTTTTGGATGAAACTTGGACAATTTGGCATCGGTTTGAATTGGATTTTATTGCGTAATTTTGGGTGAGAAATTTGACGAGAAACGTCAAAGAGTTTAAATAATCGATTAGAATGCATGGAACGAAATGTTTATGTATTTTTTATAAAAAATTAACTCGACGAACATCGTAAACAGGGAACGCGGAATTGGACGCGATCTCGGAACCTTCAACGGCGAGAACTCGAAGCTCTTGATACTTTTACTCTCGGTCGGTATTGTTTCTTCGATTTTTCGATATTTATTTATATTGATGGATGAAAATGAATGGGAATTTGTCTTTAGACGATTTTATATTAATTTTACAATGTTGAATGTCAACTGCGGCTGTTTATTTATCAAAGATCGTAGGACCGCGGCACTGTTTACAATTGCTCGCAATCCTAACCCCGAAAAAGTTAATGCTACTCGTTTTCTTAGAAAATGGAACGAATTAAAAACAGACATGACGGACGAAGACGATTAAATTGTTGAGAAATGTTCAATTTACCTTTGTCCAAAAACAGAGTCATCTTCGGTGCGTTTTTTCGATGGGAATGACAATTATTTACGCACCGACTACGCGGAAACCCACTCGAGTTTTTAACCTCAAAATAAATTTATCAACCAACCAAGCCACACGATTGTTTCGTGTTCCATGGCGTTCCTTCGTTCAAAAAATGACGTCATGGATGGTTCTCATCGAGCGTTGACGAAAAGAAAACGAACAAAATCGCAAACTCAATTTCAATAATCAATGATTTAGATAATTGAGAAAAATACTTTTATTACATAAAATAGAGATTTTGATGGAATTTTTCACGAGTACTCCGCACGAGTGCGTTGCTCGGTCGGTAACGAGGACACGGGCGAATTCGCTCGGTAACACGAGGCCAACTGGAAAAATGCGAGTTTCACGGAATCACCGACGCGGGCACTCGCGCCAGCTGCAGTGCGTTTCGCTAAAAAGCCAGCAGTCGCCGCTCGCCTCTCGTAGCGCTTGCCGCTCGGGTCGATGAGTCGATCAACAGATTGAAAGAGAATTTTTTCAAAAACAGACTTTTTCTGCTCAAAAAAGTCAGTTCCCTAGTATTTGCGTCCAGAATTATTTTCAAAAGTTCGAATTATTGAATCATTTTTTATTCAAACTTTTGCATATTTTTCGTAAGATTTCATGAAAAATCATCTTTTAATTTGGGCATGAAAAAAAAGGGTCAAAAACTTTCAAGAAACTAGACAAACTTTGTACAAAGATTTTATTACCAAATTGTTATTTTGACAAATTCATATAATAAAAAAAAAAAAAATATATCAATTTCCACCCCTCAAAAATTGATAAATGACACTAAAATCTTTCTGGGTGTGCCCAGATGCTAGGACAGTTCTATACAATTGATGGGCTAATGATCCCAAGGGAATAGGTGCCCCAACGGTTCCAGCAGCTTCTTGAGCAAGTCCAAGATCTTTGGTCATGAGCGCGGCCCCGAAACCTCCCTGCGAGATAAAAAATAAATTTTGCATATGTGACAATAAATCGATAAAATGACCGTAAAAAAAAAAAAACTACGAAAATTAATAAAATTAATTAAAACAGTAATCAAATGAGAGAGTCTTTTTTTTTTAACCTTGTAATCGTTCGAACTGGGCACGTTTTCGAGTATACCCGGAACAGGATTGTACTGTTCCGAAGACCAACATCTTCCCGTACTCGAATTAATAATGCTGGCTAAGACTTTGGGATCGAGACCAAGTCTGTGAAGTAAATAGTTATAAAAAAATAAAAATAAACCTAAGAAAAACAGTTAGCTTATGAAATTCTGGAAAGAAAAGTCCTCGGCCATTTTTCTCTCCGACTCACGGTTCAGGAGTTATCGACTGGACAAGAAAACAGCCAATCCGGCGTGGCGTGGTGGGCGGAGCGTGCTCCCCACTCAGCGTCCGGCCGTCTCGACGCTCGGGATTGGCTGTTTTCTAAATTGATCAATATCTCACGAACGACGCATCTTAGCGGAAAATGATAGAGGACTTTTCTTTTCAGAATCGCATGGTCTTCAAATTCCTAGGATTATAAAGACCAATTTTGCAATATTTCAGACGCGATTCCGTTCTAAACATATATATATTAAAAAATCGTATTTTTAAATGAGAATAACATCGAAAATCGTTTTTTTCTTGATTGATAAACGTACTTGGAGCCCAAATTGAATGCTTCTGATGTTCCAATCATACTTATAGCGAGCAACATATTGTTACAAATTTTAGCAGCTTGGCCGGAGCCAATTTCACCGCAATGAAAAATTCTTGAGCCCATACACTCGAGAATCGGTCTGGCGCGATTCAAATTCGTTTCCGTACCACCGACCATAAAGGTCAAAGTTCCATCAGCAGCGGCGTTGACTCCTGAATAATTTGTCAAATTTTTTTTTTTTTTTCAATGAAATATAACGCCCACGTAAAAACTCATTAAATCGAAGTTTTAAAAATACCTCCTGAAACTGGGCCATCGACAAAATTCACTTGTTTTTTTGTCGCTTCAGCTGCAACTTGTTGAGAAACTGAGGGATTTATCGTGCTACTATCTATCAATAAAACATTTTTTTTCACTCCACTGCTTCGGAGATCGCACATGAAAAAAATAATAATTAAATTATGAAAAAATGATGAAAAATTGAAAAAATAATAATAAATTCCTATTTTTTTCAAATTTTGACGTTTCAATTGATTTTTTTCGTGTAACCTGAGAATTCCATTTTCACCGACGTAACAATCAAGAACATGTTGATTCGATGGCAACATAGTAACAATAACATCGGAATCGTCAGAGACAGCGTGAAGATTTGGAGCACCATCAGCTCCAGCCTCAATCAAACTCGAAACAGCATTTTTGTTCACATCGTAAACTGTCACTTTGTAGCCCTGAATTTTTAATTAATAAATTTTCTAATAATAATTGCATAATAGTTATGAATTATTACCTTTTTTAATATATTTCTCGCCATTCTACTGCCCATATTGCCAAGTCCAACGAATCCAACTTTGGAAAAGTATCTTTTCCCTTAATTCAACAAAATTAATCCCATTATTTTTATTATTAATTTCGAATCGTTAAAAAAGAAATTCTTATTTTTCGTTACACTTTATAATTATAATTATAATTATATAATTAATTAATTAATTAAATATATAATTACAATTAAATATAAAAATTTGACGTGTAATAAAAAATTCAAATAATTAATTAATTTGATATAATTAAACGTAAAAAAAAAAAAAAAAATTGTAGCTTACCCTCCGATCCAATAACACGTGTCAAAATACGAACGTTCATCATTTTAGGTGCTCTGTGTTCTGAATGTAACGACTGACTGAATAAAACGAGGTTCTCTTATCATTCGTCACTGAAGGCTTGTGAAATGTATTTATAAATGCTAAGTAAATCGTTCGATATCAAAATAAGTAAAAGCTGTTTTTATCAACCAATTGGCGATCGATTTCGTGAAGTAATTAATTTAAATTCTAAACATATTTTAAATTATAATTGATGGCTTGAAATTTCAAATATTTTATTCGAATTAACCGCAGCAACGACAAATATACTTTTTTTTTTCGATCAATTGTCGTCTTACATAAAAAATCAAACGTTTTCTGTTCCTGCAATGAAAAAAGTGCTATTTCATAATAAATTCGATAAGGAAACCATTTTCAACGTAAATTCTCAAAAACAAAGATAAAAATTGTTATCTAATTTCATTATTTGTTGTCATTTCGTAGCTTCGGAAAAGCAATGATTGTAATATCGGTGCCAAGAGAAATACAAGTTTTTTTTTTTTTACTCTTCGAATGATACGAACGACTGACATGATGTTAAAGGAGTGGGTATGGTCTTGTTTTAAAAAGAAGATAAAATTACGAGGTTTTGATAAAAATAATACGTCATTTATGATGTCAAATTATGTGTGATTGACCAATAAAATATTCAACCCAAAAGCACAACAATAAAAATGATTTAATTAACAATATGACTGAAAAAAAAAATTCCCAAGTAGATAAAAAAAATAATAATAATAAATTTTCGAAATTTTTCAATTTTTTAAATTTCGAAAAAATAATAATTCGTCTGATATTTATAGAGAAAAAAAAACAATAGGTAACTGATAGCATGTACAACCCTGACCTCTCTTTGCACAACGGCATTTACATGTGTCAATGGGGGTGGACGTGTAAAACGCGATAAAAATCTTATCACGAATCGAGTTTTATGAAAGTATCCCTATATTAGTTCTGGACATGTGATCGTGTCAAGTACTGCATCGATTTTCTCGTTTGCATTCGCCAAAGTCTCGTCCTACCGGTAACACGTGTAAACAAGCCTTTGCACCAACAATTTTATCACAAAAACTTAATAATGCGGTAGATAACAAATGTTATTATGGATTCATAGTATTTAAAGTATTTTACAATAACGTGCTAGTCGTAGAAGTGAACGTGATGAAAGAGGATCATAAATTTCGTGCGTGAGTGTCTCTAATGTTTTTATGAGTTATTATACTCGATTATCTCGGCAATGGTTGTTAAGTATGATTATTAAATAGGTGGA
Source organism: Campoletis sonorensis (assembly GCA_013761285.1). Taxonomy (NCBI): domain Eukaryota; kingdom Metazoa; phylum Arthropoda; class Insecta; order Hymenoptera; family Ichneumonidae; genus Campoletis; species Campoletis sonorensis. The sequence goes on from JACEOJ010000091.1 coordinate 530,842, forward strand.
TTTTATAGATTTTCGAATTTTGAACAAATTACTCTTTGGCCATTTTTCTCTACGATTTATCGTTCTCGAGATATTGAGAAATTAGTAGCAGCCAATCCGGTTCGTTGTGTCAACGAGTTGGAGTAGAAGGACCCGCCCTTTTTTTTGTGTCGGCTCATCGGATTGGTTTTCTACTAAAATTGTAAATATCTTGTCGATCGTGCATTGGAGACAAAAATGGATAAGGACTTTTTGATTCAGAATTTCCTTCTCTAACTAATTATCGCAGTGAAATCGTAAATTTCAGCTCAAATCGATTAATCGATTGAGCGTTGTATACATTTTTGAATCCTGAAGAAAAAAGTCTCTTGAGATTTTTGTCTACGACGTACCGTTCGCCCGATAATGAGGATTTACTGAGCGCCAATCCAGAGCGCAGGAACAGTTGCGGAGTGGGGGATTCGCTTCGGCGCGTCTGATTGGGTGCGCATTGGATTTATAAATATCTCGGAAACGGTGGGTCGGAGAGAAAAATGATAAAGAACTTTTCGCTTCAGAATTGCATGGCGTGACGAGTTTTATTAGTTTGCGTGCAAATCTCGGCAATAAATAAATATCTTAATCTAACGGTCATTATAGAACGTGGTTTAATGCTTCACATTGTACGCTGAACCGTGAGCTTGCAATACCTTCAAGTTTTGCCGTATATTTTTTCCTTTTTTTCTTTTAGCATTCGTGTTCCCTCCAAAGTGGACGACGTTGGGTAAATATGAAAAATACATAAAAATGGCCGTACTTACGCATAGATCTATCATAACGCTCGCGATCTCTACACTCGATCGAGCCTCCCCCAGGACTTAGGACACATTTCTTCGAATAATTCATGAGCAAAATGTACTTCAACGACACATAGATAGCAAAAAAATCGATTCTTATAACAACAGACGAATGTGCGCAAACTTTTAATGTCTTCAATTCCTACTGGGACTTAAAAATTGCTAGGTTGCGAATATATATATATATATGGATTTTTTTTTCTTCACTCGAACAAGAATGGTCAACAAGTTCATTCGTTGTTCCTCCTTCAACGAGAACAGTTGTAAATTCGTCTTTAATTAAACAAACAATGGTCATGTGTCGACCAAGAATTAGTTTTTCTTTCTTCCTCATTTTATTCGTCGTTGTATCGGCCGATAAAAATTCTATTCTGGTCAACGACACGAGAGGTCCTTGGATTTATTCTGGACGCTTTGCAAACGTCATTGAAATTTCTTTGAATTTTTCTAAATGCACCAACGTTTATCTTGCAGGTAAATATATTTTTTGTTTATCATTTCTATTTGTTATAAATTATCAATAATTTTTTTTACACTTAAAAATTTCCATTTTCTTTTTTTCTACTCTCTCACTTTTAACTTGAAACAAATAATTTCTTTTATTATTTTTTTAATTCAACAATTTAATAATTACGAAGAAATTTTATAAAAAATTGAAATTATCCTGAATTTTTTTTTTTCCTGTTTTTACACTTTCAGATGATTCTGAGCCTAACCTCAACATTTTTAACGAGTTTGCAAAAGTTTATCCATACGAATATACCGTCAATCATAAGACTTTTTGGTGCGGAGGATATTTAATGATATGCACGCCAGGAAATGGACTTTTATACCATCTTGCGAGGTCTGTGCTGAACTATTTTAATACTTTCAAATATTTATCCATACTTTTTTAAGAAAATTGAAAATTTTGTAAATTGAAATATTTTCGATAAATAAACAATTTGAATTTAGGGTTCCTACGAAAATGTCAACTACGGAATTGTTAATTGTTGTTAACGACCGAGTTGAAGAATCTTCTCCACTTTTCAACGTTTCAATTTACGAGAATGCGAACGTCAATATTGTTACTCGGAATGGACTTTGGCACCTGTCAGAAAATTATTTGGATCCGAGAATGTTCAAAAAGATTCAACGGTAAGACTGTTCGAAATTTATAATTGAAACTATTCAAAACAATTAATTGAAAAAAAAAAATCCTACATTACTTTGAAAATTCTTTTATTTCGAGACGATTTTTGAAAATTCATCCAATTTAGGTATAAATTTATTTCTAAAAACAATTCGTACTCATAAAAATAAAAATATATTATCCAATTTTTTTTTTTTTTTTGTAGATTCGAAGAAATGAAACGGACACGAGGAATAGTGAATTTAAAAGGTCGTACATTACAAGCAGCAGCATTTTTCCATCCACCATTGAGTTATCTTTCATCGACAATTAACAGAACGGTCAACGGTGTTGAGGGAGAATTTTTTTTAGCGACAAATAGTAACGAACAAAAATAATTAATTTATTCCATTAATTGGTATTCCATAAATAATAAATTTATTTATTAATTTTATAACAATCACGAAAACAAACAAAAAAAATGGAAATTATTTTTACTTTCATACGCCAAAGAATTATTCCGAAATAATCCAAAAAAAATAACTTTTCAAGTGGCTTAAAAAAAATTGTTTTTTTTTTCAGAGTCTGAATTGGACGGAGTTGAAGTTAAAATATTTTTGCTGCTAGCTGAGAAATTGAATTTCACGTGGGTCATAAGGAAGCCCAACCATTTTTATCGGTAAAGAAAAATTTCATTAAAGTTTTGTTAAATTAATTTTGTTTTTTTTTAAATTCTAAATATTGCTAATTAATTTTTTTTTCAAAGTTATGGCAGACGAAACGGAAGTGATTGGAACGGTGGAATGATTGGTCAAATGTTTAGAAAAGAAATTGACATTGCCTTCACAGAAATATGGTTGGTACACGATCATTATTTATTCACGAATTTATCAACGCCATGGACCAAGCTTGCCATTCATTTTTTGGTCCCGCGACCAAAACGTTACTCAAGAAGTTTTTGGGCACTTACGAGACCACTTTCACCCGAAGTTTGGTGGGCTGTAACCGCTATGATTATTTTTCAAAGTGTTTACGTTTATACGAGAGCTTGGATGAATCCAATGCTTCCTAAGAGTAAGAATCGATTTATTAAACATTTTTATGATGAAATTTTGTTAAAAAAAAGTTTTTTTTCTCTTGATCTCGACATAAATATTAATTTTTAATAATAATAATGATAATAATGCAAAAAAGCAATCAACGAATTGTTAAAACGAAGAATCAGTCAACAAATATCGAAAAGATTTGTTTTTTTAGTTGAATTTTAATTATTTAAATAATTAAATGTTTTATCAATTGACAATAAGTTTGTCTCAACAGGATTTCGAAGTATTGTCAATACTTGGACAGAACTGACAGCACGGTTAGTGGGTGTAGCTTTAACGAAAAAAATTTCAGGTCTTAAGATACAATTTCAACTTTGGCATTTAATTGGCGTCCTCATCGTGACTGCATATTCGAGCAGTTTAGCTGCCAGTCTAGCAAATTCGGGTTTCGAAGCGAGGTGACAAAAAAAAACGATTTTGTTAAGTATTGGAGTTGATTTTGATGAAATTTCATTTATGGGTTAATCATTTTTGAATTTCTTGTTCAACGATCGCAGAATCGACACTACCAAACAATTCGTCTTGAAGAATTTGACTTGGGGCAGAGAAGGTCCGACACCAAAATTTGACAACTACTTTAGTATCCTGGTACGTAAAAAAAAGAAAGAATTTCAAAAAATTTCTTTTTGGAGCTTGTTTTCGGAAATTATTTGGAATTTTGGTTCGAGATTAAAGGAGCTGATAGAGCATTCAATTCTGAAGAGAAAAGTCCTTAGCGATTTTTTTGTACGATGCACCGGTCAGGAGATATCAATACTTTAGTGGCGAGCCAATCCGCTGCGCCGTGAGGAGCGCGGAGTGGGGGATCGCGCCCCGCCCATCTGTTCGCACGGGATTGGCTGTCTGCTAATTTCTCTAATATCTCATGAACGGTAGATCGGAGCAAAAAATGACTGAGGAACTTTCTTTTCGGAAATTGATCATCTTTCTATTGGGAATGATTAAATATTCATATGATTCGAAGAAATAGCAATAATCAAAATAATTAATTTAAAAAATAGTACCAAGTTAAGAAATACACTAGGAATCCACTTCTTTGAGATTTTCTTCAAAATAATGTGATTTTTGTAACAACCTACTGATTTTTTTAAGGACCCTTGGGCAATGAAATTCCCACATCGATTCAAGGGCGAACACAATGAGACGGAAAGACACAAAAAAATTCTAAATGGAAATTATGCAATTCTTGGACGAGTTGTCGGTGGAGTGTTTTTTCCGGAAAATTACGTCAGAGAGAGCGACATGAAAGTGAATATCAGTTCTTTATGATTCCTCATCTTTTTTGACATTCTCAGTGTCACAAATCAAATAAAATCGATTCAATCGTTTTTTACTCAAATTAAGGGTTACAGGCTCATGAGAGACAGCGTCGGTTGTTTTTATTCTTCATTCGCATTACAACCTTGGCTAATACATTCAGTGGATCAGGTGCGATATTCACGATATTATTATCCATTTTTATAAGTTTATTTATTTATTGATTTTTTAATTTGTTGATTGTTTATTTTTTTTTTTATATTGAAAAATGTCAAATTAAATTAGAAAATATTGAAAAATGAAATGTTTTAAAAATAGGTATTGCTCAGGCTCGCGGAAGCTGGATTAACGGTTTACCATCTTCGCGACGTGCTTCACAGACGTGCGTCATCGACGCTTCAAGACGTTCTATCTGAACACGATGGTCCAGAAGAGGGTCCTCGAGTATTAGAAGTTCGACCATTAGGTGCTGGATTTGCGATGCTTGCTATTGGTTTATTTACATCAACAATTATATTTTATTTTGAGCTAAAATCTGTCGGTCGAAATAGGCCAATTATCGAAGTACTTCGTAAAATTGAAAAAAATCGTAAACGTCGATAGAATAATAAATTGTACGAAAAAAAAAATTAAAAAAAAAAATCTAAATAAAAACTAATAAATCACAATTGAGGACGTAATTAATTGCTAACAATTTTCTGCTTTTGTATCAATAATGATTATTATCATTATTCGGATGATCGTTTTATTTATTATTTCAATGATTATTATTTACTTATTTATTTATGATAATCAGAGATGATTGAAGCGATAAATTCATATTAATGGATTGATCATAAATGTTAATGACAATAATTAGCCGAAAAGACTAGACGGTTCTTCCTGATTCTTATTTATTTATGACAAAATTTCTAACACCGTAATAAATCGTGAAAAAGAGAAAAAAAAAACAATTTGGGAGAAACCGGAAATGAGGGTAAATAATGAGAGTGACTTATCTGCTTCGTCCATCGATAATCCCTAAGGGTCAAAAAACAATTTTGACTCCCGGAAAATGCACGCTTTAATAAGAAGCAACTCGACAATGAAATATCGATCGGCATGACTGCCATGAAACGATTCTTTCGTAGGATTCATTCCAAGTGATACGCCGAGACCGTGCAGTGAACCAGTCACTTTTGTTGATCGCAAAAAAAAATTAAAGCTCCCAATGTTCTATGCAAAGTTACGAATTTTTGGAAAATCCATTTAAACGTAAACAACAATGATGTACAAAATTTTGGCATGTATGGTTTTTATGTTTGTTCTAAACTCTGCCGATAAAAGTCTCATGTTGATTAAAGACACTGAAGTCACGTGGATGTCAAAGGAAAATTTCATCACGTTGACTAAAATATCTTTTAAATCGTTCATCTGCTCCAATATTTACATCGCAGGTAAGTGAAATTTAATTCACAAAGAAAAGAAAAAGTTTTCGATGAAAATATAAAAGTTCTATCGAGTTTGCTAGAAAAAAAGGAATAACTTTCAAGATACAATGGAATTGAGATTTGGAGAGTGTTGGTTGTCAAATTCTGGAAAGAAAAGTACTTGGAAATTTTTCTCTACGATGCGTAGTTTACGAGATATTGAAAGATTTAAAGAACAGCCTATCCAGGTGCGCCGATAAGAAGATGGGCGTGGCGCGACAGCTCAGTGATAAAGCTTGCGCACAGGATTGGTCGACACTAATAATTAAATAACTCGGGAACAATTCATCGGAGAAAAAAATACTCAAGGACTTTTCTCTTCAGAATTTCGCATTCTACTCACTCCGTAAATGTCAAGTTCGAGTATTCAAGTTTCAGTGCATAAATGGGCCGAATTTACGACTAATCACTCAGAAACGTTTTTTCTCAAGTTTTATTCCATTTAATTATGGCTTTTCATGTTTTTTTTATTAAATCGGTAGCTTCTCAATGATTGAAAAAAAATGAAGAAAAATGCAAATACGTTGAAATATATGACAATTTTAAATTCTTCATTGACAGGTACTTCAGCGGCAGTCGAAAATTTGTTGGATATTTTTTTACGAAATTACCCTTTCGAGTACTTGATGAACGCAAGGGAATATGCTTGTACCGGTTACTTAATGATTTTCAGTACATTGGACAATTTAACAAAAATTATGGAAAAGTAAAGAAATTATATCGTTTTTTTTTGTCACGATACTCAATTATTTTATTGCACAATTGAATATTGTTTAAAAAATAATTTTACTATCGTGAATCATGCAGCGTTCCAACCCAAATCTCGGATACTCAATTATTGTTCGTCATCGATGCCGACATCGAAGAATCATCAAAAATTTTCAACGTATCGATGTACGAACACGCCAACGTAAATATCGTTTCAAAAAATGGGTTATGGACCCTTTCGGAAAATCATTTGGTCCCAAGAAAATTCAAGAAGATTAAGAAGTAATAAATTATTAATTATGAATAAACACGTATTCGATTACAGTTGAATTTTAATGAATTTTGAATGCATTCTCATCGCAGATACGAGCAACTGATAATTAGGCGCAGAATTTTAAATTTTCAACAACGTCTATTGCAAGTCACGACGGATTTAAACAGACCATTAAGTTATCTGAATACAACGGTTACTCGCGTTGAAAATGGAGAGGAAAAGGAGTTTTTCGTGGCTACAAAAGGCAAAATGATTTTTTTTAGTGCGATTTTTACTTTTTTAAATTGATGGTTATAAATGGAGTTCCTTTTTTATGACCAGGTCACCCAGAATTTGATGGAATAGAAGTCAATTTATTATTGATGATAGCAGAACGTTTAAATTTTACGTACGTCATAAGGAATCGTCATGGTCCTTATCGGTTCGTTGAGAAACCTATCATGACATATTTCCTTAAATTGTTGCAACGATAAAAAAAAATAAAAAAAATAATAATAATTTAAGATACGGAAGATTGAATGCAACTGGATGGTTCGGTGGTATACTGGGCCAAATAATTCAAAAGGAAGTGGACGTTGCGTTCGGTGGCATTTGGCTCGAACTGCCACAATACGCAATGACAAATCTTACGACGCCATGGACCCAGCTCGACGTTCGATTTTTAGTTCCAAGACCCAAGCCTTACATAAGTTTCTGGGCTCTCACGAGGCCACTTTCACTCGAAGTTTGGATCGGTGTTTTCGTCATGATAATGACCAACAGTTTATACGTTTACACGAGATCCTGGCTCAATGGGAGAGTCCAAAAAAGTAATAAAAATATTTCGACATAATAATAACCAAAAATATGGTTGAATTTTCAAAATAACGATTCGAGGAGTCGAGAAATGGCTAGCGCATGAAATTCTGAAGAGAAAAGTTCTTTAGCATTTTTCTCTCCCATCAAGCGTTGTCGAGATACCGAGGAATTCGTGAGGACCAATCCGCTGCGCGTGGAAACAAATTCTGGAGTGGGGAGGCACCGCCCCCAGCGTCCACAGCGCAACCGATTGGCCGGTTCTTCAATTCATTGATATCTCGAGAACGGTACGTCGGAAATAAAAACCGCAGAGGACTTTTCTCTTCAGAATTTGATAACCTATCCATTCGCAAGGGGTGAAATGTGGTTATTAAGGTAGTTATTCGATAAATCTTGAAAAATTCTTCAATCGAAACAGGGTATCGCAGTTTCACTGTCACGTGGACATTATTAATGGCACAATTGTTGGGTTTATCTGTAACTCAAAAATGGCGGGGTTTCAAGCTCCAATTTCAACTTTGGAACATGATCGGGGTGCACATAGTGACTGCATACTCGAGCAGCCTAGCGGCAAGGCTGGCGAGTTCAGATTACGAAAAACGGTCAGGATTATTTTGTTTGGACTCAACTTTTTTCTGGATGTAATTTTATAATTAACTCGAATAATTGTTATTGTTTTTCAACAAACAGCATAGACACTGCTCAACAATTTATCGAATCAAATTTGACGTGGGGCAGAGAAGGTCTTCCTCCAAGTTACAGTGGTTTTAAAAATCAGTTGGTCAGTTGGAAAAACTTTTTTTAATACAAAATAATAATCTTTATAATATTCAGTACAATGACGTTTTGATTCGAAGGATCCGTGGAGGAGTCAGTTTCTTAAATACTTTCAATCCGAAGTCAATGAGGAAGAGAGACATAGGAAAATATTGAAAGGAAATTATGCGATCTTTGGACGTGTCGTGGGCTCGATTTTTTTTCCGGAAAATGAAATAAGAGATGAAGATTTGAAGGTAAACAAATTATTAGAGAAAAATGTTTTTTTTTTTTTTCACCAATCGAACAATTACTAACGAACGGTGTATCGCAGGAAAATTTTTCCAAATACTTTTTTTTTTCAATAACCTTGTGGAAGGCAATTTGAATATTTTTTGTTGTTGTTATGGACTTTCCAAGGGTTACCGAGTAATGAAGGAACACGTGGGCAAATATTATGTTTCTTTTGCTGTTCAGCCCTGGTTACTAAACCCATGCAACGAGGTAAATACAACAAAGTTTTATGATTCAAAAACAAAGCAATGAAAAAGACATTAAAAATGTATTAACACATAATAGGTTTTGACCTGGCTTCGGGAAACCGGTTTCGTTGACTACCATCTTCGTGACGTCATCGGTAGACGTACTACAGCTGCACATCGCGAAGTTTTGATAGAATATGACGTTTTAGCAACCGAACCCAGAGTCCTCGGGCTCAGACCACTCGCTGCTGCGTTTAGCATTCTCGCTATTGGTCTTCTTATCTCTATCATTGTGTTTTATTACGAGATAAGATCATTCAAAAAGGGAAAATTGAAAAAAATTCATTTGATAAATACTCGGAGGAGAAAAAAAATTTGGTATCGAAAAAATACATTTTTAATATTAAGATTATTGGATTTTTTCAAATTCAAATAATTAAGGGGTCTTCAGCATGATTTTCTCGATTAATAAAAACTGTAATTCTTGTGTGACACACAAATCTTCCTTTCAAATTCTCTTCTTTTCTTCCCTTCTTTGATTTTTTGTCGTTCTTTGAATTTCTTGATTGCAATTAAGCAACAAAAGAAATTGTTAGCATTTTTGTTAACAGTAGTTACCAAAAGAATTTTTTTTCTTTCTTTTTTGCAAAATAGTTGCTTTAAACTAGTGAAATTTTTGCAATAGCAAATTTATCATCATTAAAAATATTGTATTATATTATATATTTAAAAACAAAATATTTCGAAAATTTTACTCTATGAATTAAAAAAATATTTAAAAAATCTTATATCTCTTCAATTTGTAACTAATTAGTTCCTGGTCCTCGGCAATCTTGATTTGATGATATGGTTCTCGATTGACCTTCGCTTGGGTTATTATTCGCAAGTGAGGCAGCACCAACCATCAGGTTGAAATTTATTTTCGTCAGTCGCCTTTCGAATGTCGTTGAGCGTGGTTCGGAGCTCTCGGAGTATTAGTGTCTGATTCGAAAATTGAGTGAAGCGAAAATTTTGTTTTTCAATAAAAAAATCCGTGAATTATTAAATTTCGTTCACTATGAATAGTTCGTCAAATGGTAAGAAAAATATGGTTTAAATTTAATGATAAAATAACGAATAATTAAAAATTCAAATAATTACTTCACGTTTTTTGAAAATTCAATTTTTAAATATTTAATTTTTTTTTTTACTATTGACGGCCATAGCCCATTCAAAATTAAGTATGGAAATCGTACTAAAGATAAGAAAAGATAAATCAGAGCGATCCTCGCAATCATGCGATAAGTGCTGACATGTGACAAGTGTCATTTTTTCGAAGAATTTAAATATCAATTTAAGACACGCGATATTACATTAGTTTCAAGATTTTATAAAAAATCCGACAATGCGTAGCAGGCGGCGAAGGAAAAACGTTGGACGTAACAACAAAGTGAACTTGTGATTATTTTCAGTAATTATACCCCATGCGAAGATGAAAAACGAGAAACATATAGACGAAGGTAAGATTTTCAGAAGAACAACGTAATGACATTGAATGACATAAATTGTGTGTTTGAGACGTCATTTTTTTTTGCATTGATTTGAAAAGTTTCTATCGCGATATCGTACGAAAATAAATATTATTAAAAAATCGTAGGAAAATAAATATTATAAATTTTTGTTAAATAAATATTTTTGCAAATTTGATTTTGTAGAATGAAAATTATTTATTTTAAAAATTTCGTTTGCATTATTTAAATTTTTATTTATTCAAAAATGAATATTATTAATTTTTTTTATTTTTCGAATTTTGTGAAAAATACGAAAAAGTAGAATCATAAAAAAAAAAGAACTTACAATATTTTTAGACCAAGAATTTTATTTGAATAAAAAATCGAGTTCAATTCTTTAAAAAATGCATCATTTGTAATTTTTTATTTCAAGTTCAACCAAAAACGGTCGATGAACATTTTAAAGCTTTGTTCGAGGATGACGGGGTCATTGATTCCAAATATTCTGACGTGAAGCCTGAAGATTTGCCGGATTGGTTCGATGCCGATTTATTTCAACAGTAAGTTAAAAATGAATATTAAATTATTTCAATGCATTCTTGAAATAATTGATGATAAATTCAACAAAAATAATTTTTTTTTTCAGAGGACAAAATTACTATAAAAGAAACATGCTGTCGATGACCCTCGTAGGCTTGACAGGACTTTTGGCAGTTCTTGCTATACCAAGCATTTTAAAAGTAATGTCAACAAACTGGAATGAGTATAATTTATTGAATTCTAACTCAATAGAGAGACTAATTTAATCCAGACAATTTCAATGAACGAAATTTTGTTGGTAAACATACAAAAGTGTGTTTATATTCTCTTATTATTATTATTATTATTAATAATAAATTTATAAACAAAATTATGATGAATGTGTTGTCACATGTTCGTAATATAAAGAGACTCGATAGAGTTTCGGACAAGTACATTTGACAGCTCTGTCGTCTGCTGACCTGGGGCTCACCCCGAGTTGAATTATCTCTGAATAAAACGGTTGACGGTGGTGGGAATTTATTTATCATTGAAGCAAATTAATGCGCATATTAAGGTTGTTGGGTATAGTTGACCTTCACAAGTGATCAGATATTTTTAGAAATAATGAATCAAAAGAAGACCCACAAAAAAAAAAAACCAACAAAAAAAACTTGGTCCTCTGGTGTTCGATATCAGAAATTGACGAGGATTTACCGTCTAATTAGTTCGAACAACTCATTGATAATTTAATGACTTGTTGAGCAGGTATTAGTCTGGACAAAACAAAGCGGCACATCTTGTACAGCATTCAAGAGATATTTGGAAACGATTATCCACATTGAAACTCTTTATACGACTGACATCAACGACAGAAATTCTAAGTGAGTATTGATTTAAGCCATTTAAAAGTCCAACGACCTTAAATTAGTCATCGGTATGGTGCTTATCGAGTTCTTTATAAAATTCTGATGAAAAAACCTCTTGAGCATTTTTCGATACGATCATTTCTTGAAGAGTTATGAATCGTTAAAGTTGGACCAATGGGGAGCGCGCGAAAAGATATCGTCTGTAGGTGGCGCCTGTGCGCATTTCTGAGTCGCTCGTTTCATTGGTCCGCACTTTCAACAGTGAATAACTCAGCCCCTAATTCTCGTACATGAAAACACCCAAGTACTTTTCGACTTAGAATTTTATGGCGCATCTAGTTCTGTACTTTTTTTGCTCATATTTATATAGTTATTACCGGCAAAAAAAAAATAGCGGGGAAGATGGTGTAATTTAGTTCTTAGTGGTTTTTAACGTATTTTTTTTTTTCATTTTTTTTTTTCAAATATGAAGCTGGTGGAAATCCATGAATGTTATGCGATGGAAGCATTCAGCGACCAGCCGGCGTGCCAGCGTAGCACTGAACAGTGGGATTACACATCGTGAGATGGTACTGACGCAATTCGGTTTTATCGGTTATGCACTGCTCGCCGCTGACAAATTATCTCTAACGAACGAACCCGAGGGACGCGAAGGTCTCAATCATTTTTGGCGTATTGTTGGCAACCAACTTGGAATATCGGACAAGCTCAATATTTGTCGTAAAAATGAGAAAGAAACGACGGAATTGTGTCGATTACTTTTGAACAAAGTTTACATAAAAGAAATGCGAGCAAACTATCCAAATATGGAGCACATGACTACGGTACTTGTTGATGGATTATGGAGCGTTGATGTAACACTCGACCATGCAGCGATGATGTATTTGTGGTACGAATTGTCTGGCATAACATGTACGTACACTAACACTTTTTACTTCCGACTACAATATTTATAGAATAACTAAACATTATTTTTTCAAAACACTTTTCATTTTGATTTGTGATTAAAATTAACACTCAGTGATTTTTTAGATCAGAAAACCTTAAGCACGTACAGCTGGCTGAACATGCAATATCGCTCTTTGATACTTTACTTGCAAGGTGAGATATTTTACAATAAATTTATTATTATTTATTTAGAGTTCACGCAATTCTTATGAAAATTAATGAGTTTCTTGAACTTCCATTATTTTTCAGGACTTCCCTACATCGGATATTTCGTGAGGAACGGATTCGGTTATTATCTTCAGCTGAATCAGTGGATGGTGCGAAGATATCCGCTTCTGGCGTATTTGAGATTTGGCAAATCCAATGCGACGATAAACGTTTATCCAAAATTAAGTAAAGAATGGTAGAAGTGACTTACGAGTTGTATCAAAGTTAGCGAGTAGTTCGAAAAAAAAAAAAAAAAACATTTCTATTTCGCAATCAATAAGTATTTTCAGTTTTAAACTCGTCGGTAATTTACCAACTGGTGGTAAAACAGTTTGAGATAAGTGTGACGTGGTCGATAAAAAAGAACCCACAGATTTTTGTATATACGAACGAGCAAAAAGTGTTTCTTTATCGCAAGGGCATGAATAATTGAGGCCAGCAGATGACGCCATGAAAAACTAAACGTCGCATTGCAATTTGTAAACAACATGGACGAAATAAGTAAAATCCTAACTGTAGTTTTATAAGAATAGATCGAATTTAGGAAATTATTGATAACCAAATATTCTTCCACAATAAAATGACAAAAAACAATTAATGTGCAATTGACCATGTAAATCATTTTGATATTAAATAATTCGTAATAAAATATATATTTATAAAAATTCTCGCACATTCATTTACCAATTAATGTCAATAATTATACTTTATTATCGTCGATTACTCCAATTAATTATTCCATGAAAAGATCCTTTGATGTTTATTGACCCAACGTGAAATTATTGAACCGTAATTCGTACATGTGGATATTTTGATATTTTATCGATATATACATATAAATATATGCGAATAAAGGAGGGCTCAGAGAATCGTACCTATGCGAGAAGCATTCACGTGTGTACTCTACGACCTACGACGATCGATACAATCCCTTTCCCCCCTTAATCTCGCACCCGAATGAGAACCGCACGTTCAAGAGTCGAGTTTATGTTAATTTATTTCTATATATATATATAGATATATATTCGGAATTCGATGTGAAGCTTTGGCAGTCTCTCGTTCTCTGGTATATTCGATCATAAAAATGAAATTCATAACATTTCATTCGATTTTTTTTTTACGATAAAAACATCAGAAGCGTTTATAAAAAAAAAATAATAAGGTCAATTACACTGCGTTAATGTGAAAATTGCGTAATTTCTGGAAACTGTTTAAACGCCCATAACTTTCCATAACACGAATAACACGAAAGTATTGATATTCGGCGATATTTTGATGAACACAAGATTCATCGATGTTTCAAAATTTCCATAATTTCTCAAAAACCATTGTTTTTTTTTGAAAAATTAAAGCTTTTAACGAAGAATAGATAAAAGTCGATAAATTTGTGTACATAATTCTTTCATGAGGTACTACTGTTTCAGATTTTTTTTCATTTTCAATCAAATCAAAAATGCTCGAAGTCTGATGGGTGAAATGACGTGGAGTGCCTCATATAGATATACATTTATACACACAGCGTTTTTATACTTATATATAAACGGGATCGCATGCAAGGTCTGCGATTTTAGTCGTCCGTTCCTCTTTACCAGTCGCGATAACTATAGACATTGAATTTTTTTTTTTTTTTTTTTCACAAGTGTATAGATATATTCAAATGTGTAGATGCAGGTGCGAGAAGCCCACGTTTGTCATATAACGTATTATGATGACGCTATGACGAACAAAGCCTATGTCGTAAATGAGACAAGTACAGAGCACATTGTGTATATTTAAAGAGTGTTTTTTTGTTTTTTTTTCTAGTACCATAAGCTTTTTACGCAATTAAACTCGATTTACAGTCGAATTAAGGGGGTAAGTACATTTTTTTTGGTTAGATTTAGTGTATTTTGGAAAATTAATTGTTTTCCAGTTTTCTGGCAAATGTGGTAAAAAGGATTTGTTGACTAAACCTTTTTTATGACTCTGCTATTATATTTATGTTTATTTATGGGGAGAGAAAATTTTTTGACGCTAAGATGTGGATCGAAGGAAGGAGCTTGTGCGAGGTAAAGACAAAGAAGAAATGTTGAAGAAGAGAGAGAAAGAGGGAGAGAAAGAGAGAGAGAGAGAGATATGACACTCGTAGTTGTCGCGATCTCCTCGATATTCTTTGGTGGACGTCGCTGCGCGTGTCTTTTCTCTCTTTTTCTCTTGGTTCGTCGTCGTACGATCCGGGACGACGAGCAGGCCACGCAAGCTCAAGCAAAAGAATCACCGGATCGAACATACGGATATATATGTATATAAATATATAAGCATTGAAAAGAGAGGGTAAAGGAGGATGGAGGAAGATGAGAAACGAGAACTCTAACACAAAATCATCCTTCCCTACTTGAGACGTTCTTATCTACAGGGTGTGTGGGAATTCGTATCTGGAAATTGTTCCTCCAAATAGATCGTTAAATTCTAGAGAGAAAAGTTGTTGGGCATTTTTCTGTAGGACACACCGTTCCGATGCTACGGAGAGTACAACGTGAACGGCGGGGATTGGCCAGCGCGCCGCGCTCGCTCCGCCCCTTCGCTCTAACCAGCGCGCGCGATTGGTCGGTACTTTAATTTTCGAATATCTCAGCAACGGTGCTACGGAGAGAAAAATGCTTAAGAACTTTTCTTTCCAGAATGGCGAGACGAAGCGATCTAGAATAGTTGGAATGAGGGTTTTTGGGCGAACCTGTATTTAACGAGGATGGAAGATGGGCTATGGGCGTCGCGTAGCGCGCGCAACGAGTAAAATTTTACCCGTGTGACGATGCTCTCTTTCTTTTCCTTCTTCTCTCTCTCTCTCTCTCTCTCTTTCGACGGGTTGTTCTCGCAATACTGCATCCATGCAGAGAGAACTCTCTATCACCGCGCCTTTGGCGACTTTTGTCTCTTTTCATCTTTTGCACGAAAGCCCAACGAAGCGAACACGAAAGAGGGAGCGAGATAGGAATAAACGAAGAAAGATGCTTGCCCTGATACGAGTGGCGAAGAAGAAAGAGCCGACTGAGGGAGCCGAGGGGCAGGGGCCAGGAGAGAGATGAGGATGACGAAGAAAACGAGACTAAAGAGGGACGACGAGAGGCAGAGGGGAAGACGCGGGTGCGTCCGAGAGAAGCACCAGCGGGAAAGGAAACGAGACGAGCTCTTTGGGAGGACGAGAACTCATCGATATACATACAAACATACATTAATACGTATATACGTCTTTATATATACGTTAAATCGTCCAACTGTCACTGTACATATATATATATATATAACCTTCCATATCGCTATACTGCGATCAATCTACTTCGAATCTCATCAGTGTCGAACAATTTCACCTTAATAAAGAGACTTTACTTCGAAAATCCTTTTTTCACTCATTTTATACGACAACAAAATATAAAAAAATTATATAAAATCAAACATTATCTCGTAAGCAATAATCTTAAGGGGAAAGTACATTTTTATGAAGTTTAAGACCTCAAGAGCTCTTACAATTCATTAACACTTATACTAATTGATTGCCAATTAATCAAAATTATTATTATCGTCAATTCTATTATTTCTCTCTCTCTCTCTCTCTCTCTCTCTTTCTTTCTCTTTCTCTCTCACGAATACCATGACTGATTTTCTACACCATCAGTCTTTCGCAGATACCAACGTATAGCCATCCTTTTTTATGTTCGTCTTTCTCTCTCTCTCTCTCTTTCTCTCTCGTTTTATTCTTTTTCATTCGCGACTGTGCGCGCATCTTTTGCAAGCAATGCGCTCCATCGAGAATTCTTCTCTTTCTCTCTTTCTTTTCTCCTCGACCTTTTTACTTTTCGCCACCGGTTACACGGCCTCTCTCTCTCTCTCTCTCTCTCCCTCTCTTTCTCTCTGTCTTACGTCTCCTCCGTCTCTCTCTCGTTGTTTCTCGCATCGAATGAGAGAATTCTACGCCAACGCGTTCACGAGAGAAACGAGAGCCGTGAGTCTCACGAACTAACGCGTGTATTACTTCATGAGCAAGCGCCCGAAAGAACCCACCGAGATATATAATACGAGAAAACTCATCGTTCCTTCATTATTATTGCGATATTTATCAAGGATTTTCAAACCCGTTGATCGCGAGGGTGGAAAGAAAAATCGTAAAAAATTTTTTCAAACCCAAAAACCAGCCATAATCATTTTTTTCTGAATTACATTCGCTCGAAATTATTTTAAAAAAATATATTAATAATAATAATTTAATAATAAAAAAAATACTAAAAATAATAAATTTTTTCGTAAAATGCGAAAATTATAAATTATTTGATAGCAATTTGTAGTTGTCGTTTCCAAAATAATGAATAAACAGAATAATGACGATAATATAAATAATAATATAAATAATAATGATAATAATAAACGAAAAAAAGTGTGAAAAGTTAAAATAGCGAGAAAAAAACGTGGACGATGAGACACATAGAGGGCATAGAGTCCATTTCTCGGTACAGGTACGCTCGACGTTTCCATTCCCATAATCTGTACGTTCTGCGCACTTCCCCCGTCCCTCTAACCGCTCGCGGCCCCCCCCCTCCCCCCCTCTCTTCGGCTTCGCTGCTCCTAGCGCGTCCTATCTATTGCTTTCTTCGTCTTTGCACTCTTTGTCTCTCTCGCGCGACGTTGAGCGAACGAAAACAACGCTTCTCTTTCTCTTTCTCTCTCTCTCTCTCTGTCTCTCGCTCACATTTCTTTTTCTTTTTTACGTTTGGTAAACATTATACATATAGCTCGAAATTCGCGTCGTCCGTGGCATTACGGGCATTACCCATCGCTCTTTCTTTCTCTCTTTCTCTTTCTCACTGTCTCTCTCTTTGGTTTTGGTCGCTCATGGCGCACACGCAACGCCAACGACAAGAGGGAACGCGGCATCCATAGTAAATCGTCGTTCGTTCGTCGTCGTCGCGAACTTCGTCGCTCAGGGAGAAAGAAAGAAAGAGAAAGAGAGAGAGAGAGAGAGAGAGAGAGAGAGAGAAAGAGAGAGAGAGAGAGAGATTGGACAAAAGTCACAACCGTGTTTATATGCGCACACTTTTCCCCATCGCCATGTCATCGATATTACGCTATTTGTACGACTTGTGTATAAAATTTGTCGAAAGGGTAAAAATGCGAGAAATGGCGATGAAAAATGAAGGGGATTGAAAAAACTGTGGGGGAATGATGAATTCTTGCACTTTGATAGGAAAGTCGAAAAATTTGATGAAACTTCAACCCTTTTTATCGATTTTCGTAAAAACTCGAAATTCACGAAAATCGATCTTTGTCCACGAAAAACGAAAAAGTCTGAAATCTTGACCGTCTGTACGAACTTTTAGCACAATCTCAAAGTGTCAGATCGAAAAAAACGACAAAATTCGCAAACGACATTCCCAGAAACATCGAAATTTAGTCAAAACTTGAAAAACTTATTTTTAACACCTCGATTATAAAAAATAACCGAATATTCAATATGGCGCCCGGCAGCGAGACGCGGAAGCGTTTGGTCAAAGAAAAATGCATTCCGTAAAAGTACCAGAAACGAAAGCAAACATGTGTACAATCTCTGTTTCGTGTAAATACCGATAAAGAGATCGTAGATATTATTGTTGCGGGATAATACGTGTAATTAGCAAATATATCATTATATCGATGTACATAATTGGTAATCGTAATAATTGATTTGGAAAAATGCGATAATACGATAAGAGAGAGGAAGTCCAGTGACCCACTGCCTCGAAGAATGAAGCGAGTTGCTACTCACCATACGGCATCGATCTTCTCTCTGCTCTGCTCCGCGACGCTGCTTTTATGATACAAACTTCCCCCAGGTTTAAAGCCACACATTTTTATATTTTATTTATTTATTTTTTATTCACTTATTTACAAATGCACATAAATACGGAAACGAATTTAAACATCGAACCTGTACCGCACGGTGGTTTTTCGATGGACTGACGAAAAACCGTGAAAAAATAAAATAACTAGAGAGAGGGAGCGCGAAAACATTTACAGTTTAGGGATTTGCATGCATCGAAAAATTGCGGCGCTGGTGGCGGGTGGTGATTTCAGAAACTTTTATTGGTTTTGTTTTTTTTTCTAAACTCTTGCGTCTATGATGAAGGGTTGATTTTATGGTTATTTTTTATTTTCGTTGTTATTAGTGGCTTTGAGTCGAGGGTGTTTTGGTGACTTTTGTTATTATCGACGATTACGTAAACTGGGATCGTTAAGAAATGAATTTTTAACGGTCGAATAAATAACGGTGTTTATCTACTTTACGTGATTTTTTCTCTTGACAGTTTTTTTTAAATGTACTTTGTAATTTTTAAGGCGACGATACAGCTGATAATTTTTATTGTTTTTTTTTTTATTTTGTCGATGACTGGTGAACAGACTGGTTACAGTTTTTTTCGAAAATAATTGTAATTGTGTATTAGTTGACTTTCTGCAATAAATTTGGTGTCATGCGTACAGTTTGCGGTTTATTTGTCATGGAAAAAAAAGGTTAATAAAAAATGGAGAAGCATGACAATCGAGAGTAATGATTTAAGAGTGCAAGGTCGAGGAAACGAAATTGTTCGGACACCCGTTAGGTGAGGCGATTGGACAAAAGTCAGAAGAAAAAGAGAGAGGAGAGGAGGAAGCGCGAGAAGAGTAGAAAGAAATTAGTGTGAGAGGGAGAGAAAGAGAGAGAGTGAGAGAGGAGAGAGAGGGGGGGGGAGAAAGAAAAAGAATGAAGAAAGATCTCGGTTGAGGGGGGGCGTGGGGCGAGAGGAAGCAACGAGAAATAGTGAAGAAGCGCGAGCGAGCGAGAGAGAAAGAACGAAGAGAATAAAATGCAGAGCAAGAGAGCGAGAGAGAGAGAGAGAGAGGGCGCGAAAGGAGTCAAAGAAACGTGAAAGAAAGGGAGAGAGGGAGAAACATGTTTGAGCTTGTGTGAGAAAGAAGAGAGGGGGTAGCTGGAAAAGTGAGCGAGAAAAAGCTATCGAGAGCGTGAGTGTGCACGTCGAAACGGTAAGTTGCGGTGGGGGAGGGGAGAGGGGAAGGGGGCGGAGCTCTGCGCGAACTCTCCCCAAGCCAGGTGGTCCGTCGGTGTAAATATCCATTATATACACGTTTCTCGTGTATATACACGCTGTGGGTGCGCGCACCGACACGACTAACGTACGAACACACTAAATCCATACCCGGCGACGTACCAATACTCTTTAAATTTCAATAATATCGGTGAGTTTGCCGGTCGAAAAGAGTGAGAAAGATAGGGAAACGGTCAAAAGAGGGGAGGAGAACGCTGCACGGGGTGTAAAAGGGGAAAACTCAAGTTTCCCTTTATAAATGTATATCTATATTTTCTTACGTACAAACATATAAATATAGATATACTCTGTGACCATTTCTCTCGTTCTACCCCCTCCGCCTCGCGTCCCGCAGCGTTTGTAACCGAGTGAGACACGTACGAACACGAGTGAGACAACAGACTAGTGTGTGTGTAAGAGCGTGCGGCGGCGGCGGCGGCGGCGCCACTGTCGGGTTACCTCGGGGCGCCACTGGTTCATTCCGCCATCGGCAGTCGCCGCGTACGGACGTTTATGCGACGCGCGGTTACCGTTCTCTCACACTTCTCTCCCTCACATACTCACGGTCGCATAAGTTGTTTTTTTTTTCTTTCTTTTTCACTCGTTTTCCGGCATCGTTACAAACAATACAATAACAATAACACTACGTCTTTTGTGCGCGTCTTGACACGTTTATAAACACCATTCAACGTGTACGTACGAGTTTTTTTCTCTTTTTTTTTGTTCTTTTTTAATGAGTGAAGAATGAAACTGCAATTAACGAAGATAAACACGAAAACAAACGAATATTTGGTGGATTTACGAGACCGCGACCAACGTGCTACGACACAGTGAGTTTTTGAAATATTGAGATTTTGTGCGTGCCCCCTCCCCGCCCCCTCCCACCCTCGAGGGGCTGTATCTTTCGTTTTATAAATCTTTTCTTCGGTTATTTCGCTCTCTCCCTGTCTTTTCTCTCGTACGAGGAATTGAAGCTTGTGACCGAAGCTCCGCGCGTCCCTCACGAAAACGAGCCATCGTTTTTCGTCCGCGAGGGGCTCTCGTTTTCATTGTCGCGTGTGTTTTTTGTTTTTTATCCTACTTTCGATCGATCTATTGGTTTTTTTCCCTGTCTCTCGACACGAAAGTTCATATTTAATTCGCCTTCGGACTCATGGAGACGTCAAAGTGTGTGAACAGTGGCTGTTACCTCGGAACAACAAGCGAATAATCGTTAAAACGTGTCGAAAAAAACGTAAGTTGAGTGGCCAAGAAAACAAAAAAAAAATACGAAAAGTTAAACAGTGTGTCTTTGCGCTCCTCGTGTTTCCTCGTATTGCACTTCTCTCATTGTTTTTTCAACACCAAGAACCCCACGCGAGTGACGCATCGAAATATAAAGAAACTAAATTACGAGAAAAAAGAAAACCGAAATATCGTCAAATCCCATTTAGACCGCGATTCTTCGCCGATAGCGGTGAGCGTCGATTTGCCTCCCCCTCCCCTCCCCCCCTCTATTTTACCGCCCCCTCCATCTACCTTCGAACTTTTCGTCATTCCGGCACTCGCCTTTCAATTGATTTGACGCTTTTTATGAATCAAATGCCTTTTCACACTTAATCTAACCTCCTCCCTCAGTTTTTAACGGTTTTAAGGCTTTTATACGTTTTTTGTTCTCTCCCACGAATGTTTAACTTTTGCCCACACCAGCTGGGCCGTAAATTCGTAGCACCGGGCACTTCGAACCCTCGCGTCCGTCCCTGTTCCTTCATCTTTTTATATATGACGCGTCCACCGGTGTTTCGCCCCGTGTGCGTTATTTCTATGTCTGCTACTGCTGTGCATGTTTATTCGTGTGTGTGAGTGTGTGTGTGTGCGTAAGAGCGAGCGAGATGGAGATAGAGGAAGCGCAGAGACACCGAAAGGGAAATAACGCTCGAGTGAGAATCTTTCTTCGAGATTATGCACTTTATATATATGTATATTTTTTTTTCTTTTTATGCGATTGAATTTTTGGTGAAAATGACTTTTTTTCTTACCACAAATATTCACTATTTATTTTTATTATTTATTCTAAACAAGTTCGTCATTCATTTTTATACGAAATGGAATCTTTTTTTTTTTTTTTTTTTTTTCGGAATATTCGAATAAAATGATTTTGATCACTTTTAATTGAGCTCAAGGATCGTTGACTCGATTATTTCCCTGAAGGGAATTATTTTCATTGGAAATTTACGAAAATTTATTGAATCGGTAGAAAGAATTATAAAAATAATGAGTTTTCGGAAAAATGGTGAAAAAAATAATACAAATCTTTTTAAGTGTTTGAAATAGTTAAGTATTGATGTTTGATTTTTAAAAATTATTAAAAAGGAGAAAAAATTCTGTTGTCGATTTAAAAATACAGTCTGAAGATCGACCATGAATTTTTTCAAACCTTTTTTTTTATTATTGCCGGTTTAACTAAAAAAGTTCATGGATTGATTGAAGGGCAATAAACAAAGAACTACAACACGTTGTGGAATTTTCACGATCCTATGATTGGAAAAAATTCTCGAAGTGCCAAACAGTTGAAATTTTCTCGTGAGTTTAGGAAAAAAAATCCGGTGCATCAAGTTTTTTCAATTTTATCTTTACTGAGTGTCTGTGTAATTTTGTATCTAAAATTACACGGTTTTATTTTTTCATTTTTGAGAGGTGTTGAATTGTTTGAATTTCAAAGAAAATCTTGAGACATTTAGTTCGATGAAATTTTCCCTGTACATCGAAATGAAAATTGGGTGACGTTTGTCTGCATTTTTTCAGACAATTTTTTTATTTGTCAGTTTTTTGGTTTCGTAAAAAAAACATCGCAGAGAAATTGAAATTCGTGAATCGACATTTAACGATTTTGGAAAAAAAAAATTGACAAAAATACGAGATCATGAAATGTCAATTTTCGAAAACCCAAGATTCAAACTTGAATATTATTCATTTACATGAAATTCATCAATTCATCAAATAACTAAGCCTGGATGTAGTTTTCTGAATAAAATTATTCATTATTTATTGAATTTTCATTCGAACAGTCAAATTGAAGGAACCTCGAGGTTGAATTTCCACGAATCCGTAATAACGAGAGATGAAAATAAAGTAAAAAGAAGATTGTTGAAATTCACGTGTACAAAAATACGAGAGATAAGAAAAGAATTTGATGAACAAACGTCAGAAAGTCAGAAAGTGCATGATTTTTGTTTGAAAATAACTCCCATTTTGTACACTTGGATTTGATACGATTTAACGGAGCGTTATTAGTGGGTTTGCGTACGTGGATTATGATGTAAATGTGTACGTGAGTATCGAGGTGTATACGCATGCACGAGTTCGCGAAGCGTTTGTATATATAAAACGTCGGACGTTTACCGTTAACGACCTGAATCGATTCGTCTTCTCATTCCCCGAGTAATCTTCATTATACCTCTTGTACTTCATTGTTCGTAGGATAAATGGATTCGGTGATTTTCCAAAAAATCAACAAGAAAAAACAAACATTGGAAAAATATTGGATTTTGCGCTATAACCGAGGGCCCTCGGTTTTCCTTGATTCCAATTCAATTACGTGGATCAAGAGAGAGGCGAAATAATGAAGAAGAATAATTCTCACGAGTGGTTCGGAACTCACGTAAAAATGTAGATCCAGGTGGTAATATGGAAAAAAAAGGGGCATAAGAAGCGAAAAGAGGGACAATAGAAACACGTAAAAATCCGAAAAGGGAATGCATGTAAAAATCCGACCTACCCACGAATAATTCTCGCGTGGATTATTCAATCGATTGTTTGATCGAGGAAATTTGATTACAAGCATTTTTATTAGGAGACAAAAGTAATCCTGGCCGAAAATTCTTTTCTCGGGGAAAAAAACCTGGACAAGTACATTTGTTTGTTAACAAATCCCAATAAATTCTACCAAAAACCAAATTGCGAGACGAAAGTAATGACAGAAAGTTAAGGAATCATTATTTTCATCTCAGAGACGAATTAATCATAAAACATCTTCATTGGATTCCACACCCGGAAAAAAGATCTATCAACTATGACGATTTATTCAATTTTTTCATAATTGAATTAACAAAATTTCTAATGGCTCCAACTAAAGAGCTGTTTGAATCAAATAGCAGGAAGCAGCAAAAAAAAATAGCAAAAAAGCAGGAACCAAAGTAGATTTATCATTACGACTGACTGATTCGTGCCTTTCATTGAATTCCATGCTCGTGCTTTGCTTTTTACTATAATTCAGAAAAATAAGTGTTCTATTTCTCAAAAATAAAAAATAATACTGAATCGAAGGAGAAACGATTTCTTAAAGTTGAATAGAGTTCTAATGGGCCGTGAGGCGAAGAGAAAAAATCATTTGATTTGACTGAATGCTAGTTGAATAAACAAGATGTTATTTCTCGGTGCAACGATGCAAATTTCGACAATAAAAATGCAAACGTAGCTTTGCACCTAAACTTGCCAACGCTGCATAACCGAGATATCATGAAAATATGAAAATTGGTGCAGTACTTGAAGCCTAATGTCGATGGTATGAGAATTGACCTTAAAAAAAAATGAATTGACACGAACGAGATACGGTGTAGCACGAAACTTAAAGACCAAATGGTTAAATGACCGACTATTCGTCGGGACGTTTCTCTCTTCTGACGAACGTACTTTAGCGAGAGCCTTGTTCGGCATCGCTCGTGTATGACCGGCTAACGCGAAAGAGAAAGAAGAACTCGAGAAAAGAGATGGACGAAGAAAAAGATCGAGAAGGAAAAAGGGAGACGGAGAGACAAAAAGACGCCTTGAACGCAAACCAACGGTTCCTTTGTCGGAGATATTCCACGACGATTTGCACAAGCATACATTTTTATACGAATATGACCTAACACAAGCGGAATATACGTTCGCAAAGTTGATAAAAATAAGAACGAAAAAGAAAAGGATCAAAAGAGTTATTCGATGAACCTCTGGGTCCGGAGTCCATCGAAGGCCCTAAAAAGACCCATGTCCGTGTTAAACTAGTCTTTTTGTTCTTCCCATGTGATTAGGGTCCGATTGTGAGATCTTCGATTGGATTCCAACGAGGCCCATGTCAAACTTCTAAAGTTTTCGTCAATGGACGACAACTTTTCAAGTCGATATTCGATCTTTGACGATGATCGTGAACGTGAATTTAACAAAATTGCAGAAACGACAGAGTTTATTGTTGTGCATAAAAGAATTTTTAAGTCTCGAGCACGAATTAGTCGGTGAGTAATGAATTACAGCCTTCAATTCTACCGCTGAAGGTAACTAGAACTGTTTTAATTGTTCCGATAGTGATTGCCTCAGCGGTATTAACGTTGACTTGGTAATTGGGCGATTTACAAGCAACTGCCATTCGTGTCAAGTCGACATATGCTTGGAGGAGGCAGCAGCAGCTCCTTGCGTATATCATCAGTCGAGATGAGAAACATAAGCGACGAACGTAAGTGAGGAGAACACGCATGAGTGTTGGATAAATGAAAGGTTTTTCGTAAAGAGTTTCACTTCTATCGTAGAAGACGTTATCGTAGAAGAACGCTGACCAAAAACTCTTATGGTCTGAAGAAAAGAAAATTGAAAATATAGCATCCATTGAAACTTGTCAGCGAGAAAATGAGGAAAAAATCTAGATTAAAGGATTGTAAAGAGTCGAGGGAAATTCAGTCGTACATATAGATGCAACGAGAGCGTCGTTATGAAGCGCTCGAACGCTCGATATCCACGTTGCAAAATCATAACGAGACTCAGGAATATCGCGATGTTCTCTCGCACAACGATATTCCTACCTCTGTCGGCTTGGCTTATGCAGTAGTTGAGTATATACGCTTAATATACATATATATCTATACACGTGTGACTAATCGCGAAGACGACAGACATGGCGGACGTTCGGAGAGAGCGCAGTTGAGGCCAAGCAACTATAGGCACACACCGGGACTGTGCACTGCCCCGTTTTGCCCGGTGCTGCTGCGGCGAAGAGAAGGACGGAAAGCATCGGAACTCCGCGATTTTCCATCCTTCTTCATTCTCGCCTGAACGTGTAACGCGCGCCTGCTTCTCTCTCTCGCTCTCTCTCTCTCTCTCGACTCACTCTTTCGGTTGGTTGTGTCTCGGGAATGGCCGGGGAAACCAACTCGACGAGCGAGAATCGTGGCGAGGTTCCCCCCTTTCCTGCTCCGACAGACGACTCTCCGCACACAGCATTGTACTACGGCCTCGGTTTGGATTATACGTTTCTAGAGAGCCACAGCAAGAGAGAGAGAACCTCGGCCATCCACAATTGTCGTCGAATCGCCATTATTACTGTGCTAATGGAACGAGAACGAAGAAAAAACGAACGCCATCCTATATCGCCTCTCGTCAACAATTCCCGACCAGTGACTAACGATCATCCAAGAGAAATCCAGATGAAAGTGAATTTTTGCTTAGATCTACCAATCTTACCTTTTTTCACACGCTCTTTCTATAAGGATTACGTTTTGTCGATTGCTCATTGATGAATCCGCTGTCAATTGAATAATTTACATTATTTTCCCCTTCTCCAGCGACACTCACACTCGCAAACCTTGTGATTCTAGATTTTTTTCTTAAGATTTTTTTCAACATTTGGATCAATCTTCTTTAATTATATTTCAAGTACATATTACCTCGGATGACCTTGAATTTTGAGTATGTTGATCTTGAGTCGATTTACAACAACTTTTCTCCATTAACTTATACCCGCAAACCATTTTGTCTATGAAAAAAAACTGAAAAACCATTTTTCGATACGAATTCCACGATAGAACTACCTCGAGTTTTCTGTCACTCACGGCGCCTTTTGCCACGTGGATTTATTCCTGCTTATTAGAAAATCGGAGCTTCGCTGCAGCCTGAATACTTTTCAGGAGCTCATAACAGAATACATAATGCGTAACAGTTTACGAGGGCAACATAATGTAATAATGTTTTGAGTATCTGCGAAGTTGTTCAACAAATTGATTCAAGGGAGACAATGGGCTTAGGGGCTTGGAGGGCTTTTAGTTTAAATTATTCAATCAGCATTACGTCTTTCCACCCTGATCAATCTTGTGTAACTTTGCACGAGTGAATGAAAAAACTACGGAATCTTTGAGCGTCGACGATTTGCCAAGATTGAACAACACACATCTACTGTTTACTCGTACAAACGAACGCATGCGTTTACATAAGGCATGACTACGGTGTCACGTGTATCGTGACTAATACATGAAACTGACGGTTCGTTGGTTACCACGATCCAACAGCCAAACAGACGAGGGAACCATAATTGAGTGTAAACTTCGAGTTAGTAATTAGAAGCTTGGTTATGACTATTCGAAGATTATTCTGTAAGCAAGATTGGAAATTACAATCCCGATTGTGAAGCTCCATCGGCGCAGTGCACTTAAATGGGAATCGAAGCATCGCGGCAAGGTCCGACGAACTCAAAGTGTAGGAAGGCTCGACAGCCCGGAAGGAGCATTGAGTACTCATGAACTTGAAATTAATTGATTTAACTGTCTAAAACATTAATGGCAGCAGCTCAAACGCACCTGACTCTCATAAGAGAAGCTTAAGCATTGATTCACCACAATTTCAACTCGAATAAAATTGAAGACCATTCAAATGGGATTAACTTTTTGTCTTGGCCGGAGTTGGAGACTCTTATGAAGTGCACGAGTTCCAATGCTTTGAAACCACTGCATTTTGACCCGCCCACAGTGGGTCATTTTGACCCGAACTTATTATTTGACCATATTCATGCCTACTCCGGAAACATGAATATTTATTTCAACCACAATGGAAAATGTTTTCATTTCGAAAACAAACTACACTCTTTCGGAGTGTTGACCCTAAAATGGACCAATTAATCGATTGACTGGTTTTGTATCATATCTGCACAAGAAATAAAATACAATGACTGATAATCGTGAATGGGATCGAAAAGAGGACGATCCAAAGGTTCAACTACGCGTTCGATCAACTGAACTAGGAGACTTGAAGAATCATCTAACGTACAACGCACGCATGCATTGTCTATGACTTCTGCTGCATACATGTAGGCGTAAGAAATTTTTGTCGTGATCTCGTGCCCGAGAACAGAGAGGCTCGCAGCAGGGTGTCTTCTTTTCAAGCAGTTTTATTTTCTCTCTCGCTCTCTCATTTCTCTTTCTCTCTCCCTCCTTTCTTTTCGGATTCTCTCTCATCGCGCGTTCCCTCTAGTTCGTAAAACTCGTTTGGTACGATGGAGTTTCGAGGACAGGGCCGAGGCATCGTCGACGTTCTCGCTCTTCGTCGTGGTTTCAACTCTCTTTCTCTCCCTTTCTCTCTCTCTCTCTCTCTCTTTCTTTCTCTCTGTAGTGGTGTGCCAATGACGGTGTCGTGGTATTGGAGCTGCTGCTGCTGCTGCTGCCACTGGCTCGCTTCTACCTCGATAGATATCGATCCTCAACTGTTTGTAGTAGTGATGTGTACACCGAACCGAGGCCGATGTATATACGCATCGAAAAACTATATACGGACACTTCTTGGCTCCGTTTCTCGCTTTTCTATCTCCCTTTTTCTGCTTCCTTTCTCTCTCTCTCTCTCTCTTTCTCTCTTTCTCTCTGGACGTTGTGCCTTCCCTTGCTCCGGTTGGCTCACCGATTTCGATAGCGGAGAAACTAAGAGAGAGAGAGAGAGAGAGAGAAAGCAAATTACTGCTGCTGACGCCGCCGCAAGAGGGATGTTCGAGGCGTCGTGTGGTTCCTCGCAACTCTTCCCCCTTTTTTTTCATTTTCCCCATTTCATCTTTGTTTCCCGCATTTTCTTCTTTTCCCCCACTAGCAACTAATTTTAAAAAACCTTCCAGTTGATACACTTTTATAAGAATCGTATTAAACTTTCTTGGCCACTCGACCTTTCCAAAGCATCCTGATTAACTCCACGCTAGTCCAGGAGGACTTGGAAGTTTCCAAAATTTAGAACAAACCTTCGAGATGTCGTAACAGCTTAGAATCCTACCTCCCTGTCTCGTTACAGTTGTTTTTTTCTTTCCTTCTTTCCAAGTTTCTATGAATTCCACCTCTTTTTAGACTCCCCTCAATACTAGCTCCCGTGCATTAAGTGTGTTTGACGGTAAGAGCGCTTTTCTCTCGCTCTTTCGCTTCGTAGCCCACATGCACATATTTTTCTACATATATATGTATTTATAAATCGAGGGACGTACAGTGGCGTGCTCCCGAAATAATCGTCGACGTGCGTATCGATCCTACGGGGCGAGTAGCACTGTGTGGAGGGCGAGAGATATATATTCTATACATACACCCCATGTATATAACATAACCCGTAGAATGAAAGAGAAAGAGAGAGAGAGAGAGAGAGAGAGAGAGAGAGACGAGTATAAATTCACGCGGACGACCACGATGGCAACGCCGACGACGACGCTTATTGCTGGGTTCTCCGCTACGCTGTACTGCCGGTAGGCAGACAGAAAGCATCACGAATGCCCACTTAAAATCCCGGCTTCGTAGAGCATTCGAGTCAGTTATAACGTTGCTGAGAAACGAGAACGTTCCGCGAGCCTCAACTCTCTCAAGCATACAGATATATTTTCAAGAATATCCATTGCCCTGAAGAATAGAACGTCATGGGAGACTTTCTGATAAGAGGTGCATGTCGAAAGAAAAAATAAGAACATAGTTAGACCGCGGAATCGTGCTGGAAGACAAGTTCTCAAGATCCGCCAATTTGGGGCTTCATTTTCGGTAGAGAAACATTCCTCAGGCAGCAGGAATCGAGGATTTGAAAGACTGAAGAAACCGGAAGTCCTAGTGAACGATTTCCCTAGAAGTGGAGGGCTTAGGGATGCAAAATCAGAAGATGATTTATCCGATTTGCTTGATTCCGGTCTTTTCAGTTCTCTAGCGTTTTCTGCTCAACAGAATTTCAATAAGGCTGATGGGGGAACGAAACAATTACATCTGTTTTATTTATTTGACTAAAATAACCGGATCCATAACAATAACGGGAACTCCCTCAATTTAAACACTTCCGCACAGTGATTTAAAGACACATAAAACACCTACTAACGTTTCAGTTCGTATATTACTATTTTTGTTTTATCTTTTTTATGTTGTTTCGAACAGGTGTCCGCAACGTGCAAATACTAGAGGATTATCCATCACAAGTGCGGGAATATTCTACGAGAGGTTCGGAATTCAATGATAAATCGATGATTGTGGTGCTTGAAATGTGTGATTGTTGAAAAAAAAAAAAAAAAAAAAAAAAAAAAAAACAAAACGGTTCGAATAAAGAAAAAATCGTGTTTGTTTTCATTTATTTAAAGTCATGTTTACGTATTTAAATGTTTTTAAACATAATAATCGAGGTGCAAAGGGTGAATAAACTGAGTGTCAAGTTCGAAGGAGAACGGAATTAATAATAGCTAAACATAACTTCGGAAAAATACAACACGAACTGTGAAAGTGATTCGAACACGCCACTTCCTGGTTGCGGGAACGATAAACTCGTGGTAAGTTTTATTAATTCATTTATTTCTAGTGTTAATTGATACGTATTAAATATTGGATTTTGTAGCGAGGTCATTTTTACGATAACAATGTAATATCGATATTGGTCAATGGGCTTCGATATTCGTTACATTTACGAGCTCTCTCATTCCACGGACTTCCACGAGCACAAGAAAAATTATAAAAATAGATATACCATTGAAATTCATGATTCAAATTAACGAGATACACTGGAACGTGGGAAAAACGTGGTAAAAATTGATTCGATTTTAATGATTGAGTTTTTTTTTTGATTTGAGACACGGAAAAATTAATGTAAAATACTATTTTTCAAGTCCAAATCCAAATGACAGAGCTCAGTAAATATAAATTGATTCAAATCGTTATTGAATATAGAATATTTTTGTTTGTATTTTTGTCGTAATTATAAAATGACTCAACGTCCTTTCTCCGTTTCGTCTGCACGCTCATATACCGATACGTCGAATTCTTCGATGTGTTGAAACCAAACATCGCGACCTGTGCAAAGTTTTTTCTCAGCAAATACGCAATCAATCGTCTTTATTTTGGGTTCAATCGAAATACAATCGATTAAATTCATAAAAAATACGGTACACGCAACTAAAACCGTAGCTGCATTGACGCAGCCCGCCAAAAACCTCACCAAATCATTACTCTCACCACCGCCAATCGTTTTATTCAGAAAAAAAATACACTCAGCGAGTACTCGAAACATAATTCGAAATGTCCGTGCTCCGGAGCTCGGATTAGTTAGTAATTATTGCTCGTTCTTATATTAATTTCAAAGATTTTCATTTTTTTAATTCATTTGTTTATTGAAAAAAATGTGGATCAACTCAGTGAAAAAGTGATTTGAACAAAGTCTTTTGACTACCAAACACGACTTAATCAACGTATATGATTTTCTACACGTATGTTAATTTGTACGACATGTATAGCACCGATAAACAGGAGGAATTTCCGTTGGTTTAGACTCATGTGAGGATGCGGTTACTTTTGCCTCTTTTTGTTTTCTCTCAGTTTTTCTTCTTTTTTTCCTCGCTCTCTCTCTCTCTCTCTTCTGTATCAAACTGTTCTATGAGCTTATCCCGGCTGCGAGTCTCCTCGCATAAAACTCTTCATTATGCTAATGGGCCCAAGCTCGCGTTCTCCTCGTCATCGTTGGCAACGATCGTGCATTGAGCGGGGATACTAATTAGCGGAAAAAGTTTTGCGAGTCGAGCCGCTCTTCTATTGCGGTGACAAAAGATAAAACAAAACAAACAAAAATATTAACTCTCGAAGGGGGCCAAACTGAGCTCGA
The DNA here is from genome assembly GCA_013761285.1 of Campoletis sonorensis. NCBI lineage: Eukaryota > Metazoa > Arthropoda > Insecta > Hymenoptera > Ichneumonidae > Campoletis > Campoletis sonorensis. The sequence goes on from JACEOJ010000091.1 coordinate 562,601, forward strand.
TCCTTTTTCAGATTCTTCCTTTTTTTTCTTCTTATCTTGTTTATAAAAGTAAATAATTTTTTATTTGACCAGTTGGTCACGATCATATCAATGATTATTCAATAAAATTATTTTCCTCAACACTTCATTTTCTTTCTCTCTAAAAAGATGATTTCATAGAAAATGATGACAATCAGAAACAAGATATTTTGCATTCTTCACCACGATCTTTCATTCGTATAATCGTTCAATCGAAATCGGATCTTATTATCAATTTTTATATAAATCACAAACATATTAAGCGTACGTTGACTTTAAATGCCTTCTCATGAGGAAATCCATGTTTTTTTTTCGGTAATAAGAAAGAATATAATAGAAACTAAAGCAATTAAAGCCAATGGAGAAAAAAAATAGGTCCCATAACTCAGGGCACATGAAACGGAATTACCAAACCATTAAGCCGAGCCCAAAGGGGCAAAACATGGAGCAACTCGAAAACTGAAGCCCTATGGCAAAATACAGTGTTGAGTATAAATAATGGAAGAGGTATGCTCGCAAAATGAAAAGAATGGAATAAGAAAAAAAGAGTGAGAGAGAGAGAGAGATAGAAAGAGAGTGAGAGAGGGACCGGAAGCTCTTCGCGTTCGCATTGATCGGCCGCGCCGGTCCGGGCAAAACGCAACGATATACAACGTCGCGTTGCGCCTCTCTTTCTCTATCCATGTTACGTTCTCTCTCTCCCTTGGTTACCCCCGCAGCGTGGCAAAAGCCCGACCCGGAATATATATCTACGTATCGGTTCTGTATACCTATTTCCTCTCTTGCCCTCCGTCCCTGCTTCTCTCTCTCTCTCTCTCTCTCTCTCGCCGCCTCCCACTCGCTCAATTCAAAGAGTGCACACGTGTACTACGTCAAGCTGCTATAAGATATACCTTGGCTCCGTTCTCACTTACGTAGTTCGATTCAAACGAAAAACCTCGAGTGCTTGTGAGACTCGAACCTATTGCAGCTGCATTAATTGCCAAGTATTTTAATGACTGAGGAAGCTGCAGTTGTTCGGTGTCGCTGAAAACTGCAATTTTGCAGTAATATTTAATCGTCGATTTAACATCGACCTTTCCTCTTAGGAATCATGTCAACCGTACATCGAACCCCATGGGTTGGGGGGTTAGATGATTTTGACAATCATCCGAAACTGGTACATTTAATTAGCCATGCGTTTGATTTAGAGTTAGCATGGTCGAAGTTTAGGGTTCAAATTGGAAGCTCATGTTGACCGCACGTGAAACTCAATTGGTTGAAGGCTGAAGTAATCGGTAGTTGATTACGATCCGATGTGTCGAGTTTCATATTTGAAGTCCATGTTTCATACGCTGGTCTCACTTCCGTCTCTTCTAAATTTTGATATCGGACCCGCCCCAAAACGTGGTTACTCCTTAGCCATAGTTGCGGCAAGGTCAGCAAAGAGCAGATTCAACAACATGGAGAAACGAGAGACGGCAGATCAGCGGCATCGAGTCTCTTTGAAAGATGATGAAGCAGGCGACTAAGAGAGAAGACGTTGGGTGGAGGAGCTGAAAAAGAGAGGCTAACTTATAGAAAGACAGAGAACGAGGAAAGAGATGAAGGAACGTGTATAAAACGACGTTGTTGGATGAAGCGAGAATTTTCCATCCCCCTTCTTCTCTTGTCCCTTTTACCTCATCGGTTCTCCTTCTTGCTTGCCATCTCGCGTGCGCACATAGTTTTTATCTCTGTCTCGCTCTTTATGCCGGGTCTTCGCTCGTTCTGTAATCTGTACGGCACAACGGTTCGCGATTGGACCGCGGGGTGGAGTGCGGGAGGAGAACGAGGTAGACCAGAGAGAGAGAGAAAGAGAGACGGGGATAGTGAGTTTGAGAGAAAAAGAGGAGTATATATGAACGTAGATGTCGGGGAATAGAGAGCGAAGAGACGAGATCGGGTGGCACAGCGAGGAGGGGAAGAAGAGAGACGAAAGAGAGAGAGAGTGAGAGAGAGAAGGAGGAGGTAGAGGCGCAGAACGGACTGGCACTCGTGAAAACGACGAGAGCGCACGAGGACCGACGGTGGTCGGGCACGGTGCGGGAAGGAAGAGGTGAAGAAGAAGAAGAAGCATCGAGTAGAGTGAGACGAGCTAAACTGCGGGGAAAGAGAAAGATACAGGCTGTACAAGCGTGAGAGAAGGGCGGGCAGCGAGAGACAGACTCGGAGAGAGAAAGAGTAAGGAGAGTGGAGTGAGAGCAAAACCGGGAGGAAGGCGCAAGGAGGAGCGAGGAGAGATGCCGGTGAAAAGAGAACGAGAATTAACCAAGGGAGATAAAGAGACTGAGAGAAAGAGAGAAAGAGGTTGTACATGCCAGAAGCAGCAACGAGAGAACCGACGCCGAACGAAGTAGCGAACGAACGATCGTAGAGCCCTCAAGAGCACAGAGAAAAGCACCAGAAGGATATGAGAAAGAGAGAAAACCCCCACAGAGTAGGAGAGAGAGAAAAAAAAGTAACTCGTAGCATTTCAGCGAGAGGACTTTAGCGCTATACGAGAGAGCTGTTGGACTCTAGTCGAGGCATATGAATATGAGAGGGGCAAAGAGTTGAAGAACAACGTCGTGTGTGTAGGACGTTAGCCCGGTAAATAGTAATTCCCGTATGTTTTACACGTCCAAATACCAACTTTGCTCATCACTTGGACCATTATCAATGATCCAACTCCTAGGATCATACTGCTCTGGACTTGAAGACAGGAAATTGCAAAAAATTACGAACCCAAAGCCACTGATTATTGCTTGCTCCGTGGAGGGGATTCCTATCAGCCCATTCATGGTCTTGGAACCATTAAAGCTACTCTTACCGTAGTAAACATAAGCATAATAGTAAGTTCCATCCAACATGTGCCCTCCACCAAATCGTGGCGGAGGTCCTTTACTTACGTTAATGTTCGCTCTAAGCTTAATGATTAAGACTAATTGACGTAGGTCTAGCTTTTGCATTCCTTATGTCCCGTTCCATGAACATCCATTCATTCGTTCAAATGCAGTATCTTATGGAGGAAAAATAATTTCTACGCGCTACGAAAAATCTGGCCACAAGCCTCAGGTTAGTTTCCGCAAGAGAATCTCGGGTTATGTTTCTGTTGTTCGTCCGTGCCTGCGTTTGTAGCACTCGCGTGAATCCTTGGACCGTTCTCATTCTCCGTGGTTACGAGACAAGGAACGCGCTGAGCTCCTGGCCCCTCCGAGTTGCCGTGCGAGTTTCGGACGAGATACGAACTGTGCGGTTAATACACGTGAGGCCGAGAGAGACGCAGTGATGTAGGGGTCGATTGGATGCTCCAGGGAAAGGGAACGAATACATGTTAAGAGATGATGTATATGTGGATGGATTTACACAAACGCAAAGCCCACATTGATTCACTCATGCATCCATATGCTCCTTGCTTATGTATAGACCAACATAGTTACAACGAACTACACCAGCGTTTCTGGTCCTCGGGCTCGTGCCGGCGTTCACGTTGCAGTATAAGAGCATAAGAGAAAGAGAGCGAGAGAGACCAATAGACGGAGAGAGAGAGAGAGAGAGAGAGAGATCGTAGCAAGCGGCTGAACCAACGGACGGTTAGGGGGAAACGAAACATCGAAGCAAAATGGACTAGAGCCATAGGAGCTCTTCAGGATCCAGTCATTTTTGTAAACCCAGTTAATCAAATTCGTTCCAATGACACTTTGCTTATTATATTTATGCTCTTAATTCGAAATGTCATTGAAATACTTACGAAAGAATTTACTGTAGAGTGCGTTATAGGATATTTAACCGTGTGTCTCGTATTATATGGAAGGCTAGCAAAACTCGGCATAGCTCTGCCAGTTCCTGTATACTTCGCCTCCGCCTACTCCGCGTTTTCTGGACGCTGAAACTGCAGAATCGAGAGAGAGAGAGAGCGAGAGAGATAAACAGAGAAAGAATGAGAGACAGCAAAAGGGGAGAGGCAAGGGGAAATAATGTATAGCCCGACACGTCGCTTGCTCTTGGTTGTGTGTTGAGCTGTACATGTGCAACCGATGGCTCGACTACCCTGCTGTGTCTGTAGCGGCTGCCTTCGCGTAGCTGTCGTCTTTCTCTTATCTCACTCAGACACTTGTACTCTTGGATGCTGTGAGCGTTTCGTTCCCTTTCGCCCAGGAGGTTTTGCCATGTAGGTTATTCTTATATGCAGTGTCTCGAAAATCCTTCCCAAAGTCGTCATGTTCCAGAGAGAGAGAGAACTGATTGGTTATTTTGCTGGATGATGAAGCATCACAAGAGGATGCTCATCAATGATAGTGATTCCTGATCCGGTAGATCTTCCGAATGTTGATGTTCCAGGTCATCGTCTTCCAAGTTTTTCCTCATTGCAATTTGCATGTGGCACCACGTCGTAATTTCTTCACATCTACAAATCTCTGTATCCTTTTTGTTCTCTGCATCCATTCCGCATTTCTCCCTGTCTCGAATTTCTCTCGATGCTCTCTTTCTCTCTTCCTCTGCCGTTGCGAACGCTCGTGCCAGAGTGGGGAAAGAACCAGCACGAATCTGCCATCCCTGTATTCTTGTATTTCCGTGCATGTGTGTCTGTACGTGCGGGTATATCGCTCTGTCTCTCACGGATACAGAGCTTCGTCGTTGTCGTTGTCGTCGTCGTCGTCGTCGTAGTCGTAGTCGTCGTTTGCTCGTTCGTTCGTTCAATACTCCGAGAGAGGAGAGGAGAGCGGGAAACGAAGCTTCGTAACCAGGCACCAACCGTCCATGGGCACAGACACACTCGTATCCACAAGCCGAGAAACTAAATGCAAGGCAACTCGGTGAATCTTTTCAATGATCGATATCATGCTTTTTAATGTTCACCAATTATTATGGTCAACATAAAGACTTTACGACATCAAATAATCATTTGGCCACTCCTGGTTGGGAATTTCATTCGATTCGCCAACATTTTTCTTTTTTTTTTCATTACCAACATGATTCTACTTATGTTAATGTTATCGTTCCAAGTTTTTCCTCACCATTAATGATACTTCTTGGCAGCCAATACACGAAAGAATCAAGTATTCAGCACTTTTTGCTAATACACTTACTTACAAATAAAAGTCCATATGCTCTTACGCATACGTACACACGTTGGTCATCATATATAGAAACGACTCGTTCACGTAGCTAAGCCACGTGAGATTCGTGACTGATGGCAATTATATCGATCGTACGAATCGCTCATTGTACCAGATCGTATCGTGTATATCTCGATGTTCCACGCGTGACTCGCCAGACTCGAATGTGTACACGACCGAGGCCCAACATATACATCCAGTGTCCTCAATGTCGTGCCCAAAACTTCCAAGGTAAGCAGACCGCTCATAACCCCCTAGAGAAAAGTTCTTAATTGCTTTTTTTTCTTTATCTCATCAGCACAGCTCATGAAACATTACTCAATTATGGATATTCGATGCGGTGTGTCATTGAGAAAACTTAGATAGTGAAGGCGTCATGCTTCACGCTTGACACTCCCATTTCGAACACTCATTTTTCACCCAGTCACAAAATCTTTTTGATTCTGAATCAAAAGAGTTATCAGGATAAATTCTAAGCCATTTGCTCTTCTCGTGTCCGAGTTATTCTTGGCAAAACATCCCAGTGCATCGGAGAGTAACGCTTCGGGACTTTATCTTCTCTTCATAATCCCCTCGTCGATCAATTCTTCATGATTTTCGATAGAATTTTAGGGACAGCCTGTATTTGTATGGGCCGTACGAGTTGCCACGATCTTTGGCTCTACCAAAAAATTCATCCAACGATGACGCACTTATATATATACACATGTACATCGCGTGATGGTTATAACGACTCTCCCTTGCCCCTTTCATCGTAATACGGTACCGCCTGTGTGTTTGTGTATGTGTGTGCCTGCGCCGCGTCGTATACTCGATTCGCTTGAGTCGTTAAAAGCCCCGGTATACCTGAGGAACGAGGTGCTTGGGACGAGAGAAAAACAGACGAAGAAGAAGAAGAGAATGAAAAAAGAAGCGGGCCTACCCGAACAGCCAGGCTGAAGAGAGCTGCGTGCCTTTGCCGTTCTTTCTCGTTCCTGTCTCATACTATCTCACAATGCTGACAAACCTAAAAAGCCTTAGTTTGCACTTGAGCCAGTCCTTCGCCCAACACTCGGACCTAACTTTGAGGTCATTATAGTCTGGTTTATAGAAATGTTCCGTCGATTATATCGCTCGGGCATTTCTTAAGCATCCCTCGCTTGGTTTTCCTCTTTTGAGTAAATAAGATTCAGCAATTGCACTCCGGCAGGCCTAACCGTATGACTCATTGCTGAAAAGACAAAAGTGCTTTTTTCCGTGCGGTAGAAACAAATATAAAACATCTAAGATTAATCTGCCGGTTACTCGAGGCTTGTTATGCCTCCATAAGTTTATGGGAAGAGATTTGATGGGAGGGTCGATGTGAAACACCCCGTGTGTGTAGTTGGGGCGCGAGGGGTCGTTGGTCCGACCGAACAAGGAAACGAAGGAACGTGAAATGGGGGAATGGAAAGGACGGGGGGGGGGCTATCGTTTATCGAACGAGGTTTCTCTCTCACTCTTTACTTCGTAAGTCTCCGCGCTTTATGATCGTCTTACTTAGCTGTATTTATACTTAGTAACTCGTTTGAAAAGATATATTACTTCGGGTAATGGTGAAAAAGAAACGTTTTTTTACAATCAGGATTAATGACGCAACAGTTAAGCGGGGAAAAACAAAAACAAGCGTTTGAAATGACGCAAGTTGTTTGCAGAAATCTGTATTTTTTACGTTTGTTCGGGCTCATGCAAAAGAGAGGGTTGCTTTGTAGAATGATCGTTTACTGATCATACCACTCGACCTCGCGGTGGGTCATGCGGTTATTTACGGCTCGCATTTATAGACACTCACACATACACACAGACCCTCGCACACACACACACACACATCCCAAGTCGAAACGTGAGAGACGGGTGAGTTTTGCGAGAGCATACCTCTCTCCGTTCGTCGATGTTGCTGCGGCCATTGGGGTGGTGGTTGCTTTTCGTCACGAGTTTCATACGTAATGGGATGGTGGCGTAGGGTCGGAGGGCAGAAGGAGGAAGAGGTGGATCGGTGATGAGTGTGGATGCACGTGGAGGGAATTGGTAGAAAGTGGAGAGGGCGGGAAAGGAGAAGGGGAGGGGTAGTTGGTGACGAGGACGATGGTCAGGGACTGACGAGCCGGAGGAACGGAAACGAACGCAATGTTGGAGCGATACGTGTTTATGTATCGTATACTCGGAGTTAGTATAGCAGACGAGGACGGCAAGATTCAAGAGAGAATGAGAAATAGTGAGTCCGGGGGGTTGCTAAAGGGGGTTGCTTGGGCCAAGCTCGTACAGGCGCGTGTATAGCCGCGAGTCCACCAAGGAGTGCTTTATTGATCTCAGTTTGAACGCCCATGAGGATACCGACGTAGCTTTACGTATATACGCGATATGTACGTTGCTGTACGAATGTATACTTCCATCCGCTGCTTCCTCACGGCTCTATGGATGCGGTATTTTCCTTCGATGGCTCGAAAGAGTTATTGCCGTTGAGGCATTAGCTGGGGGACTATTTTCCTGCTTAAGCTAGACATCCTTGTGCCGGAAACTTGGAATAAGTTGGAACATGATAAAGGGCAAGTTGTTTGGACGCTTTAACTTCCACATAGGATTGAAGCTCCTTGGAAAATGATGATTGGCGGTCCATCTCGAGAGAGTTGGTTCATCATCGACCTGACGATCCCTTTGATCGTGTAATCTTCACTAAACAGCGTAACAGTTACGAAAAATATATACATACAGGCATTATTGGTAGTAGATTGAGGCTGGTGCACGTGCCCATCACGAGGACGCACATAAATATACGTGTGACGCCCGACGAGAAATCCTATCTTTCTCGCACTCCATGTGCAGCTCCACGAACTCTTTGTTCGGTGGATGTGGGACAATACACCAGAAAGAGCCGGCAAACGAGAAGGACTGAATTCTCGGTGGCTCAGCGATCGTTGTCGCCATGGATACTATTGGCTCGAACCAGATAGAGAGAAAGAGAGAGATGGAGATACGCGCTCGAGAGAGTGAGGGAGTATCACCGATGTTGGATTATATTACCGAATGCGATATCAACGAATTTGCGCCATATTCGCCATCTCTCTCTTCGGCTAAATTCGAAAATACGTGGCGCTGATGGACATAACGCTGCTGTACTGGAGGGACCAAGCGCGTGCAGGCTACTCTTCTGTACGAGGTTTTAATCAGTGTTTGCTTCGTAAACAACTAGCCCATAATCCATCAAAATCTTACTTGCTTTAACTAAGCGTCTAGAGTTTAAGCTTCCAACCCAAAGGTGGACATTAAATCCAAATCCAATGGGTTTGTTTGGGTTTCAATTCTCCTCCCCCTCCCTCCGCCCCCAGAGACACCCAGCAATTATAGTTTTCTTTCAAAGACCAGTGCTTGGTCGGAAATTCCAATAAACTTAAACCCATTGTTTTAGAGCCAATGGACTGAATTTACTGGTAGATCTTTTCTGACACACGTTTTATCTTAGCATGTCGGGTTGGTCGAGTAATCACCTCTTTTCTGTCGTGAACGATGACATCATTGGTCGTCCACGCATTCTCAACAATAGGTGCGCACTCGGTGCTGCTGCTGCTGCTGCCGCCGCGGGCAAGCCGCTATCTCAGATCTCTCGGACTCGGCATCGTCGTCAACCCGAGTACTACCAAGAGCTCTGTAACTCGTTTTTACGCAGGTTTACGCGTACATTTATACTTGGCTGTGACTCTCGCTTGCTCTTATTTGTCCCTCCCTGGCGGCACTCCTCTCTCGCTCCCCATGAGTTCTTACGGCGTTACTTCGAGACTGAACGTTCGTGGGATCTGTCGAAAGGAGAGAGAGAGAGAGGGAGGGAGGGAGAGCGAGTGAGAGATTAGAATAGCAAAGAGATTCTACTCGGCTGGCTCGGCCGATGAAATGAAGCGACCGAGACGCGTCGCGAACTAACGCGTTGGCGTTTCTCGCTACGAAACCGCTTCTGTTATTCCTCTTTTTCTTCATCGTTCTTCCTTCCACTCGCCAAATTCGCGACGCTATTTGCCCTTCTTAGAAACTCCCATTCCGATCTCCCTGGCTCCGTCTTTCTAACTCCTTTTCTAAAACTATTTAGGCGTAAGGAAAATATGTAAAGAAAATGTATAACAAATAGCTGAGAAAGCAAATAAACATCAATCAATCAATCAATCTCACATACACCGAAGGAAAAAATATTCCTAGCAAGTGAATGAATAACGCAAAGACGGTTATTGATTCCGCTGGTTTTCGTCAACCGTTTCTGCAATGGCCGTTAATGCACGATTATTTTATCCCCTGACATGGAGTTAGCGAATCGATAAGCGCTTGCCCTGCGACTGCTAATTTAGAACAGTGGCGGTTCAGTCCCCTCATGGTCCATCGCGAATAGTTTCGATCTTGAACCAGCCACCAGGGAGCATCAGCAACGTTCTATCCTATACTCTCTCTCTCTCTCTCTCTCTCTCTCTCTCTCTCTCTCTCTCTCTC
>JACEOJ010000091.1:572236-655977 GCA_013761285.1 Campoletis sonorensis
CTCTCTCTCTCTCTCTCTCTCTCTCTCTCTCTCTCTCTCTCTCTCTCGCTCTTCGGTAGGGAACTCGAAAGAATTTATTTTTCGTCGGTCTTCCCTCCGCGAGAACGGACGCCTTCATGCCTGCGTTCTGGCTCGTTGGCGCATCACGTACCATCAAGAGAGGCTTCTCTTCCTCTTTACTCTTCATTTCTCTCCTCCTCTCTCGCTCTGTCTTTCTTTTCAGCAATGTTACACGAGATTTTTACCCTCCTGCTGATGCCGCTGCTGCAGCTCATGTATACGCCTAACACATACGCTCACACAAGACAAGATGGAATAGAGGGACGTGAGGTGGGGAGCGAGAAAAAAAGAAGACGAGAAGGAAGCAACGTGTGCGACGTACGCGACCTTGCTGGAATGTCTCCTCCGGGCCACGGCAGAACCAGAGTAGCTGGTAGCTTCTTTCTTTCTCACTCCCTTTCTTTCCTCTCTCTTTATCCCTCTCTCTCTCTCTCTCTCTCTCTCGCTCTTTGCCTCGCCCCCCGATGGAACATTCCGCACTGGTCTGCGAGGAAACCAAGCCGATCTCGCTCTCGTATCACGACCAAGACTTTTGCGGCATCATGTACCAGACCATCCTCCAGCTTTCGTTCCTTTAGCTCTTTGCGACAAGAACGCGGTTTCAAACATCAAATCTCACGAATGCCAATAGCCCCAAAATCCACGATCATTTCCTTCCTGTAGGTGTTAGCTTTGGGCATCCTAAAACACTACCAACTCGTTGTCCAATGAGACATCCCCCAAAGTCTAACCAGGGTCAACTTTGTTTAGGGCTGTTTAGGTTTGCTTGCTCGAACCTTCATCAGCAACGGCGGATTCATCTTTGGCCATGAATACCAAAACTTCCAGAAAACACCTGCAGCCAATTGGCTGCCAACTGGATTCCTTTAATGCCACCTGGAGCCAACTGGCTCTTCCTAAACGCAGCGCAGGCCTTGCATTCTTATTCAGGGTTGCATTCAAGTTGACTAGTCTTCTTTTTCTAAGTTACTTTCTGTAACAACTTCCTGCATGCAGAATGTTCTGCCGAAATATCTTCAAACCACCTAGTGGACTCTTTGCCACTTAGTCATTTAGTCATAAACTTGCTTCTCCTCGTTAAAGATCGTTTTCACTGCAACCATGTACGTTAGTCCACGTGGGTAACGTCATCGGTTACCATTTAAAACTGACAGCCATGACGATTCAGTCACTATCGAGAATCATAAGTCTCCCTGGTTAATTGCAATTTGCAGGCTTACTTATAAGCACAAACGATGGATGGATTGCAATTGCAGCTGCTGGTAAGAGAGAACGAGGTGAGAAAGAATACTACGGCGACGAAACTCGATCGCACGCAACCAGGTTGACCCAGATATATCTCAGAACACATGCACTCAACGATTTATATACGTATGTTGAATGAATGTATGTACATGTATGAAAAAAAAAAAAAAAAAAAAACAAATACATATACACATAAATATCGTTTGTCCAAAGGCCTTGTACGCTTGTTCGAAACTGTAAAATCGCTCGAGAGAGCTCGTGTGAAAAAAATTGTCCCAGCCTTTCTCCCTTCGTCTTCGGGAGAAAACGCGCATAGTATTTTTTTTTTTTTATGAATAAAAAACGTGAGATCCATTGGACGCCACTTGAAAGTTGCCATTCTGATAAATTTGTAAAACAAAAATCAATAAATTGTTCGCTTACTACGATCGTATTGACTTTAAAGACCTCTCCAACTTTTATTATCAATAAAAATCTCACAAAGCTGTCGTTCAACGCTCACACCGAGTACAGTTTGGTGCAGGGTTAACATTTTTCAAGAAAAAAGTACGAGTAGCTCGTAACGTTTTTTTTTTACCACTAGATGTTAACGAAAGTTCCATTTTTTTTGCTGCAGGTGGGATGGGGTTACGTGGTGTCAGGATGCACTATGAGCTAAGGCTACGTAACTAACTGTGAGTATAATTTTTTCATAAACATTTAACATTCTGTAAAAATTACATGGCTAGTATGTTGTAATTGCTGAGAATTCACGCCAAGTGAATTATATGGGCTTGTTGGCATTACATTTATTGGGCAATGGCGCAGAAAGTTTCATTTGTAGCAGTTTGAACTATTGTTTCAGCAGTCGGTTGGACTATTATTTCAAAGTACACTTCTCAACGGTGTTCACGAGTGTAGCATGTTGTTAGAGAAACTGATTCTGTACAAATGTTTTTTTTTTTTTTACGAGATTCCAATAGTTATACTATTTCATTGATTCTCAAATTGTGGATTCTCTTTTTGTCTCTTTCATTTTTCCGTATACTCGACTTCGAATAAGATGCACATGCGTTTTACCGGACCTCGCGATGGTACGCTTACGCGGTTAGCTTCAACATAACTTTAACTTTCATTTGTGAATAATTGTACAGGGTATGGCAAAAGTAATGCACCAAATTTTGAGAATCGTTAGATCGATGAATTCTGAAGAGAAAAGTTTTCAGGCGTTTTTCGCTACGATGCACCGTTGCCGAGATATTAATTAGTAAACAGAAGAGCCAATCCGCGGCGTCAAGAAGAAGAAGTGGGCGGAGCGCGTTTCCCCCCCCCCCTCTACGCTCTTTTTCAGTGACGGGCCTGATTGGCTGTCACTAATCGTTTGATATCTCGGCAACGGTGCATCGTGGAGAAAAATTCCAAAGGACTTTTCTCTTCAGAATTTAGTGATCTATTTAATTTAGGAATCTTGGCTGCAATTTTGAGGTCCCTCGGTACAACGGGCAAAAATAGGAAGAGGAGAGAGAGAAAAAGCACCCAAAGAGAAGGGTCGTGTTCGTGCCGGTTAGAGAGAAGCGGAGGATGGTTTTGCTCTGCTGGTTCTGTATTGATTGCTTCCCCTCCTCCCCTCTCGTCTTTCCTTTTGCCTCCGGTCAAATCCTCCTCCTCCTCCTCCTCCTCCCTTCCACCTACGATCACGTGTATCTCACTATTCTCTGTTCCCTATTTCTCTCGTCTACAACGTCTCCACTAACACATACTCTTTTATATATTTCTCTCTCTTTATTTTTTTTTCTCTCTTACTGCACTTCCGCACCCCTCAATCGTGCTTTTTCCCCGCGACCGTTCCCCACCTTTCTCTCCTCGTGAAAACTCGAGGATTGCCAGAGAGTTCCCATTTCCAGGTATCCAGCCTCCTCTTCCTCTTCCTCCTCCTCCTCCTTCTCCTCCTCCTCTTCCATATTTGTCCCCTGCCTATTCTCTTTCTCTTCTATTTCAACTTTTTATCATTCTCTCCCCTTCTTCACCTTCTTCTCATATTCCCTGCCCACATTGTTTCATTTTTTAAAACTTTCAATTCGTTCTCTTTCACCTTGTCTTTTCTCTTCTTTCTCAACCTCCTCGTATTGCCATTCCGCACTCTTCCCTCTCAGCTTATTCTGCCCTCGTCTCCCATTTCTTCATTGTCCTCCAACCTGTTTTTCCATTTTCCTCTGTATTACTATCGACTATTGTTTCAATTGGCAAATGAAAAATAAGGTCTCTTTGTACACGAGTGACGAAGTGCAACCCAACAGGATCCAAAGACACTTCCGTATTTAATATAAAAACAATAAATAAAGAAGATGAAGAAAAAATAAAACAACGAAACCATAAAATACCATCGGAACTCCTTGGGAACGATGGATCTGAGGGAAGAAACGTTCAAAATATCGAACTAGTCTGACCTTACGAAACCGTATCAATAAATTTCCACTCACCGAAGAAAAACGGATGAGAAAGAAAAATAAAACGCAGCATTAATATTGTCAATGACTTTTTTTAAATCATGAATGAATCTTTAAAAATTCTATATCGATAAACACAACAACAAAACTAAATATAAATTTGATGGTCTCGAGACTTTTTTCACCTCTGACACGCTCTCTCTCTCCCTCTCTCTCTCTCTCTCTCTCTCTCTTGTACTCGGTCGTCGTACATAATGGCGGATGAGAAATCGATGGCCTCACAGCACTCAAGATTGCATGTTTATATCTATCTTCATCCCCGCACCCCCTCTTCTTTCCTCTCTTTCTCTCGATTCGGTATTTTCTCTCTCATTCTGTCACTCCAGTTCGTTTTCCTGCTCTTCTGGTTTGCCTCCATGCTTGTGCTTGCGCCTCTCTTTCACCTTCTCCTTTCCTCCCTCGTCCACCGCCTATTTTCCTCCCTTCTATCCAAGTGTAAGCTCTAGCTCTCTTTCTCTCTTTTCAACGGAGAGCTTTTCTCGCGAATTCACCAAGAGGCGTAAACTTCGCTCCCTCGGTTCAACTGAAAGCCATGAAAATCCAACGTTGGATCGAATCATGAAAAAAACGAGACGGAGCCTGAAATAGAAAGACGATAATGCGCCCATTGTTACATTACATTTTTCATAATGCAGTCTTTTTATAATCTCTCAATCTTCAATCTTTTATCTTTCATTTAAAATAACACTTTCCTAAGTTATGGCAGTTATGGCACTCTTTGAGTTCCCAGCAGACGTAAATTAAAGCAAAATATTGTTGAATATTTAACTAATTAATAAGCTCCCCTGCACCCACCCTCAACGCTAACTTCTACTTCATCTTGAGCTGCATCCTTGATGACGTTTTATTTATTTTTTTTAATGCATCTGTAACGTGTAAATTTGTTCATTTTGTTACAGGAGACTGGCATGGAGAAGGAGAACTCCGCGTCGAGCGGAGGTGGCGGTGGCGAAAATACGGCAACGGTGACGGGAGGAGGAGCCACCTCCGCCTCCGAAAAACTCCAAGCCGACCAGGCGAACCCTCTTCTCGACCCTAGCGCCCTTTTTGGTGGTAAGAATCTTTATCCCTATTTGAAACAGTATCTCATTCTTATTGATGGAATCTAATGTTAATAACATCTTGGAAACTGCTGGATACGAGCTTCAACGATTTTTCAATGTGCAGCAATGTGCAGCCCATCCTGAAGGAAAACGCGTGACAAAATTCCTTAGTCTTTTATTTAACTCTCTTTCCCTTACCTTGTCCGATAAAAACGAAAAAGTCTTCGACTTGTTTCGTATTTTAAGGACTTTTCCCTTCAGTAGCTTTCCGTGTCATGTCCCTTCCAATTTCTATGAGCTCCCCTCCGTATGTGGCTTCGTAACTATTTTATATACCCTACGGTTACACAGCGTTCGAAAGAGAACACGCAGCCACTGCTGCTGCTGCTGCTGCTGCTGCAGGGGGTCTTTTCGACACATCTGTTATTCCTGCAGCGAATCAATAGTGACAGTAATAAAATTTACCGCTCGGCTGATAGCATGCAGCAAGTATGGTCGGGCGGTTGCCCATCCAAGTAATGGACCCAAAAGTCGATCCTGGACTTAGCAAAGATTACGAAATCGCGTGAGCTTCCTACAAACTTTGTCGAGGAGCTCTATAGTGCACTACCACAGTGCCCAACTTAAAGCGGAACTTGATTAATCTTCTTGATCTTCGGTCCAACTTCTTTGGATTCGTTGCAAGACTGGCTCATTTGAAGCTGATAGCAATTTCGTATCAGCCAATATTCGAACTTGATTAAAGGTCGGGCTACGTAATTCTCCATGAGAAATCATCGATTCTAGCCCGGCCTTGTATTTAATTAATCACCCAGGCCCTCGGGAATCCTTTGAAATTCACTGGTGGTCCAAAAACTTGTTGCCAGCTCCGGCTCTTTAAGTCCAGTTAGATTATCTCTTTATAAATTCGAAACTATCAATCCTGTGTAAAAACAAACTTTCATATAAAATATGTTGGGGAGTTTGAGCTCTTGAATTTTGATCATAACGTTGATGAGATCATTTTGGATAAACATTTTCAACAAAACTTCAACGCTTTGTAACTCCAAAGATATTGATCTTATAAAAAAAAGTTCCGAATGAAAGATGTCGAGATTTTAATTTCCTACAAAAATGGTCCAGACCATTCACCACCTGGGGTTCATCGTTCGTGAGATATTTGACCAAAACTGATTTCCAAGTTAGGCAGGGTCGAACCATTTACAATGAATGCTCAGACGACACCCCCAAACAATGTCCGGGAGGAAAATCAATTGCGCAGATTTGAAAAACTGTCCTCATCCTTATATCCTGGTTCCTTCAGCTTCCGTTGGCTGAAAAGACCTGGAACTGACGCTAGTCCCATGCCATCCATGCTCAACTCTCGTCCATCATTACACTCGGAAAACTTTGTTGCAAACTTGCAACAATGAGGGTCACCACGAGTAGTGTGTAAACCAGGCACAAGCCCCTGTATGTTTACGTGGCTGTTTATCCACGAAACCTCTATCCATCTTTACTCGGATGGTAACAATCTCGAATACGCTTTGGCATCGCGACATCCATTTGGCGATGAAGCGCTGCGGGAATCGCCATTGCTCATGCCTCCCAACCCGACGTGAACACAGCACCGCGTATAGAAACACACGAATGTTGTAGATCCGAGGAGGGTGCGGTAGAGAAACGTGAATGTGTTCGGGAAGCATTCACAACAGTGCAGAATTGCCATGGCACAGAGAAGGCATCGTTTGAAACCCAACGTGGCCTCTGCAACTGCTCTCCCTCCAAGTATTTGCATCTATCTTTCTCCCATCCCCAGAGAAATTTACCTCGTTGCCTCCATCCATCCCACTCGCTCACTCTTGCTTCAAGGGTTCACCTTTCAGTTCCCAGTCATCACATACACCTTCGTTCGGAGATGCGCATCCCATCCAGCATGTTTCGCAACCCTTCCTTCTATTCCCTCATCCAGAAACAACCCTCTTACACTCCATCCCTAGTTTTCTAGTTTCATCTCCTCCCCTCTTCCTCTTCCAACAGGCTTCCCGGGTCAACATCACCTACAGGATGTCGCAGGTTTGATGATCAATAGTGTAGACTTGAAGATTCCTAATGAGTCATCCACTTGAGTCGATGAATCCGGGCAGTATATCGCAATTGCCGTCTATACCGTTGGAGATAGAGCAAATATGTATGGGACCAATTTTGTAGAGCATAAAATTCCCTAGAAAAAAGCTCTCAACATTATTTTTGTATATTCAATAGTCTAGTCCTGAGAGCCGATTGAATATGAGACTTCAAAAACACTCGGCTTCAAAGTTGTATTCCAACTCATTTGAGGACTAAACTATTGAAGATAATGAAGCACGACCCAGTATTTTTTTGTCATCGGATTCGTCATCTTGATCGAATATTCATCATTTTCACTCAAAAGCCGATCATCAAATCGCAAATGAATTTGAGAGAACCCTGCTGCGCTCAAGAGGATTCACCCATCATAGAGAAACTCCAGGATTCTAGGGATGGATGGAAACCGGACCAGGCAAAGGGAGACCGATGGAAACAGAGAGAAAGCTCACTCTCCCACGCTCCTACCTGGTTCTGGATATTTATTGATTACCCCTTGAATCCAACATGACTCCCCACCACTCTTCTGACCTGTTTGACGACATATCATCGTTGCCTAATCTGCCTGCAGTAGTTTCCATATCTGGTATCACATTTGGCACACATTGCTGATCTTTTTGTGGCTGCAATGTGATTAACAAACTAGATGTGAACTTCAAGCCTATTCTTTACGCAGACACGGTCAATAAAATGATCAATTACGAATGAATAATTGATGTGTTTCTACGTCCTCGAACTTTTGTCATCTCTCACACGTATTTCCGCGATTTGCCTCCTAGTTGGAAGCCACCAACTGCCACTAGCACTTCACGAGAGAAACGCACGACGACACTTCCTAGTGTAAACGAAATTAAACCGATTTGGAATAGTGCCAGAATCGTGGCTTCATAGTAGACCTTTTTCTCTCTGTCTCTGTACGCTACTCGCACCGAACTTCACTCGTAATAAACGAACGCGATGGAAAGGAGACTTGGATCGACGTTCCGATCTCCGGGTTCGTTAATCCAAGTTCCATATTTTCACCGGTACCAATTACGTTCGTACTTGTTTATTTATTTATTTATTTTAAACTCCGAGAGAACGAAAAGAATATCGAACTTCCTCGCTATGCCCTCAAAGACATGGGTGAATTTTTTTAATGAGGCCTGGCTCAAAGATAAAAACGCTTGTCCCTTGTTCTCGTTAAACCTCTCGTTTCCTGGAGCCCGAGAAATATTTTCGGCTTTGCGCGATCTTCTTTTTTGCTCTTGTCTCTCGCAAACACGTGTGTGCCTTGGACTCGCCGTTGGTCTTACACATATTAACTGAGCTATTTTCCTCTCATACGTCTCCGCAGAAAACAGAGCTGTACTCGTTGTAACGAATGCGGAACGAAGTGAGCCAAAATCGCTATGAAATATGTGGAATTAGGAAACTACCTTAAAATTCGACTTTTTTTATACCGGCATCAGAATCGCCTTGCAATTCCGAAGAAAAAAGTATTCGGGTGTTTCACGATTGGACGATTCGTTCAGGAGTTATTAAGAGTTAAAAGTTGGGCCAATCACACGAGGCTCCGCCTACCGACGCTATCTTATCGTAAGCTTCTCATTGGTCAATCTTTCAAACTCTCATAACTTTCGAACAATTGGTCGTACGAAAAAATGCCCAAAGACTTTTCGACTCAAAATCTTCTCCCCGATCGAATAATGACATCCAAATCTTGAACAGCCTGTACATTAAGGCACCAGATGAAAGTGAACGTTCGTATATTTTCATGTAGAAAATCGGGCAGGGTCAGTGTACGGATGACCGTTTTTTTACCCATATATTCCGCACCCGAGTTCATCCTATACTCGTCGTCATCGACAATCCCCCTTTGCACAGTACTAACTTATACATATAGCGTTGCGCAGTTTCTCCCCTGCATGGTCAAAACGTGCACGTAACCTATATACACAGTTTCAACACGTTGTGAGCATTTTGCGGTAAATAGGGCACCGTTTACATCAGGGGTTACTCAAGTCGTTAGTAGACCAGTAAGAAATCAGTAAAAACGAATCAATCACACGATCCAATTAATTAAGGGGCTCCATTAACCATAATATTTCTAGTTTCACCGAAAAATGAAAAAAAAAAATTCCATTACAATCGTTTTTAATTAAAAATATTAAAAATATAAATACATCTTATTAATTTTGATTTTTAAAAATTTTTTAAAAAATTCTTTTCATTTTTACAGCCTATTGGCCAAGAGGTGACAGTGCAGCGTCCTCTATTTTCGGTGGTATGCCAGGAGGTTATGGCCTCAGTGCGCATCACTTGCCCTCAGCTTATGCAATATTGGGCCGGGGTGGTACGGCGCCGGGTTTTGGTGGTCACACACCAACTTCGGCACCACCACCACCGCCACCATACACCCATGGGAGCCTTGGTACCCTCAGCGTTGCTGCCAGTCAAGCTGCTAGTCTAGGTAAATTATAATTCCTATAATTATCATCCTTAACAATTCTTCAAATTATAAAACAATCAATTATTAATTAATCGAGCCTGGTATAAATTATTAAAAAAATAAAATCTAAAACAAACCTACAAAAAAAATTTCTCAATTGACAAATCTTTTCGATCATCGTAATTAATTTTTTTTTTTTTTTTGAATTTTCAAATGCTGCTCAAATTTGCAAGTTTCGAATCCACCATAACAAATATTTTTTTGACATTTAAAAAATAAATAAAATTAATTTTTATTTGAATTTTTTTTTTTTTTTTTTTTCTTCATAGGAATAAATCCCGCTAGCGCAGCATGGTGGACGATGGCCTCGCACCTAGCCGCACAGGACTATCTCGCGAGGATACAGGGGGCTGCTGGACTACCGGGCTTTCCACCCGGTGCCGAGAGCCTTTTACCACCCTATCCCGCCTCGTTACTTAATCCACCGTCCCACTCGTCCCACAAGTCCAGTAAGTGTAAGTGTTCCGAGCTTAATTGACTCGTCGTTTATTCATTTTACCTTTTTTTTCATTTTTATTATCATTTGTTTTTTTTTTTTGACTGCATAATGGTGAAAAATTAACACGATCGACTTTACGTTTTCTTTTTATTTTGTACGAACATACTTTTTGCATCTTTTTAATCTTCATGATCCTCGATTTGTAATAAAAAATCGGAATTTTCAACATTAATTGTTTCTTGATTTTATTTTTGACGAGAATTTGTCAATTTCTAATTTCCAATGCATTTTTTTTTAACAGTCCGATTGGAATTTTTCAAATTCTAATTAATTCTCATTAAAATGATTTTTTTCTTTCGAATTTTCAAAGTGATGAAGTTTTCGTTATTTTTCAAGTTTTTAAAATATTTTTCATGAATAAAAATTGGTTTTAATCCATCGATCATTGAACTATGGAAATTGATTAAAAAATTATGGAATTTTTGGCTTTTTTTCTCATATTTATCATTGAAATTCGAAATTCAACAGCTAAGTCAAGCAAAAGTCATAAGACCTCAGCGAGCAGTAGTAATTCGGGAGCCCCGAGTAGTCACACAGGGAGTTTGGCTGTCAGTCAAGCTCCCATCACATCGTCAACTCATCATAGTACCTCGGCGAGTAGCAGTTGCAACACGCCAACCTCACAGTCGCAAAATGTCGTCAGGTAAATATTTTTTTTTGTTGATTTTTTGTCATTTTTTAGTGTTTAATTCTTTTGAATAATGTACAAAGAAAAATTGTTACTTCGAATTTCGCTGAAATTCACATTTTTTACATGCTCTCGGTTCAGCACTAGTCCTCCCAAGGAAGGAAGGTGATTAATTCATTAATTAAGTCACTTATTCAAATTTTTTGTTGACATTTATCTCGAAAATTCATAATTTTTTCATTTATTATCGATCAATGTTTCAAAAATGAGGTTTTTTTTGCAATTTTTTTAAAATAGAGATTCTTATTTTTATTTTATTCGAGTTTGAACGATTTTTTCGAAATTTTTTACTTCAGGAATCTTCATTTTGAATGATTTACAGAAATTCAGATAAAAATACAATTTTTTTCAATATTTATTTCATTCTAAAAACTATTTTTATAAATATTTACAATCATTGGCTTTTGTTTCTATTTAGCTTCAGTTGGAATAAAAATCCGTGAATTTTAAAAAATATTTACAATAGTTGACCGTTTTTTTCTTTCAATTACGCTCCAAACGCTTTTTATTAGAAAAAAAATCTTAATTTGTTGAAATATTTTATGAACAATGATTTTTCATGGTTCAAAAATATTGAAAAAAATTCAGGAATAAAAAAAATTCAATTTTTATCATTTTAATCGAAATAAAATAAAAAAATAAAAAATAAATTTGTAAATGAAAAAATTGCAGTGATCCAAGCAGTATCCTGGGAGGCGTACGTTTGCCACCGGACACGGAAATAATTAAGTACACGTCGAGTATAGTAGGACCGAAAATTCCTGGAACAACAAATCGTGGACGTAAAAAAACGATATCGTTGGATTCACCGAACGTGAGTGTTCATGCGCCGCCAATACAGACGATGAGCGCCCACCAGACAAACACAACGACAACCTCGATGATGATCGAGCCGAGAAAGTACAATCGTACTTCCGGTTTGCAGCAGAACGAGCTCAACGATTATAGGGAATCGATCGATCGCGTTGAGGTCATCAAATTGCCTGCCCATTCGACTAATGGATCTGTACTTTCGGCACCGCCAATTTATACTACTTGCAACACTACCAATTCCAATATCAATGCCAATGACTCTGATGCACCACTCAATTTGTCCCTTAAACCGGCATCCACCAGCAGCAATTCGCCTATTCCTGGCAGTCAGCCTCTCAGTCAATTGAGTAATCTCAGCCACTCTTTACTCACTTCTGACAGAACTTGTAAGTTTTTTTTTCATTTTTATCATTATTTTTACGAATTTTCCTTTTTTTTTGCTTTTTTTTACATTTTTTTTTCCAATTTTTCAAGATAAATATATTTTTTTGGTTTGTTTTTTTGGATTGAATTGTTGGAAATATGGATTTTAATGATTTTTATAAAACGAGATTTTGAGAACAAAAATAATCTTGTGTGTTTGGGAAAATTTGATATTTGAGGACAATTTTTTTGGTTAATTTTATTTTTATTATTATTATATTTATTATATTATTGGAAATAGATAGAAATTTTATAATTTCATTTTTTTGTACGATTTTTGACTTTTCGAACGAAATAATTGTTGAAAAATGACCTTTTTTGATATTAACGCGAATTTCGAACATTTTTTTACATCAAAAATGTGGTTTTCACTGGAAAATTTTGAAGAAAAGTATTGAATTTTCATTTTCACAAATTTTGGCATAAAATATGGAGAATTTTGGGTAATTTTGACAAAATTTATGGAAAAATTGACGTTTTTTTTGTTTTTTTTTTCTCAGCTCGAAGAAAACCTGGTCCGAAACCAAGAAGAGTGCCTCAAAATTCAGTTTCAGTGCCGGCGTCGCCGAGTCCATCGCTCGCACAACTTTTCGCTGCGGCCGATTCGCCCCAAAGGCCGAGCAGCGGAAGCGAAGAGAGCGAAAGCACAACGACTCATCACAAAGATGGAAGACCAAGAAATCTTGGTCGAGGTGTTTCAAAACCGAAAAAAAATACAGTCGCATCGTTGCTCGCGCAGAGCAGAGCTCTCGGAATAAAACCTACGCCGACACTCGATCCTAACGCACCTTTGTCTCATCAAGTATCCTTATTGAGATCGAACATACTTGCCGCCCAATTGCACGCATCGGCGACCGGCCAAATCGACGATAAACATCAGGTAAACGATCCAAATTCGATTTTTATATCGAAAAAAAAATCGAAAAATCGACTTTTTTTTCAATATTTGGTCTTTTTTTCAAAAATCCTGAATATGCGAACCGATGAAAAGTCGAATTTTTCAATAATTTTCATCAATTTTTCACCTGATTTTTAAAACTATGAAAAAAATCGATTTTTTTATTGAAAAAAATCGGAAAATCGACGTTTTTTCAAGATTTTAAAGTATCAGGATCGATGAAAAGTTAAATTCCAATTTGGAAAAACCTTCTCCCTCGAATTCCCATCGATTCGTTGGTTATGCGTTGAAAAAATTTCATTCAATCGTCTTTTGTTATTTCTCAATTGTTTTTTTTCGCCTCGAGTTGTTGTTTTTTGTTTTCTTTTTCCCTCGCGTGTCCCCCTCGACATTTTCCCCTCGTTGCAATTAATCTTCGTACGTCAGAGTCTCCGTTAATTCCCGCACGAATGTTGGCTTCCCAAAGGAGCCGGAAAAATTGTCCCCGCGCGGCCAATTCCTTGGTATTTCGTCTTTTTTATATTTTTTCGCTTTTCTCCAATATTTTTCTTCAACTTTAATTATCACAATGAATCTTAAAAAAAAAGAGATAAATTCTCGTCACGCGATTTATTTACAAAAAAAATAAAATGAAAAATCCTTTTTTTTTTTGTTATTCTTTAATTTTTATTTTATGATTTTTGTTTATTTGAAAAAATTTATCTATAAAAAAAAAAAATCACGCTTCCCCAAACGTAGCGTTCGTTGCAGGAGAAAATGAAAAACAAATTGTTGGAGGCTTCCGGGGAAGAAAGCAACATGGACGTGACGAGCGAAAGCGGAAGTAACACTGACGTCGTAACCGACACCGACGAAGACAATGCCGAGGGCACACCCAGCGCTAAAAGAAGAAAACTTAATCCAAGTGACAAAGATCTTCAGGTGCCGTTGGAACGGGGATGGAAAAGGGAGACGGTTATTAAGGGACTTGGAAAAACAGGTGTCATTAAAGGTGACGTTTCCTATTATAGTCCTTGTGGCAAAACTTTCAGGAGCAGTCCCGATCTCTTAAAGGTAATTATTCACCATTTTTCACATTTTTTTTATTCAAATTTAATCCAAATCTTAATTATAATTAATTAAGATTTAAAAAAATTAATTAAAACGATCGAATCGTCTGTCAAAATTCTCGAGAATTCTAATCTTTTTGTTGTTTTTCAATTTTTCATTTTTTTTATTATTGGAAACAATTTGAAAAATTCATTAAAACGTTATTTTTATTAAAATAACGTTTTCTTAATTAAATATATTAATTAAATATATTAATTAAAATAACGTTCTCTTTTTTTTTAGTTTCTCGAACAACAAAATCCTGCTGAATTGACAACAGCAAATTTTTCGTTCTCCTCGAGATCGTTGGTCGGTGAATTTCTTCAGCCAACAATGGGCTTCGCCGAAGCTGAATTCGTAAGACTCGGCTCTCAAGAAGTTGCGAGAAGACTCGAAGAACTCAGAGCAGCCGGTGGTTTCAGAGACGCCCGGCCTAATAATCAGTACGAAAGAGACAAACTCGCTTATGCAAAAAAACTCGCCAAGGAAGAAGCCCAGAGACACAAAGAACAAGCGAGGTCAGAAAAATCAACATTCGGATCATTTTTTAATTTTATTTTTCATTAATAAACAAAAGATACAAAAATCCTAAGAATTTTTGGCTTTTTCGATCGAAAAAATCGACATTTTCATCAATCGATTAAATTTTTTCTTTCGAAAAAGCCAAAAAATTTACGATTTTATTAAAATACATTTCTTTTTTTTGTCAATTCATTTCAAAAAGAGCGGAAAATAGAGTCAAAAATTAGTAAACAAAAAAAAAAGATTATAAAATTATTGAGAAAAGGCGAAAAATGAAAATTCTCACTTTTCGAAAAACCCACTCGCCCCAAAATTACCAAAAAAAATCTAAAATTCACATTTTTTGTTATTTTTTCAAAATTTTCTTTTTTCAACCGAATTTTGTGATTAAACCCAACAGATTAATAAAGGAGCAAGAAAAGACGGAGCGTCAGGAAGCGGTGAGGAGAGAACGTGAGTTGAGAAATCAGCAGCTTCTTGAGGTGAGTGACGAAAAGAGTTAACGAAATAAAAAAAATATTTAAAAAATAGGAGAAAAAAAAACACAATTTGTAAAAAACCAAAAAAAAAACAAATTCACGCGTGTGTGTGTGCCATAAAAAAAAAACAAAAACAAAGAAAAAACGATAATCACGCTCTATTGGTTTTTTCTCACAACATTTTTCGTATATATTCGTATATACGTGTTTATAATACTTCTCTTTTCTATTTTGGGATAATTGCCATTTTGTATTTTGTCCACTGCCGTGCGTGTCGCATGTTCTCTGTGTGTATCGTATTTTTTTTTCAATATTTTTTTTTTTTATAAAAATCTTTTTTTTTAGTTTTTCAACTTTTTTTTTCATTTTTTTTCTGTTTTTTTTTTTTTCAAAATTTTATATATATCTATATATATATAAATATTTTTCCTCTCAAATTATTAATCACACTTGTCATTTTTTGTGTATATATAACGTTTTTTTTTTTTTTTTTTTTTACATATAAATTATATGTATGTAAAATATTTTATATTTAACTGTCATCATCTCCTTTTTTTAACGTATTTAAAACGTCATTTTACGTCATTTGTATGTTTATATATATATTTATATTTATTTATATATGTATGGCTCTCTTTTCGTGCCAAAAATCGACAGCTGTTTTATTTTTACGTTTTTTTTGTTTTTTTTTTCTTGTTTTGTCCTCTTTTTCGCGATGCTCATTGACAAAGTTTTGTTTTTCATTCGATTTTTCTTGTCTTTACAAATTCATGGGAATTTTTTCGTAAAATCGTATAGTCAATAATCAAATTGTATTTTTTTTCATTCGAAATGATTTTGAGAAAAAAAGATATTTCTATTTGTTGATAGTTTTGCGACTTTTTTTTCGGTATTTTCGGCGCTCATTCGATGGAAATTTCGATTTTTTTTTGGAATTTATTTACGATTCGGAGGAATTCGTTGGCCAATTTTTTAGTGGAAATTATTTTGACGTATTTTACCGTTGAACTCAAAGTTGAACTAAAGTTGAAACGCTTTGGTTTTTGAAAATTTTGAATTTTATTAGAAATTAATGGGGAAATAAGAAATATTTTGTATAAATTTTTTTCAATAAACACATAAAAAGTGTAAAAATCGAGAGCGAACGAATGAAATAATGAAGAAAAATGGCTGTCGATTTGGCGTAAAATGTTTCATATATAAAAAATAAATATATATTAATTTTTAACTCGCACATAAATTCACGAGCCATCACGTCTCCAAATTCCCATCCTTTGCCCTCTCTCTTTTCTCTCTCTCTCTCTCTCTCTCTCGTTTTTTTGTACCTTTTTTTTTCACACAATCCGCAAAAGAAGAAAAAAAAAGAAAAAGAAATGATAAAAATGGAGAAAAAAAAATCGCACCGCTCGAAAAATCCTCTGAGAGACGCTAGCGATAGTGACAGGAGAGCCCAGCATGTCCTCCCAATTATTTAATGATTATTTACTCCACCCCGAACCGACACCCCCCTTTTTTTTCTTCTTTCTCCCAGCATTTATTTTGCAAATAAATTATTTTGCATTGTTTTTTTTTTCTCTCTTCGCTCGTATTTATTTGAAGAATTTTTATTTATTTTTATTTTTATTTATTTTTATTTTTGTCTCTCTTCTCCCTCTCGGAAATATTCAGTAAATGCCTTTTTTTTTCGTCCGCCCTGACCAATACGACCCTTGGTCCATTCCAATCGTAATGCCCTAAAACCACTCTCTGTATATTCAAGATATCCAACGTTGTCTTTTAACCGAAATGTGTGCTGATGCATCTCATTTTTTTATATTTATACATGTCTGTATGTCACTGGCCAAACTCTGGTATAGCTTCATATGGTTTTTCTTGACCTATTTGCGGAGTAAACTAGTTTTAACTGATGAATTTTGAGTGGAATCTAGTTTTGACTGGTGAATTTTGAGGTTAAACTAGTTTTGACTGACGAAATTTTCGATTAAACTAGTTTTGACTGACGTATTCAGAGATTAAACTAGTTTTGACTGATGGATTTCGAGATAAAACTAGTTTTGACTGACTAATTGTTAGATAAAACTAGTTTTGACTGACGAATTGTTAGATAAAACTAGTTTTGACTACTTGATTTGAACGATTCACTAGTTTAGAACACTTCACGTTTAGAATAAACTAGTTTTACCTAATTCACCTTTAGAATAAACTAGTTTTGTCTAGTAAATATTTAGAAAAAGCCTGTTTTGTCTAATCTATTTTTAGGAAAAACTAGTTTAGCCTGATCGATTAGTACCATAAACTAGTTTGTCCTGGAATTTAGAAGGAAAAACAACACTAATCGAGCTTAGAAAAAACTAGAGTGTCCTGCTATCGGGTTTGGCCGGTAATATATAAATTTGTATTAATTTATATATCACATACGTTATGTATTTATTATATATATATATATGTATATAAATGTATATACATTTGTATAAACTCGTCAAAAAGTCATGTACTTATGTATTTAAATAAAAAACCATCGTTATCCAAAATAATTTTTCTTTCATTCACGGAACCACGTGAATTAAGAAAATTCTTGAAACTGATAAAAATCATTCTCAAAATCGAAAAAAAAATCTTTCCTTTTTTAATGTTTCAAAATTCCATAAAATCGAGTGCATTTATCGATATTTTGCCAATCAATGAATCAATTTTTGAATAAAAAATAAAAAAAACTCAGAAATCATTCTCAAAATCGAAAAAAAAAATTCGTCGCTCGATTTTCCAAAATTTCAAGTTCTTTTCGAGTTTTTGAACTTTTTGAAGTTGAAAAAAAACGTGGAATGTATTATTTTGAAAAAATTGTTTATTCACTAGTTTTTTTTTCGATTATTTACAATTTACAAGAAAATTTTGGGTAACGTTTGGTCAATATTTATACATTTGTTATTTTTTGTAAAATTTGGAATTTTTTTATTATTTTTCTTCCCCTATTAATTATAAACAAATATAAGTATTGCTCGATTTAATCGAGAGCCATGTCATAACGAAAATCTCGTTGATTTACTTTCCACTCGAAGGCACAGTAGAAAAAATCTTCGAAAAAAAAATTATCCATTTATTTAGACAAATATGAATTTATTTTCTTTTTCTTTTTGTGTGTGCGTGTGTGTGTGTGTGCGCTCGCGAAAATTAATCGTGAGAATGAAAAACTACACGCGGCGTCTCCATCCAACTCGTTTTTGTGACTTTTCACATTTCCCCGAAAGATCGAAACAATTGTGACATCATTGGTCTTTATTTTTATTTACGTCTCTCGTCTCTCTCTTCCTCTCTTTCTCTCACTTTATTTCTTTCCCTTCCAAATATCGATTTTGAGTTTTTCATATTTTTTCCGAATTTTTCTAAATTCATTTTTCGTTCGAATAATTAGATTGTCAAATTTTGTACAATTTTCAAAATGCAATTTTTTTTTTTTCCAAAAACCCAAATTTCTAACATCCAAAAAATGGCAAAAAAAAACCATTGGACCGAGAATTTAGATTAAAAAATTGGAAACAAAAGTACACGAACCCAGAAATGAAGAAAAAGAGAGAGAGAGAGAAAAAAAAGAGAGACTGACGATAAAACACAAAAAAACACACAAAAAGGATAAAAATTAAAAAAAAACGAGTTCAGCGAATTCCCGAAGGCACAAAAAACTTAGAAACCATAAATATTTGTTTACCCTTAAAAAAAAAAAAGAAAAGACAAACAAATGAAACAACACAAACACAAGAAAACTTCCCCCCAAAATTGCAAAAAAAAGACAAAACAAAAAAAACAAGAAAACCAAAGAGAAAACTGACGCAGGGACGTAAGAGACTGGCGTTCACGATCAAGCAGAAGATGAAGATAATACAGGAGATCGAAAGAGGAAAGAGCAAGAGTGACGTAGCGAGGGAATTGGGTCTGGCGAGCAGTACAGTTGCGACGATATGGAAAAATCGTGTGAGCATCGCGGAGAGTTGGAGAAATCGTGACATAATGCAAACCCCGGAGACGATTGGTGGCGGTGGTGATATTGGCGAAATATCGTCGTTGAATCATCAGAATATAAAAAAAAATAATAATCATCCACCGTTGACGATTAATCAAACGGTTACGACGACGAATCTTGCCCCAAATATGGTACCAAATATGGCGCCACTAGTCAATCCAACAATCGTTACGATTACTTTACCCACGCCACCCTCCTCTTCGCCACCCTCGTCAAACATCGTCGCCGCCAATGCCGTCACCAATATTTCAAATTCCATCATCAACAACGCTGCCGCCACTTCCGCCACTTCCGCCAATCTTCCAATTGATATTTCCGGTTCTTCTAATCGCCAATCGCCAATCGCCAATATCAACGCTATTTTGTCACAAGAACATGAACAACTTCAACAACAACAACAACAACAACATGTGGAGAACAACATCCAGCAGGCTCAGACCCAAACGCAAAATCAGGAACTGCTGGAGGTAAGATGTCGTCACCACAAACCCCACGACCCAAAAAAAAATCAAAAATCTCAAAATAAATACCCCTCTTTGCCCACCCCAACATCCGGTTCTGGCCACAAGATTTTATCTTTCAATAACGCCACTTATTTCTGGCTCTTTTGTTGCTTTTCTCTTTTCATACCGATTTTTATCAATCGGCCAACTTTTTTTATTAAGTTTTATCGATTTTTTTTTTTTTTTGATCGACTTTATCGATTTCTGATGATTTTTTGATCGAATTGTGACTGAAGATCATTTTTTCGTTTTGGCAATTATTTTAATAAATTTTCAGTGTTTTAATTCATTTTTGAAAGAATTTTAAATTTGTACAAAAATTCAATCGATTATTCAGTTTATCAAAGTTTCTTGATTAATTCATTAATTAACGGATATTTTGATTGATTAATATTTTAAAATTAATGTTGAATTATGAAAAATCTTGGCATCAGAAATCGATTGAAAAAAAGAGTTCGTTTATGTTTCCATTGTAAAAAAACATCGATCGCAGTGTGAACGATCGATTTTTTAATTATATTTTCGATAAAATCTCCTTGTGCAAGAGAAACCTTCGTCCTCGATAGGAAAAAAAAAAAAAAAATAATCACCGAACGAGAACATCGTGCTTTAGAAAGAACTGAAAACCCAAAAACAAACCTCTTCTTTCCCCTTCGTCATTAGAATTAGAAGAGAAAACTTAGTTGTAGCTGATAAAGGAGGATAGAAACAAAAAAAAAACTGCAACCCTTATTTCGTCAGCCTAATTAGTGCAAAAATTGCAAAAAAGCAAGCCGCACAAAATCTCGAGGAGGCAGCTCGAAAGAACCAAAAAAAAGAAACCAAACAAACAAACAAACAAAAACTTGGATTCGACGAACGAAAGATTGCATTTTTGTTTAATTCACTTATTTATTATTTTTCATTATAAATAATTGAGTAACAAGACGGTCGTGGTGTAGTAAATTTTCTCCCAAACCCTCATCTCCACAATCTCGAAAATTAAAAAAAAAAAAAAACCAAAAATAAGAAAAAAAATACAAAACCAAAAATCTCGCAAACAGGAGACAGAAAAAAACAAATAAACATTCGTGGACACGCGAGGTGCGATCTTTCGAAAGGACACGAAACGATAATAACCACATTTTTATTTTATTTTTTTGTTATCCAAAAAAATTAAATTACCAAAAAACCGAAAAAAGTGGATCGAAACAAAAAAGAGACTTCGTGCAGCTCTCGGATTTTGAAAAATAAAAATGAAAAAATAAAAAGAAAAAAGAAAACGTGCATGTAGAGGGAGAGAAAGTAAAGAGATGGAGAATTATTCATTTAAAAATACATGAAAAAACAAAGAAAAACAACAACAACAACCAAAATCAATTAATTTTGACCAAACGTTCGATGTCGGATTTTTCAAAAATTATTTATCATTGAAACAATGAAAAAATAATGAACAAACTAAAATTCT
Organism: Campoletis sonorensis; assembly: GCA_013761285.1. Taxonomy (NCBI): domain Eukaryota; kingdom Metazoa; phylum Arthropoda; class Insecta; order Hymenoptera; family Ichneumonidae; genus Campoletis; species Campoletis sonorensis. The sequence goes on from JACEOJ010000091.1 coordinate 593,047, forward strand.
GACCTCGCCTACGTACGTTTAGATCATTTGGTTCGTGTTCGTGTGTGTGCTCGTGGGTCCAAAATGTGTGCATTTGTGTCTGTGTGCGAAAATAATGAAAAAAAAATTAATTAAAAAAATTATCACACATACGCACACACACGAGCACGATTACAAACACACACACACCCATTGACACACATTGACACACACACACACAAAAAACAAACTGCCGCAAAACTATCCTGTGCCTTAGCTTCTCCTGTCACTATGTATAACAGCTGGCTAATTAATTAATTAGTATTAATTAATAATCATTATCCAGCATGCTTGTGTTTTTTAAAAAATTCTTTCATTTTCTCATTTCATTTATGACAAGTATATCAAAATCTTTTTTCATGATATGTGTACATGATTATTTATATATATTTTTTTTAAATATCATAATTGCTCTCTTTAAAGTCGAAATTATATCCAGAATAGTAGAAATAATTTTGCCATTGAAATTATTCATATAAACGAAATTTTTTGCTCGTTTTAGGTGGCGAAACTTTGAAATTTCCATTTGGAACTTTTCAGCTGCAATTTTATTTTATTTAAAAAAAATATTTAATTATTAAAAAAACAAAAAATAAACTTCTAACACTATTTTCGATTTTTTTTCGATTTATGACCAAATTCGGTTAAAAATGCAGCATCGAGTTTCAAATTTTGCAAAATATTTCGAAAAATTCAATTTAAATAAATACTTTTCGAAGTCTGGATACAAATTTTCGACTTTGAACGATTGGAGAAAACAATCGATATCTTGAGATTCATATGAACTTATATGTGTCTGTACTTTATGGCAAATATTACGATATACTTGTTCCCTAACTTTTTTTAAATCAGAATATTTTTTTTTTTTTTCACATCATCATCTTTTGGATAAATATCTAATAAATTGTCCAACTATATTTTTATCATGGTGTTGACGTATCGAATAATTTAAGTAATGGTGTTTATTTGACTTTTATAAATTAAATGTAATTGTTATATACTTTTAATGATTGCTGCTTATATTTCATTCTCTCTTTTTCTCTATTACTCTGTTAACTTTTGTAAAAAAACAAAAAAAAAAACTGCAAATATTTTCTTTTTTTGTACTTTTTAAGAAAAATCTTTCGATACTGTTACGAAAATCACGATTTAAAATGTGCATATTCATTATCTGACTATCATTGCTTGGATCCTTTGCATGCTGCTCTTTTATTATATTTAAACTATTGTTTATTGTTGTTATTATTATTATTATTGACATTATTTTATTATTATCGTTATTATTAATACTTTTAACAATAATATTTATTGTTTATTGTAATTTTATTCATATTTCTCGAATATTTAATCTTTTTTACTATTGTTTTACTTTTATTCTTTTTTTTTTTAAATCATATTTCAGTGTTTTGTACATGATTCGTTGAAAAATGTTGAATTTTTCAAATTTCGACCTTTTTTTCCTTTCTTCTGGCTTAAATTTTATCGTAATTTTCTTATCAATATTTTTATCTTATTTTTCAAAAACATTTCATTATTGCTGTTTATTCGTATTCGTAATTGAAATACTCGTAAATTTTATACTCGTTTTCTCGTAATATCCAATTTTTGTTTTCTGCCCAAATTCTTAGCTGCCCTGTTTTATTTATTTTTCGCTATTTTTTAACAGCCTCTTCGTAATTTGAGAAAATGCACGTTTGCAATATTAGTATCAATTTTTGATTATTATTTTTTTCTCTCTATTTTTATAGCATGCAGCGTTGAGATCAAGTTTCGATATTTTTTTAAATTCCTTTTTTTCGATACTATCTTTTTGTTTCGTTCGTTCAGTTTTTTCGTGTTTCTTTACTCCGAGGATTTTTATTTTACTTTTTAATTTTTCGAGCAACGTCCGACGTAATTTTTTTGCACTTTTTTCTGTTCCAAAACGTCACGAATTTTCAAATCCATTTTTTTTAAATTTTATCCATTTTTGTTACTTTTTTTTCATTATTTCAATAATTTATTAATAAATCGTTGTTTAATGAATTTTTTTTTCTCGGTGATTAAGAATAAACGAAACGAAAGATAAACGTCGAGAAGAAGTATCGAATTTGTTGGTAGATTAGAATTTATTTTCATTTTTTTTTTTTTTTTTATATAATTTTCTATTTTTTTTGTTTCTCAAAGCATTTTAGATTTTTCGCCTCTATTTCACTCGTCCAATAGTTGCTTTACCTATGTACCACACAAAGTGAAATTGGCTAGGAAGGTGTGACGAAAAATTACCGGCAAAATTAAAAAAAAAAAAGAATAATAATGCAATGGAGTACGAAAATAAAAATTATCGAAAATTGTTCGTACTCGTTTAAAAAAATGTCGAGTTACGCGATCGAACGCTGCACGAAAACTAAAATTCTCGACCTCTCGTAGTTCGGCGCGAGCTTTTTTCAGCTTACAAAGCACTCAGCACAATTTTTTTGTATTTTGTATTTTTTTTTTTCTATTTTTTTTTTTTTTTCTTTCAACTTCATTACGAATTAATTCAATTGGCAAATATGAACCAAGTGAATTTGAATAAATGTACGCAGTCGAAATAACGTGGCAATTTTTGGAAATTTGGTTAATTAATTTTTCTAATTTTTTTCATTAAAATGTTGATGTTTTTGTTTTTCGAAAATTTACTTTGATTGATATTTGCCATTGCTTTCTCCGCCTCTCACGTATGAAAAAATATAAATATATATTTAATAATAAAACTTTGAATTCATTATTTACCACGATCGTCTAAAATCAATGTAATTTTTCAAATTTGCATTTTGCTTATTTTTTTATAGTTTTTTTATGTTTTCGAATCTTTGATTTTATTAAACGTTTTTTATTGATTCATTTCTTTGTCAATATTCTATTTTTATTCATACATTCGAATGTACATATTTTTATATTTATTCGCATTAAAAAAAAAAAAAAAGTATATGATTGATACTGAGTTTGGCATGTGCGCAGGCTCGAAAAAAACGACAAGAGGAGGTCGAGAAAATCCGGATGGAGGAACAACAACGAAAGCAACAGGTACTTGTTGCTTTTTATTTATTTTTTAATATTTTATTACAACAAATAATGGAATTTCTTTCTTTTGTTTTTTTATTCATTGATTTTTCTACACTTATTCAAAAATTTTTTTTGCAAATGAATTGAAAATCAATTTTTCTTCTTAAATTTTTCTTGGAAATAATATTAACAATGTCTCGTGTGGTCGTATTTAATTTTTGAATACAATTTTTTTCCTGATCTCAATTTTTTTATTGTTTTTCGTGATTTTTGGTTTCTTTTCTTTTGAATTATTATTTAATTATTATTATTCTTTCAGGAACGAGAGCTGAAAAGACAACAAGCAGTTATGTTGAAAGAGCAGGTCAGTTTAAGCCGAATTATTATTTTTCATTCCTCGATCTTTTTTTTTTTCCATTTTTTTTGTTCCATTTATTTCACTTTTTTTAATGGGAGGTTTCGCAGTAGATTTTTTTTCAGAGTGTCGTAGATAGTCTTCTTTCGAACTTTATTTTTGGTAAAGGAATGAAATAAATTTTCTGAATTTTCCTCATTTTTGTTTCGTTCGTAAAAGCAAAAAAAAAAAAAAATTTTTTTTTTATGTCAAAATATTCAAATACTTTGGATCTTTTTTGTTATTCATTTGTTTTGATACTTAAAAAAAATATACAATTTTTCTCGAGTCAAAAAATGAAAAAAACAAAAAAAAAATTCAAGTTTCCATAAAATCGCAAAAAAAATCTCATTCTCAATTTTTTTTCTATCTTCTCACGCCTTCTTTCGTTTTGTCAAATTTATGTTATGCTTTTCGTACGTTTTGCGTTCTCGTATGTAACAGAGAGAGAGAGAGAGAGAGAGAGAGAGAGAGAGAAAAACAAAGAAAAAAAATCTGAAGGAAGAACAATTTTGTTCTCGTAAACGAGGTTTTTATGGTATTGGAGTATTTTTAAGTATAAATAAATTGACGGTTTTGCGGAAAAAGGATCTTGCGTCAGTAATTTTAGTTCGTATTTATTTTTTTAGTTAAAAATATTGTTTGTAAAAAAGGATATAAAAATAAGATGGAGAAATCTTAGGAAAAGAGTGAATGTAAATTTTTTTCAAATTTTTTTGTTCCCCGAATCAATTTTTTAAAATCAGTTTTTTTTTTTTCGTAATTTGAAGTTTTTTTTCTTCAATTTTTATTTTATTTTATTTCTCTACAATATTTGATTTCTGGGCAAATTATTTCGATTTAAAATATTAGTGAGTGCGAATGTTTGTGTGGAATTGAAAAAAAAAAAAAAAAATACGTATGAGGTTTTGAGCACTGGCGGATTGGATGTGTTTTGTGCTGCAGATGTACATGCAGGAGCTCAGCAAGCAGCGCGAGATGCTCTACACCGTCGAGCTGGTATGTTTCATACCCAAAAATTTAGCACGAAAATACAAAAAATTGAAAAAAAAAACAGTAATAAAAAAAATAATTGAAAAATAATCAACGATGAAAATCCTTCCAACTAACTCTGTGTCAATTGTTTTTTTTTTGACATTTTATTAACACTTGCACTTTAATTCTTTCATTTATTCATTAATCGTCAATTTTCCCAATAATTATTCACTCACTTCGGTCGCTTTGCATTTTTATTTTTGTATCGCTTTCATCAAAACTCCTCGTTCGATCTTACGACACAAAAAAAAAATTAAAAAATTGAAAATAGTGGTCTGCGAATTTTTTGATGATTTAATTAATCATTTTATCGAAAGTTCAATCGATTCATCAAATTTTAAATGAATAATTCATTGAAATTTGTATTCATTATTTATTTTTTGATTCGTCAATATCAATAATTAATTAATTGATTAATTAATCATAATCAATTTGTGATAAAATAATTGATAATTACTTAAATACAAATTGCTTCTCGTCGGTGGCACCGGTCTGGGCGATGGTAATCTGGTTTTATTTTTTATTTTTATTCTTTACACTTTTGTGTGTTGCGTAAAATGCACGGTGTTGATATTTTTAGTTAGTCGCGATGAAAAATAGTTTTTCGATAAGCACAAAACATTTTTGAAGAAAAAAAATAAGAAAAAAAAAATAAACAAGAAAAAACGAAAACCACATCGAAATCGAAGAAATAAATTTTTTTTTTTTTTTTCAAGTAGGTTTATTTTTTCTTTATTTTTGTGGAATTTTGATAAATAGGAATTTGGACTTGGCGAGGAGGAGGAGGACAAACCTGGCTCGAACGAAAATTTTCCATTTCCTTAAATTTCCCTGGCATTTTGGTTTCTTTTTCTTGTGTCTATAAAAAAAAATTAAAAAAATCATAAAATTGTTGTAATTTTGTGAAAATTAACAATTTCTTTATTTATTCAATTAATTTAGGAACGTGAAAGAAGGCGACAACACATGGCACTCGTGCGAGCGCTTGAAAATCGTCGGAAAATGGAGGAAAGAGAAAGAAAACGATTGGAAGCTCGAGCCGAAAGAATTGCCAATAAAGAAAAACGCGCTGAGCAGAGAAAAATGGAATTGGAACTCGTCGAACAAATCAGAAAACCAGTCGAAGACATGGAACTCACTGGTAAACTTTTTTTCACTCAATTTTTTTTCTTGTTTAATTAATTTTTTTGAAAAATTCATATTTTAACGATTTTTCCAAATTTTTCACTCAAAATACATTTGGTGCACTTTTTTAATCCGATATTTCGATAATTTTTCGTTTTTTTTTTAAATTCTTTCTAAAAATATTAAACAAATTTTTTCAACGTCAAATTTATTGTTTTCTTTTCTTTTTTCTTTCACAGATCACAGAGTTTTACCGAAAATCAAACGTTTGCCGGGACTCAAACTCTCCGGTCAAGCGTTTTCGGACATCGTCATGGTTTTCGAATTTTTACACAACTTTGGAGAAACTCTCGGCTTCGGTAAGTTTAGTCAATGAAAATGAAAAAGTCAATCAATGAAAACACAGAAATTCACTAAATTTAGTAACAAAAAAAATAACGAAAGCAAATAAAAATAATTTCATAAAAATAAAGACAAAAAAGGACGAAATTGTAAAAACAAAAGAAAAAATGTCATAAAATCAAGAAATATAAATAAAAATAAATAAAAATCTAAAATATGGAAATTTGTTTAAAAAATTGTAGATATGGAATCACTGCCAAGCCTGAAAAGTCTTCAACTGGCGTTGTTGAACGACGAGGAAGCGGAGGAAGAAATGTTGTCAGTAATGACGCATCTTTTGGTTTGCGCGATCGAAGATCCGGGAATTCCTCAACCGGCTCGTCACACGACGGGACTTGGTCAAAGTTTGCGTCAAGCTGACATAACTCACGCGAACATAAGCGAAGTATTGCGGATTTATTTGTACGCGAACGCGACCGGCGAAGTAAAAGCTCTGACGGGAGTTTGTCTGGAGCGCGAACGCGACAAAAGGTTCGCCGATCATCATCAAAATGGCGGCGATTATCAAACCACTGGATCTGGAAAAAATGCACAATTTTATGAACATCTTCACAACAACGAGACTTGGAAAATGTCCGAACGATTACGTGACAAACCTTTCCTCGCACTCAACCCAACACACAAATCCCAAATGCTCGCTTTTCTTTGCAACGAATTGTTACAAAACAAAGCTGTCATACGACAAATCGAAGGAAGCCTCGAAAATGTTGCACAATTGAAGAAAGAACGATTCATACTCGACATGAAAATCAGAAAGTAAGTCATTTTCTTTTTTATTTTAATTCATTTAAAAAAAAATGAAAAAATTAATACATAAAATTGAAAAATCTCATTCATTCATGGCCTAGAATTTTTTATTTATTTTTTTGCCTCTTGATAAACGTTTTGTAAACTTCGAGTTTGAGAATTATTGAAACAAGAAATTTTGACCAATTCTCTACGTTGACACGAAAAAACACTCGGTTTTGTTAATTTTTCTTGGAAATTTGCGTTTTATTTAAAAAACAATCGAAATTCTATGATTTAATGAATTTTTTGTGAAATAATTTCGAATTATTGACTCAACATTGATTGGCAATAATTAATAATGATCGAGGATTAGAATTAAAAAAAAAAAACAACGAAAAAGATACGAATATTCGATAATTAATTTTGAACAAATTAATTAATAATTAATTTCCCAACGAATTAATTAATAATTAATTGTCATAAATTAATTGATTATTAATTTTTGAGGCTCCGCCAATTACACAGCCGAAAAGTGAGGATGGAAGCGGTTGGCGTGATTATCAACAAGACCGGGGACTCGATCACGATCGAGAAGAAAGAGGGCGAAGAAGGAAGTGAAGGAAATAACACAGCGGCGACCACCGCCGTGGGCACGACTCCGACGCCCGACGAATCGAATACTCACGACGAGACTCACGACGAAACCGAAGATATGTCGGAGAACGAGAGCGAGGGCACGCAACCGGAAGAAGTGAGTCGACAAAAGTCTTTAATTGAAAAAAAAAATCGATTATTTTTGGTCAAAAGGCGAAAAAATAATTTTTAATCGATTTTTATTTATTCATTTAATTTTCGCCAAATACTTTCGATCTTTTTTGTTACCGAAAATCGACCAAAAAGTCAAATTTAAAAAGTCAAAAAGATAAAAAATAAATTTGAAAAAATCGTAGAAACGAAAAAAAAAAACAAAAAATCAATTTTATTAAAATGACGGAACCGCAATTCTCATTTTTGAAGTAAAACAAAAATTTCATCAATTATTTCGTGTTTCAAAAAGATTTTTTAAAAAATTCATCAAATCAAGAATAAAACTGATAAAAGAGAAGAAAAAAAATCGAAAAAAATGGCACGAAAAATAGAAAAAAACATTGATAAAATTAAAAGAAACGATAAAACCGCTAAACTAATAAAAATAAATTTGTCCAACAGGAGGAAGACAAGAATTTATCGGGCGAGGAATTGGGCAAAAAATTGGACAAATTATTGAAGCAGTCGGAGGAGCAATTGCAAAAGTTGAATCAATCGTCAAAGTCATTGCGAGCGCACGTATTTGGTCAAGATCGTTATTGGCGTCGTTATTGGGAGTTGCCGTGCGCCGGTGGAATATTTATCGAAGCGATGGAAAGCGCGGAGCCAGAAATATTGGATTTGCAGGCAGAATTGGACGAGAAATGGAAAGATCGATTGATCGAAGAGGAAGCGGAGAGTTTGGAATCGAAAAAAGTGGAAGATAATAAAGCGGAGAATAAAATTGACACGGAAAATCGTGAGAACGAAGCACCGAACGAGGTAAAACAACAGAGCAACAAATTGAACGAGAAAGAAAGCAGCGAGGAGGTTAAAACCGAAGAAAAACAAAAAATCGACAGCGAGGAAATAAATTGCAAAAAATCTTTACAAAATTCCTTGAACGAGGAAACGACGACGACGAAAACCGCGAAAATTGATATTAAAAATGAAAATGACAACAATTTCATGAACGATGCCAAAACTAACGTCACTCCCGATGAAATAAAACAAGAAACCGACCTCGTCGTTCCCATGGATGTCGATCCCAAAATTGAAGACGTCAAAAAAGAACATTTGGACCATCTCGACCATTCGGTCAAATGCGAAACTCCTAAAATCGTCGTCAAATTAATGGAAGACAAAATCATCGAAACTATGCCCAATGGCGATAAATTCAATCACATCAACAATTCTCACAATCCCAAAGAAATTAATGGCACTTTTATCACCGGTGAGTTCTTATTTTTACATTTTTTATCCATTTTTTCAACTTTTTTTACCATTTTACGGTTAAATGATTTTTTTATTTAAAAAAACAATGATTTTCAGCCGAGAATACAGAACCGCATTGGTTCTCGATTCTTCCTCGCGAAACATGCGACACTCCTGGCCCGAGTACCAAACAAATATTTGGAATAGCCGAACCAACGGAATTGAGAATTCCAATATTTCCACCGCCGGCAAGTCCGAATTACGATCGATGTGACAGTCCTGCGCCCCTTATTTTGACACAAGAAGAAGCTGTGCAGTTGGAATATTTGAAAATTCATGGATTGCCTCCTCCCGGCGAGGCGAAACCAGTTCCAAAAGGTAAAATAATCGTCAAACTTGAAACTTGATTTAAAAAAACGTCATTTTTTTCGCATAAAATTTTCTTACATCGAAACTTTCTAAGATTTTCTGAAATTTTTCTCAAATTTATCATCCAAACGTCATTTTTTTTGACACAATTGTTATTTTCTCCTGCGATATTTTAACTGATGAACAAAAAAAATACATTTTTTTACTGTCAATAATTTTTTTTTCGATTTTCCGTTTTTCTTTCGTTATAAAATTTTTTCTTTTTTTTTTAGATTATCGTTACGGCTGGTGGAGAATAACGGACGTAGATACGTTCCAAGAATTACTGGAACATTTGCATTCTCGTGGTGTGCGAGAAAAAGAATTGAAAAGAACGACGTGGGCGACGATGGAATCGTTTTTGGCTGTGACAGGAAAAATTCACGTCGATCCTGGCAACGTTTCGGCCACCGAATTGGCACCAACGACCAACAACGACGACGATAACGAAACTTACGCTATTCCGAGTCCGGATTTGCCCGAAGATTGGAGCGAAAACGTCGCCCTCAGAGTCGACGCTCAATTGCTCGAACAAGTCGAAGCCCTTGAGGATAAAGTCGCCAACGCGAGCATGCAAGTCAAAGGATGGAAATTGCCTCCAAGGGCCGGCACCGAAGAAGCCGATGAAATTGAAAAACTCAATGAAATGGAACAAGTCAATGCCGTCGAACAAGCCAGACAAAGATTACTCTCGCTCGAAGCCGCCATTGAGAGACGATATCTCAAACCTCCGTTAGGCATTTGGTTAGTTTTTTCAATAATTTTCATTGAAAATTTTGAAAAAATAGAAAAAAAAAATTTTTTACACCATTTTTAGACTTTTTTGTATTGGTTTTTCTTGGAAAATCAATTTTTGGGCATTTGGTGAAATGTAGAAACTTTGAAAATATTAGGAATTCAGTTTTTGGTTAAATTTTCACGAATTTAAATGTCAATTTAGAAAATTAGAAATTATTTGGAATCGAAAATTAGAAATTATTTCGAAATATCAAAATTTTGCTTATTTCCAAAACCCAATCCATGACAATTTGAAATTTCGGCCGAAACGACATTAATCGAAAAGACGAAAAAAACTGAAAATTCCAAAAATTTTAATAACTTTCTCAAAAATCGAGATATCCTCACAAATAAAAAACGAAATTGTTCAGTTTTTCTTCCCATTTTCAACGAATCGACCAAGAATTCGAAAATTCCAGACAAACACTCAAATAAACCGGACGAAAGTGTCTCTAAGTTTAAAAAAAACGATTTTCAATGAATATTTATTGTTTTTTTTTGTTTCTTCAGCACCGGCGATCCTAATCTCGCAGCACTTAAAGCTGAACAAGCAGCGGCAGCGAACGCCAGTTTAAATTCATCGGATCAAGGAGGAGCCGCTCCCCCGCCGCAAGAAGAAACGACCCCACGTGGTTTGAACAATTGGCGAGAGGCGACCGCCCGAGCTCACACTTCCGCACAACTAGCGATGGCACTTTACATGCTCGAGGCTAGCATCGCATGGGACAAGAGCATCATGAAGGCTGTGAGTCTAACACCAGCTAGAAACTCGATCTGCGTCAAGCTACGAAACCGCTGCGTCTCACTCAAATCTACCAATCAGTACAATCAGCTTTTGACTACTAATCAGTCCTCTGTGGGTATTCGCACTAACTCTACTAATCGCGAAAAAAAAAACAAAAATTTAACTCGAAAAAACAAATATTTAAGTCGAAAAACAAAAATTTAACTCGAAAATCAAAAATTTAACTCGAAAAACAAAAATTTAAGTCGAAAAAAGAAAAAGGTTAGAACCAAAAGTTCATTTCCAATTATCCTACACTTCGTTCCCTAATAATTTTATTTGAAAAGAAATTTGAAGATTCAATCTTCGACGAGCATCGATTTTATTTTAACAAATTTTTTGGACGTTTTCTGTTTATTTTTCAATTTGGTTTCAAAAATTGTTTGAAAAATGAGGTTATGAATAATTTTTTTGTCTTAAAAACTTTTTTCTCGTACTTTTAACAGAATTTTTTTGAAAAATTTACATTTTTCTTTTCTTTCTCGAAATATCCCTTATTTATTTTGCATTCTACTTCGGTGAGACTTTTTTTCAAAGGCTTTTTGAACCTTTACTCACTCTTCTCTTGTGTTTTCTTTATCTTCCTTTCTGTTTTTCCCACTTTTTACGAATTAACAACACATCAAACCTCGTTTTGTTGTATTTTTGGAAAAACTCTTTGAAATTATTTCCTCCATCATTTTCCCACTTTTTCCTAATGAAATGAAAAAAAAAATTAAAATAAAAAAGAAATGAAACAAATTAAATAACTCGAGGAATGGACGAAGGTTGTGAACTGAATTTAGAAAAACAACGATATCGACTTTTTCGGGACATTGGAAAAAAAAATTCTACGATCCTCCGGATCTTTTAAAAATTGAATTTGAAAGAAAAAAAAAAAAAAACGATTATTAACGGTAGTCAGAGTCCAACGTAACGGTATTGGCAGAAACAAAAATCTGAGCTCCGCTTATTATCCATTTAATTAAATAATTCATTAATTTAATGTTGTAATCGTAATGAAAAATAGAGTTTAACAAATAATCGAATGAATTATTCGTAATTCAACGCTTTTGTTTATTAAAATTTGCTCTTTTTTGTGACGTTCAATATTTTCGCTTTTTGTCCCTGCTTGGCATTCCTTTTCTCAGCTTTTCGAGACAATGTTCGACGCTGCATGAATAACTAAACTTAAAAAAAAAAAAAAAATCCAAAAAAATTGACTTGCAAAAATTGTATTAAAAATTCTTTTTTTAAATCATTTTAATCTTTTCCTTTCTTTTTTTTTTAAATTACGCATGGGATCGAAAACTCGAAAGCACGACGAAAAATTGTTTAAAAATTAAAAAAATACTAATTTTGTTCGTTCTTTTTATTTTTTTGTTGCATTTTTAATTGACAATGAGACCAGCGAACACTTTGTACTTGAATGAAAAAAAATGCATGTTCAATATTTAGCCGTCAATGTAGAAATAATTTTTTTTTTTCAACTTTTGTTGGCGAGAAAAGCTTGAGATGCGAAAAAATTAGATTTTTTTATCGTTTGTTTTGTTGGTTAACAAATAGCAACGTTTTTGTTTTTTTCGATTGTTACAGAATTGTCAGTTTTGTCACAGTGGCGACAACGAAGATAAATTGTTGCTCTGCGACGGCTGTGATCGCGGATACCACACTTATTGCTTCCGTCCAAAAATGGAAAATATTCCCGATGGTGATTGGTGAGTGAGAAAAAGGAAAAAAAAATTTTTCCATTAAAAAATTGAAAATTAATAGAATTTTGAAAAATCGTGTTTATTCATCAAATTTCTTAAAACAAAAATTTCAAAAGACGCAAAAAAAGTAACAATTATTATCGAATTACGAAATTTCAATATTTCACTAAAATTAACCGAATATTTAACGTTTTTTTCTTCATTTCGGAAAATCGACAAAAAAAACTGACAAATTATAAAGTGAAAAACGATAGAAGTCAAAAATCTCGAAATTTCATTAAAAAAAAAACGAAAAATTTCGTTTTTAACCACATTTAAATCGATTTGTAACGCAATTAGGTACTGTCACGAGTGCATGAACAAGGCAACGGGTGAGAGAAACTGTTTAGTTTGCGGTAAGAGAGTCGGCAAAAATTTGGTCCTGTGCGAATTGTGTCCACGAGCTTATCACACGGATTGTCATAATCCTGTGATGCCGAAGGTACGTAAAAATATTATTTCTATTAATTTCTCTATTGATTAAAAAAATGTTAACAAAAAAAAGAATTCAAATCAACTCCAAATCCAAAAATTTCGCCAAAAACGAGTATTTTAATATCGAAAAACGTTCCATGATCAATTTAAGAAGAAGAAAAACATTTTTTCAAGTATTTTTCTGCCCAAAATCGTTTAAAATCCATTTTTTAATGTTTTTTTTCCTTTTTTTTGTTTCTTTTCACAGATTCCACGCGGAAAATGGTACTGTTCGAATTGTCACAGTAAACAACCAAAGAAAAGAAACAGTACGAGGCGCAGTCATTCAAAAGGCGGTGGAAACAGCGGAGGAGCAGCAGCAGCAGCCGCAGCAGCAGCAGCAGCGACAGCAACAGCGACAGCGACAGGTGGTGGTGCGACTAGTGGAGCTGGAGGAACAGGAGCAGGAGGAGGAGGAACAGGAGGAGGTGGAGGAGGAGGAAATAGCGTCAGTGGAAGCGGAAATGGAGGAGGAGGAGGAGGAGGAGGAAATACGGGAAATGGAGGAGCAGGAGGAGGAGGAGGAGGAGGAGGAGGAGGAAGTGGCGGTGGGTCGATCACCCGAGATAGTGAGAGTTCCGATCATCCGCCAGCTAGGTGATTACGTTAAAAATGCAAAGAAAAAAAACAAACAAAAAACAGAAAACGTGCCAGTTAACTTGAGAATTGAGCTCTTTCTATTGATTGTATATTTTTATTTTTATTTTTTTTTCTTTTCTAAGATTTTCATTCTTTGTTTTATTTTTATTTTATTTTATTTTCAACTTTCGATTGAAACTAAAAAGAGAACGAACCGAAAAATGACGAATTCGAACGACACGAAAATCCAAGGGAATTATTTGACGAACAAAATGAAAAATAATTCACAAATTTTACGAACAAACCTAAACACCGAAAAATATTTTTAATCAACCTAAACACGAAAAAGGAAAAAAAACATTTCACAAACAAACCCAGACATCGAAGTATATTTTTTTAAATTTGTAAACAAACCTAAAAACACGAAAAAAATGACCAATTTTTAAAAAATAACTCGATCGGAATAAAAAAAATACTGAACGATAATATTTTGAAGAAATAACGGGCCAAAAATAACGTGACGACTGTCGACACCATCGTGTAAGAGTGAAGAATTTTTAAAGACAAAAAAAAACATCGAAAGAGAAAAATAAAAAATAAAATCGAAATCGAACAAGACGCAGGCACTTAACGACGGGCGAATGAATTTTAGACTAAACACACGTTTACTCACGACACACAAACTTTAATTTAATCAATTATTTTAGTCGAAAAGCAACGAAAAAAAAAACAAGAAAACCATTAAAATTAAAAAATAAAACGTAAATTAAAGAAAAATAATAATATCGAGGAAAAAAAATTTATAACAAACAGTAAGTTATTCCCAATTGAATAAATGATTTGAAAACAGAACGAACACATAATCCTATCTCTCTTAGTCGCAGTTTATGCCCCGAACCCACCCTCCTATTTTTTTCTCTTTTTTCATCAATTTCTACTCGAAAACAAATAAAATCAAAAAAACATCGAAATTTCTAGTCAACGAAACAATCGTCCAAATAATTTCTATCGTTCCATCAATTTTTTCCTCAGAATTTCGTCAATTAAAGAATTTTTAATGAAATGTTCAATTAAATGGAAAAAAATCTGACTTCAGCAAAAAAAAAATCCACATTTTCGAAACTTTTAAGTTTTTTTTACTTTTTTCCAAAATTTCCAACCAACGAAATTTTTCATTCTTTTGAATTAATCGATTGCCACTTCAAAGAAAACGTCGTCGAATTGTACCGATTTTTTAGTTACAAAAAAAAATACACCAAAGCCCTCATCCACCCAATTTAAACCCTTTTTCTTTTCTCTTTTCTTTCTTTTTTTGGTTCGTCTGAAAAGAAAATCCCGAAATGTTTTTCATGCAAGGTGTTCCACGAGAGGGTAGACGCGGTGTGCGGTGTATGCTCTCACGTTTCAAGTGCCATCGGGTAGCGTTGCCACAAGTCATAAACACAATGGTACGTTTCGATCGGGGACGCACTCACAATTTTATTGTTGTGCGCAAAAAAAAAAAACAAGAAAAACAAAAAAATCTTCAAATAAAAATAAAAACAAAGTATATTTGTGAACAAAAAATTACGAGATCGTGAAAAAAAGATGATAAAATTATTGCAAAATGTAAAAATTTACGAAGGGAAAGAAAAATATTCGAAAAAAATTGGAAAAAAATATGAAAAATAATCGAATATTAAAAAAATAAATGTTTTTTGCTCTAAAAGAAAATCGTCGTTTGTGGCAAATGTTGAAATACGTAATGAAAAGCGGAAAAATTGAGAGAATAAAACGTACGTCCGTAGAAAGTGAGAGAGGGAGAGAATTTTTATTTTTGTATGCACACCGTTCAATTCAATTTGGAAAATCTTTTTTCTTTATTTTATTTCTCATAAAAGTACTGATTTTATGAATTAAAAAAAATATATATCGTATTTTCCATTCTGTCCATCGTCGAAACCTGGGTTACGAGTTACAGAAAAATTCTGAAACTGAGAAAAAACACGAAAATAACGATTTTCAAAAATCGCACATACAGCACAACACCATAAAAAAAATTGGATGCTTCAAGTCACCTTAGAACACGATTAAATCGATTTTAAACGAACACTTAATTTTACAACTTTTTCAAGCAACCACCAATTTTTGAATCACACAAAACGAATAAAAAGCCTGCACCAAACGTGAAAAAGTCTGCACTGCTTTAAAAAAAAAAAACAATAACTAAAAACTGAACAAAAGTTTAAAAAAACCAGATTTTCTAAATAATTCATTTTTTCATCGTGGAGGCTTCCGTTAAAAAGGCTCGAAAAATCACGAATTTGGTTCGTCTCATTCGTTGTGTTGCTGTAATTGTATTATTTTAAATACCAAAAGCAAAAACCGAAAATTAAAATGCGAAGAGAAAAAAAAAATGTGTGTTTTGCGTCGCAGTCCAACGCCGTCGACGGCATCGAACACGCACGTAGAGGAAGTGAGTTCATCGGAGCCGCCAACGCCGACGGCATCTCCGAGGAAAGAGCCAACGGGAGGGAGCGCAGTGGCTGGTAGCACTTCCGGAAGTGGTGCTAGTGGAGGAGGAGCAGGAGGAGGTGGAAGTGGAAACAGCAACGTTGGAGGAACCGCGGCGACTGGAACAACGACATCCGGAAGCGGTAACAACGGTGGAACCGGAAGCGCTGCAAGTAGCGCTACCGGAAGTGGCAGCGCTAGTAAAACATTGACGAAGAAGCAGCAGCGGGAACTTGCACCTTGCAAGCTTCTCCTGGAACAATTGGAACAACAGGACGAAGCATGGCCATTTTTACTGCCAGTCAATACCAAACAATTCCCAACATACAAGAAAATCATTAAAACTCCGATGGATCTCAGTACCATTAAGAAAAGACTCCAGGACAATGTGTATGTAACAATTTTAACAATAATTATTGTTATTATTGTGGTTAAAGGTTTTTAGGCCCGTGGAATAGTTGAGTTGGATGATTCCGAGGAGAAAAGTCCCCGGAAGTTTTCTTCTCCGACTCACCGTTCGCGAGATATCGCCTTTGAAAGGAAAGAACTAATCCGGTGCGCAGTGAGCCACGCCCATGTGCTTCTATCGGCGCGCCTGATTGGCTGTCTCCTATTTTCATCCATAACTGGCGAACGGTGCATCCTAGAAACAAGTGCCCGGGGACTTTTCTCTTGAGAATTGTCCCCTCTAACTATCCTCCGCAATTATAATTCTCTAGCAACAATATTAACAATAATAGAAACAATTATTTACGAAAAAATGCTTTTTTCTTCAGATACAAGTCGCGGGACGAGTTTTGCGCTGACGTCCGGCAAATGTTCATCAACTGCGAAGTCTTCAACGAAGATGACAGTCCGGTTGGTAAAGCCGGACACGGCATGAGGAGCTTTTTCGAAATGCGGTGGACCGAAATCACAGGATCGCCTCCACCACCTCCCCCGACGCATAGCTGAGGCTCGGGGAGGTCGCGCAATACTTGCAACAGTTTTGCGCACTTTTATTACTGAATCAAAGACTTTTAAACCTCGTCCCCCCCGCCCCCGCCCCCTGCCCCTTCCACTTCGTGCCGGGGGACAGGACTTCCGGTTTTGCGATCGTAAATAATCGCGAGTGGGATACGAGAAACGAAAATAATTGATAAAGAAACGAACACTTCCAGAATTTGGCCGCGTTCTAGTGGCCCTCGTTATCCGTGAACGTTTTCGTTCCTTTTTTTTTCTTTTCTCTTTACTTTTTTTTTCATTTTTTTTCTTTTTTACTTCCGTTTTTCCCTTTATCTTTCCGCGATTAATTCCAATCGAGACTGTTTTTCCTAATCGACACACAATTTTACGGTCGACGTACTTATACCGAAAATTCTGAGTTTCTCCCCCCTTACGATTTCGGAATTTCAAATCGCGGTTGTATTATAAAGCCCTTAATGTAACGACTTGTATAAATGGAAAAAAAAGAGAAGAAAGATTAAAAATCGTTTTTGAAACACTGGCCAACGATGACGAAACAAAAATTTCGTATAATCAGACAAAAAAACGTTTTAATACGCGACACGACTTCCGGAGAATTCGAAAAAACTTCGAAAAATGGAAGAACGTTCCAAAAAATGTTTTTCCAGTGAAATTTTGTCTCATCGTCTCCGTGGCCATAATCGAACTTTCGAATTTTCAATTCGCGACGAATGACGACGAAAATTTTCTTCCGGTCACAAGGATCGAGAAAAATGCGAATCCAGCTTCGACGAAAAGGAGAAGAAAAAAAAATTGTGCAAATGTCAGTATTTTTTAGTTTCGCCCATTGGGGAGAAAGAAATGTGGAAAAATAAATTTGAAGACTGGAGCGCGAAAGTGCGGCGGCGAGCTTGATGGCGTGGAAACAACGATGTAATTAAAAATCGCACACACTCACAAAACACACACACACACACGAATATACTTGTACACAGATTAGAAAAAAGAAAAAAAAACATAAATGAAGAGATTTTTTAAAAATTTCGTGAATTGCTGAAGAAATTGTCGGAACAACAATTGATTCTCGAAAAATCTTCGTAAAAGAGAGCAAAAGACACGAAAATTAAATGAAACTGATGGGCATATAAATATGTAAATAATTGCTTAAATATAAATATAAATATCGAAGAAAAACAAATTTCCAAAACGAAAAAATTGAGAAATATAAAAAATCGGGCTTTTCTTTCACATTTGGAAATTTTATTTTCTTCAATATCGAAAAAGTCGTTTCGACGACAACAGAAAAAATGGCATTAGACATTTACTAGTGAAAAGTACGAATTAAATTAATCGAGGCCGGAGATTTGAATTTTTTCGCGCATTCAAATCATTTTTTCGATAAAAATGACATTTCGTTCGTAAACAAAATACATGATCGTTGGTATTCTTAGCTTTTGCCGTACGTGTGTGAAGAACGTTTGAAAAAAAAAAAAAAAAAAAAAAAATAGCGTCCAGCAGCAGCCAAACGCGAAGCGGTTGTTCGATTTTCGTTGTTTTTTGACACCAATTTTATTTCATTTTTTAATTTCAATTCTAAAATTTGTTTCGACAAATTTGCAATATTAAAAACCAATTGGAATCCTGAAATCCCAAAAAATGATTTTATCTTTAAAAAAAAAAGAAATATAATCAATGTAAATTATTCGCGATAAAAATAACGACGATAAATACAGAAAAAAAAAGTTAAAAACAACCCACACACACGTTAGAATCTAATCGGAGTAGAAAAGAAAAAAAAATGAACAATCGAAGCGAGTTTCGTACGAGGATCCCAAAAAAACAAAAAAAAACCTGGACGAGAAGAGCTTCAAGAAAAAAAAAACAAGAAGTGAACGAAAGCCAGAGACGATTGAAACAAAGTGGTTCGCAGGGTGCTTATAAAAATAGTGAAACGAAAAGAAAAAAAAAGCGCAGAAACTTAGGGAAGAGAAATGAGGGAGAGTATTAAAAAAACTGGTGAATCTTAGTTGAAATGAAAAAATCTCGAAATACAACAAAAAAAATGTCGAAAAAAGGTGAATTTTAAGCCCGTAAAGGAAAAGAAAAAAATCTGAATTCGCTGATAAATGTAGATAACGAATGAATTGGTATTTGTGTGTATGTGCGTGTGTGTGTGATCGAGATTCATATTTTTAAATTATTTGTTCGATTATAGAAGAAAAAACACAAGTTGTCAAAAAAAAAAGAGAAAAAACCAACCAAAACCCGAAAAACCCTCAAAATACGAAAACAAGCCCCTGAATATTGCGAATTTCGAGCCGACTGCTTTGTAAAGAAGCAAAAAACGAATTTTCAGTCGTCACCTTATTTCATTGCGTTCACGTACAAAAGTTAAAGAAAAAAAAAAAAAAAATCAACTATTTCACACACACAACACGACAAGAAACAGGGATAAAAAGAAAAACACTGACGAAAACAACAAAAAGAAGATGAAAACGATATAAAACGACACGTAACACATAAAAAGTTTTTGTAAGGGTTTCAATATTATTTAAACAATAACAGTTACATTGTTAGTAAGAATAACGACGCTTTTTATACGAATTTTAGTTCTTAAACGTCGGTTTTACGATTATATATATATATAGAGAACGAAAAATAATTGAATAATAAATAATTGAAAGAATGAATGGAATAACGATAACATTAATAATTATAATAATAGGAATATTGCGATAATTATTAAATAAACATTGATAAATATACGAAGGATTTAAGAAAGAAAAAAAGAGAAAAAAAAACATTGAAAAAAAAAATACGAAAAAAAAAATGGAGAAAAGAAAAAACATAAAATTAAATATTACGACACTCGACACACTCTCCCCACAAAAATGCACGAAATATTGAACGTGGGACTTACGTGAATAAACAAACAACAAATAATAATTATAATAATTATAATAATTCAAACAAGATAGAGTGAAAGTGTGTGGATTCAGATTAGTCGTAAATAATAACAATAATAATAATAATAATTATTATTATTATTATAAATGAATTAATAAATAAAAACATGATTGTCTATTGTAATAATCAGAGGGAATTGCGATAGGTGGAACCCTCGAAAAACAACAACAATGCTATTTAAACCAGACTTAATTAATGTATCGCAAATGAATCAATAAAGTGTAAGCGAAGCGTGTAAACAGAAATTTATCAACAACACGATTTTCGGGGTTTTTTTTCGTTTTTATAGTTTTTTTCTCTAAATCTCGATTGAAAAGATGTTTTTGGCGCGAAAATTACTGCGCTATGAATCGAAATGACATGTAGGCTGTGAAATATTCCGATTTATTGTTTATGACGGAATTGCTGCTAAAAATTTTAAATTTTTCACCCAATTTTCAATTTTTGAGGTTCGTAAGTCTTTCAAAAATGATGATACGGAAAAAAATATTGATTAATGTTTTGAAGATTGTTCGAAAACGAAGAGAATGAGCAGTGGTTGAAGTTTCTATTCGTCATGAAGATTTGCCAACATGTAATCTTCGCAAAATTAATTCTTTGAGATCACAAGCTTGATACTTGTCTGCCACCCGATACATTTTTCCAGCCACGTTTTTTATGGCTGGGAAAATGTACATACACTAGATCATTGTGTTACCTCCTTGAAACTAGACCATACCGACGTTACCGACTGAGCAATCCCAAGAGCAAAATACGAGACAGCAACCCCTTGAATTGAATTTTGTTCACTCGACTCACGAGCGATACAATTTTTTTCTAAAAGTATTTGAGAATACGATAAAAAAAATTGTGCCGACATTTCCGTCAACATAATCCACTGCCTTGTTGAGGAATCGTTAGAAAAGATCTTCGAGCTTAGGAATGTCTCCAAATTTTCTTCTGTAACCATTTGCTTTGGCATTGCGTTGCAAAATATTGTGAACTAGTCTACTTCGAACATACTAATTTAATAAGAGACCGGATGCGTACTTGAAAACCTGTACATTCCGAAGAACGGTTCACTCGGACCCGATTCTGCTGAATGATTCTACAGGCCATCATCCGTTTAGGTTTGACACTGCGCTCGATGTCCCGTGGTTACCCCGGCTTACAGTACTTAGTTACTAACTACTCAACAGAATGCAAACTTATTTCGATGTTTAGAGTTCTAGCACGAGGAACAGCAGCAGGACGCGGGTAGGTGCTGTAACGGTGTAACGAATGCCTGCATTGCATTTTATGCCATAATCCATCGCTTAGTCTGATTTGTGCGGTGTGGAGTGACTCGACACGCGGGAGTGACAGTGGCTCAGCGGGTAGCGTGCTCAGCTCACGATGAGAGAGTCCGGGTTCGATTCCTGCTGACACCAAAGATTTTTTTTAGGTGTTTAATCTGCACTCCTGGTGGTTCGAAACCCACCTAAATAAGTAGGTCCCTTCTCCAAAAAATAATCATCATCTACACAAAAATTCTCGTCACAAAAACTATACGAGTCGACCCTGTGGCCAGGCTAGTCTCACTGCATCAGTCGGGAGGTTTGTCAAATTGAGAAAGAAGAAGAAAACTTCACACGCGTGGTACAAGGGCCAATGAAAAAATGTCTGTCAAAGTTGCTCTTGGCGTTGCGCACGGGCTGGGACTTCCATTTGGTTCGTTGCCATCCTATGCAACATGCAACGTACATGACCACCTGGCAGAATCGACATGGAAGAGGAACAGAAACAGTTTATTTCGTTTAAATATCTCAGCATGTTAGAAGGCCCTTCGTTAAGCAGCATCAACAAAAGCGTTGCTTGTATTTGGTGTTTGACTTTTCCTCATTGTTTCGACGCAATTACATTTGCGGTTTAGCTATCAATAAACATTGTTTTGTCTCTGGGGAAATCCAGTTATAAACAAACTCCACAGGCGTTGTGAGCACGTTGACATGCCCAGCTCATTAATTCAAATTCCCGTTTTCTGGCACGGTTTCTGGCACGATTACTGGATGATTGGACAAAGTAATTGACGTCAGCAACTGGGTATATAAGTGGCCGGATTCCTGTAGTCATTTCAGAAGCACTGCAGCCACGGGGACCTGAACGTTGGACGACTTGTTCAACGTAAGAAATACTTTTGGAACTTATCTTCGGACTGATTCTCTTACGTAATTGTTCGAGAAGCAAAGAAGAGCTGATTTTTAATTACACTTCTTTCTGTTCACAGAGACGACGCACGTATCATAGTATCGCTGGGATCATGAAGACACTGTTGTTTTTGCTCGGTGCAGCAGTGATGGTGCAGGCTTGGCCACTCGATGTAGACAACGTCGCAGCAGATAAGCCGAAGTTCGAGGGGACAAAAGACGGGACAAAACCCTTGTCTGGATTCTTCGCGGGCGAAGACGGGGTGGCCGGTCCGATAAACGACGTAGTAGATAAGCCGGGACCCGAGGAGTCAGAACCGAAGCAAGACGAGTCAAAGTCCGCCGATCCAGAACACATTGTAGAAGGCATGCCAGAAATGCCGTCAAGAGAGGAGCAGGAGAGCACATTAAATATCTTTAAATGCGATGTCCCCACGCCAATAACCGCCGAGTTGACAATCAACTTCCATCAAGTACAGGATCCAGCCCCGGAACCCGAGCCCACCTGCATGGCTAATTGGGATTATGTGAGTACATTGCTGTCACTTCTCCGTTAAGTGTTTCATTCTTGTATTTATTGTCATTCAATATATCACCATCATCGTCGATAAATAGTACATTAATGACAATAAGTCAAATAATTGAGTGTCCACTATTACAATAATATGCAATCTGTAATAACAAAACATGATTAAGGCCAATACCATCACCTTGAACACAAACAAATCGTTTAATATATTAATGTTATATTGTATGCTTTCAGTGCCGGGGTTTCGGCAAGCCCTGCTGTGATCAGTATTCAATTTGCTTCGAATTCGGCGAGGGGATCTGTACACCACTCCATGAAATTCGTAATTTAGATTCATATGGCAAGTTGATCAAAGAATTGAACAGCACCAATTTCGACGAACTGCATAAGAAATATTGGGACCCTATTACACAGTTTACACATGAAGAATAAAGTTGGTGTGTTAAGCTTCACATCTAGCTGATACCGCTAGTTAGTGAAATTCTGCTAGTGGGAACGCTGAGAAGCATTCTCTAGAGTTAAGCAGTTACCACACTTTTTCCCTATCTTGTCCTAATCGTTTTGGATTGTATTTAGTCTGTGTGCTCCCAAACTGTCTAGCATAGCAAATAAAATGCTTTATAATTGTGTGTTTCTGAATAAATAATTACTAATAATATAAGTTCGTTCGTTTTTTGTTATAAAACTCCCGACATTCCGGCACTCGACATTCAACTATGGACTTGCCAGCTGCATTCCGTTGATGACTCTACCACTTGTGCCACTATATATTAAGATCATGAAACATCTGTAAAATAATCAGCACTCGATTTGGCGTTTAGTCAAGTTCGAATGATCTTGGGTGCGTTCGACGCCACGTTACCACCTGGCACATTGCAGGCTATCGAGAAATTAGTCTCCTTTGAACATACCAATTTGATAAGATCGGATGCGTACTTGTTGACTTGTGCGTTATGAAGAATGGTTCACCCGGACCTGATTCTGCTGGATGAATCTACAGGTCACCATCCGTTTAGGTTCGACACTGTGCTTGATATCCTGTGGTTACCCTGGCTCACAGTAATTAGTTACTAACTAATCGACAGATTGAAAAAGTTTTTCGATGTTCAAAGTTCTAGCATGAGGAACAGCAGCAGAAAGCGGGTAGGTGCTGTAGCCGTGTAATGAATGCCTGCTATGCATTCTGTGCTATAATCCATCGCTTAGTCTGATGTATGCGGTGCTTAGTGACTTCACAGGCGTGGTACGGAGCCAATGGCAAAATGTCTGTTAAAGTTGCTCTTGGCGTTGCGCACGGGCTAGGAATTCCATTTGGGTTAGGGTTGTTGTTGTAACCAAAAGAGTTGTTCGCATTTAGAGTTTGACTTTTCCTCATCGTTTTGTACCAATTAAATTTGCCGTCGAGTTATTGAGGAACACTGTCCCGTGTGTGAAACAAATTTCAGTTCATGTGGTTGTAAACAAGCTCCACAATACAGCGCATAATTATCTAGGCGATGAGTAAATTATATATCTGCTTACCCACTCTCTAATCTAATTCAATACACCCGTTCCTTTGTCCATAATTACTTAATGGCTAGACGAAGTATCTTACGTCAGCAACTGGGTATATAAATGTCTAGATTCTTGTGTCAATCTCAGAAGCTGTGCGGAGACAGGAACGTGAACGCCGGACGACTTATTTCAACGTAAGAAATGAAAGAACCATTTAAACTGCTTCCAGAACTTATCTTCAGACTGATTCTCGTACGTATTAGTTCCAGAAGCAAAGGAGCCGATTTACAGTAAAACTTTTTTCTGTTCACAGAGACGACAGATATCATAGTATTGCAGGGATCGTCATGAGGCTACTATGGTCCCTGTTCAGTGCAGCAATGATGGTGCAGGCGTGGCAACATGGGCTGTTCAACGTCAAAGAAAAACTGAAATCCAAGGTGCCACAAGCGACAGCAAAACCCTTGTCTGAATTCTTGATGAGAGAAGACAGGATACAGGCATATCCACTGATCAGGATAGGAAGTCGTGTGAAAGACGGCGCTTCGTCAATCGCGTCAAGCGGTTGGCAAACAGACACGACAAAGACCACCAACTCGGAAGACCGTGTGAAGAGGAGCACATCAACAATGGTTTCAAAGGTTTGTCAAGAAGACGAGGCGACGACCACCGATTCAGAAGACCGTGCAGATGGCAGCGCATCAACGATCGCGCCGAGCGTGTCGCAAGGAGACGGAACGAAGCACGCTGATTCGGTAAACCTCATAGAAGTTACGACTGAACTCGTGTCAGGACCCGAGCAAGAGGCCACATCAAATGTCATCGAAATCGATGTCACGAAACCAGCAACCTGCGAGTTGTCGATCAACTACTACGAAGCACCCGAGCCCACCTGCATCGATAATTGGGAATATGTAAGTACATCATTGCTATCACTTCTCCGTAAAGTGTTTTATCATATGCCCCTGTACCTCACGCTAAACCCTCTGCCCCATTATTCGTTTCATTCTCGGATTCCGTTGAATACATTTCTTCGACCATCATCTCAATCCTTATGTGGAATTAGGTTTGTTTGGGTATGTTTGGGTATGTTTAGGTATGTTTGGGTGGAAATGATAACCTTCCACGAGTACGAACATCATACAATCAGCGTTTTCAAATTCAACAACTGTTTGCTCCACAACATTGTCAGGAAATCACATACTAATTGTAAGTACATCATCCGCGGAAACTTCCAGTATTAAAGAAAGCCTAAGCGTCCTTTTTCATGCATGAAATCGATATACCCAAACTCCCAGATAAACACGTACAATCTCTTGAAATCGGAGAACCTAAGTTCTAGGTCACCCAGATTTGTAGGCTGGATTTAACGACACTCTTCCGATCCGATAAATGATTTTATATCGGAATAGACATCGTACATTTAGTTACATGCGAGTGACGCATGGTATCGTCAACCATCGTGAAAATCTAATTCCCCCTTCATAAGCTGCACATCGGCTTGCTTTATGAACGTCGACTAAATTAATGTTATATTGTTTACTTTCAGTGCCGAGGTTCCAACAAGCCCTGCTGCGGACAGCAACAACTAAAAGATGGTACGTTAGGACATAAGTATTGGACTTGTTTTGAATTCGGACGGGGGATCTGTACACCACTCCATGAAATTTTGAATTTAGATTTATTTGCTAAGTTGATCGTTAAACTCAACAGCACCAATTACGCGGAACGGCATAACAAATATTGGCAGTCTGTTCGAACAGTCTAGTTAGACGAACGATTTGTTACTAACTTAAGAGGAATATGCATTAACTTATGTAAAGTAAAATGTATACATTACGTTTTACATTTTGCTGGTACTGCTAGTCATTGAGATGTATGTTTGGCTTACGAGGAGTTCCCGAAATTGCTGTCGTCGATTCAATTCTTACTACATCTTAAGAAAAAAGTTCAAAGGTTTTATTGAACCGTAAGTTTAATAAGAGCTTTTAACTCTTCAAGTTAATTTTAGATTATGTTTAGTAAATACGCTTTTGAATTGTCAAACATGGCCAAAGTGATGCACCATAATTATATTTTCTGAATAAATTGCACATGATAATATGATGTTATTCGTTCTTTATTGTAAAACCCCCGATACCTTGGCACTCAACATTCAACTAGTGCGTTATGAAGAAAGGTTCACCCGGACCTGATTCTGCTGGATGAATCTACAGTATGACACTGTGCTTGATGTCCTGTGGTTACCCCGGCTTACATTTCTTAGTTACTAAGTACTCAACAGAAAGAAAACCTATTTCAATGTTTAAAGTTCTAGCACGAAGAACAGCAGCAGGACGCGGGTAGGTGCTGTAACGGTGTAACGAATGGCTGCTATGCATTCTATGCTACAATCCATCGCTTAGTCTGATGTATGCGGTGCTTAGTGACTTCACACGCGTGGTACAGAGCCAATGGCAAAATGTCTGTCAAAGTTGCTCTTGGCGTTGCGCGCGGGCTAGGCATTCCATTTGGGTAAGGGTAGGACATAAAGGATGACATCGAACGTTGTGCTCAGCGCTCTGATCGGTCACATGGTACAAACAACTATGGCGTGACCATGCATTCATACACATCTGGTATGCATATGGTAGAAATGTTTCTCACTTAGTGAGTTTCGTTATCCTGCACTCTTTCTATCATTCTATAGTCGTCAGGTTATGGGAAAAAAAAACTCAACATACTTGAAACATGACACTTTGTTAATTGTACGACATCAGTAGGTTACATGAGTTGCATTATTCCTATATGCAAATTGACGCCGGCGTTGCTTTAAATCCGCTGTCATTCGGTTGTCTCCGGAAATTTGATTGTCCTTCCCAGGAACCGCAAGTAACCTTTGGTGGTTTCCTCGTCGAAGAATGCATTCCCATGGGGCGTAAGGGAATTATTCAAAAAATTATTCAGCCAATGACTAACGTGTTGCCAGCAAAAATGGTGAAAATGTCCATGTTCGCACGGTTCCGCAGGAGGCTTGCTAAACGTTCGAGCGCTTCGGTTGCCATTCTTCTCGAGGTGACACAGGCAAGAGGCATAAAGATAATCTGAACACTTGTCCAACTGTACGTGCTTCCTAATAAAATTTTGTATCTTCCACACGCTTATGAACTTGTCCATGGCAGGAGGGATGACTGTTTTGCCGAACACAGGTAACAAGGACTCCAGATTGATGAGAACCTCATCCTCCTTTGCTCTCCATGGATCATAGTCGAATTCAATCTCTAATCTTTTGCCGTTAATGAATGTCGTGGTGATTCTGTCAGGGATCAGCAGTTTCCACAATTGTTCTTGAACTATGTTGCTTTCATCGTTGTTGGGCCAAAGTGCTCTTATGAAGCTGCGATAGTCCACAAAGCACAAAAAGTTGGCCATATAAAGAATTATATCTTCCGGTAAAACAATTTGTCTCGATGTTAAGACCGGTGGTGATGATGAAACCTCCGATATTTTGCGCTTCCGTGAATTCATCGTGATTGCAAGAAAACACGCACGTTATCAACGCTGAACTGCCCAAAGTTGACTCCGTGACGAAAGCTATTGGCCTTTTATTTTATTCACGTATCGTAACCTCTTCATATCAAAACAATTATTATCAGTGCAGCCCCACCGAAATGATTACACGCGCGGCCATTTGTTTCCAACCTTGGTACAACATTAATATTCACATGCACAATGCCGTGCACTATGCACCGAAAGATGCTGTTCTAACGTTGAAAAATGCGCCAAGTCACCCAGTTGACCAGAGGGTAATCGTCCCGAACCAGTACTATCAAAGAACAGCACATCTTTCCTATGCTTATTCCGAATCAATACGGAGGCGTGGCTCTGCCAAACAAATGAGTTAGCGCGGCCACATTTGCTATACATAGTTATAGAAAACGCCAACAAGCAATTAGGACAGAGCAGTCAGTTTTTGTGCCAGCAGGTCATGTTGCCACTTGGGAGTTCTCAACAGCATAACGCTGTGTTTACTGGGTAGGACTTTTGACTTTATTGTTCGACACCTAAGGTCACAGCTGCCGTGGAGCCACCACTAAATAATGTGGTTTAGTAATGTGGGGCAATATTTGTAACTTTGAGAATCTTTGGAACAAGCTTAGCTAATAAAAGAGTTTTCAATGTGTGCGTGCGCACTGATAATACCGAAGGAACCAGTTATTTTTGGAATACCTACTTGATAAGGCTAACTTCCGTCATCGTTCATTGCATACCTAAGTACAATTACAAAAACAAACACGACGCTCGCGATCAGGCCATGAAGTCAGACGCGTCGTCCGTAGTTTCGATTTCCCTTTTAAACGGCACGGTGTCACATGGTGCTGCATGAAATGCTGGCGGGAAATGCTTGAACATAAGAATTCGCTGATGTGACACTTGATACCCTAGAAGGTGATGAATGCCGGGTAGTTGTCTATGGTTTACAGTGTCAGCTAAATATTCTGGAAGCAGGCTTCGGTATAAAATAAAATTATGCATCTCACTGCAGTATAATGCAACTTACATGACCACGTGGTGGAACCGGCATAGAAGAGGAACTGAGACAGTGTAATCCGTATAAATTATTCAGCACGTCGAGAGGCCCTTCATTAGGGGGCATGAACAAAAGAGCCATTTGTATTTAGAGTTTCACTTTTCCTCATTGATTCAACACAATTAAAATTGTGGGCCAGCTATTAATAAAGACTCCTACGCCGCTAGGAAAATTCCCAGCGATAAACGAGCTCCACATTTTAGCACATGACGCAGGAATTCTATGGGAGACTAGATTACATGTTTATTCACACGCGTTGTAGGCATGTTGAAAATCCCGGCTCGTTTATTTCTATTTGAGTTTTTTTTGACGTGATTACGGGATCGTTGGACGGAGTAGTTGACGTCAGCGAATGGGTGTATATAAGTGTCCACATTCCTGTAGTATTTTCAGAAGCACTGTAGCCACGGGGGCCTGAACGTCGGACGACTTTTTCAACGTAAGAAATAAAAGAAAAATTTCTACTGCTTCTAAAACTCATCTTCGGACTGATTCTCGTACGTAATTGTTCGAGAAGCAAGGGAGCAGACTTATAATTAAACTTCTTTCTGTTCACAGAGACGACAAATATCATAGCATTGCTGAGATCATGAAGGTACTGTGGTTTTTACTCGGTGCAGCAGTGATGGTGCAGGCACGGCCTGATATGGTATCAGGAGAGAAGTCAGGCGACTGGGCATCCGAGACTGAATTCATCGTGACAGAAGACGGGATAAAGCCCAATCCAAATTATGTGAAGCAAGACGGAGTCAGCAGTCCTCCAGTCAGCGGGTGGACAGAAGACAGGGAGTTCGCAGTTACGTCAAGTACGGCCGGGCCAGAGCCCAAATCAAGTGTCATCAATATCGATGTCACCAAGCCAATAACCGCCGAGTTGACAATCAACTTCCATCAAGTACAGGATCCAGCCCCGAAACCCGAGCCCAGCTGCATCGATAATTGGAAATATGTGAGTACATTATTGCTGTCACTTCTCCGTTAAGTGTAATATCATATGCCCCTGTACCTCACGCTAAACCGCCCTCACCATTAGTTGTTTCATTCTTGTATTTCTCGTCATTCAATATATCACCATCATCGTCGATAAATAGTACGTTAATGACAATATGTCAAATAATTGAGTGTCCACTATTACAATAATATGCATTCTGTAATAATAAAACATGATAGAGGACAAAACTATCACCTTGAGCACAAACAGATCGTTGAATATATTATTTTTCCACACTGCATTTGTAGACAGTATTCAACGGCTCTTTCCCGGTCCAATGAATGGTTACATTCTGCTGCAATAGTCATCGTAAATTTAGTAAATCGTCAACAAAATTAATGTTATATTGTTTATTTTCAGTGTCGGGGTATCAACAAGCCCTGCTGTGGACAGCAACTAATGGAAGATGGTACGCTCGGACCGAAGCACTTCGTTTGTTTTGAACTCGGACAGGGGATCTGTACACCACTTTCTCAGATTAAAAATGCAGACTTATTTGCTAAGTTGGCCGACCAATTAAACGACACTAATTATGCCGAATTGGAATCCCAATATTGGAAATCGGTTTCGTCTCCTGAGTCTAGTTCTACTTTCTAACTCGATAAGTATATGCATGGATATTTATAGAATATAATTAGTGTGTTAAGTTTTACATTTCGCTGGTACTGCTAGTTCGTGATTTGGTTTACTAGCAGTTCCCGAAATGGCAGTCGTCGATTCAATTTTTACCGCAACTTAAGAAAAAAGTGGAAAGCTTTTGATGATGATGTTCTACTGAATGATAGATGATTACACTTTCTTACTGAGTTGCTAGAAAAATCGAATTGATGCCCCCAAAGCCAGTATTATCGGTAAAGACGGGTATAAACATTTTGTGTATTTGTATTAATATTTTATAAGATGCAGAGGCCGTTGTGCGTGGACAGTGTATGGTCGCTGATGCATGAACGGTTGATCGATTAACTATGTTCACCGGCTTGCCTATCATCATACAGCGATAGGCAGTTTTGCTGAGTTTCTAATGGCGCTAACCAACTGAAACTCAGTAAAACTACAGCCGTTTGTATCGGCCAGGTTTTCCACAGTTTTCCTAGGCCCGCGCGCAAATGCGATACAATAAGCGTTAGGAAAGAGTGGCTGTGGGCAACACTCTTAGGGGTTTCATGGGAATAAGAACAGGAAGAGTGGGGTGACAGTCATCGGATGGATTCGTAAAATTCTGTAAGATTGAAAGTGGAAACGTTGAGAAAAATTATCTAGAGTTAAGCAGTTGCCACACTTTTTTCCTCTCTTGTCCCAATTGTTTTGGATTGTGTTCAGTCTGTTTGCTTTCAAAGTATCTAACATAGCCAATAAAATGCTTTATAATTATGTTTTTTGAATAAATAATTAATGATATTATATTTTCGGTCGTTTTTTGTTATAAAACTCCCGACATTCCGACACTCCGCATTGCTGACGTCATGCCCGTTCATTTGCTCATGTAAAACGGTGCTACGTTTAACATGCCGACAAAATACTGCTGGCACAGTGTAAAACGTCTCACTTGTTCATGATACAGCGCAGGATGATCAGGGGATATAGAGCGCTATGAAGAGCTTTGAAACTTAAAAGTCCTATCAAACTAAAACATACCTACACGACTCCGTTGCTTGGGTTGTCAGTAGCCATTTAGTTAAGTAGTATCAACTAAATATCTAGTTTGAAGCTGGGAATGATTGCCCTATAAACATTACCTACCTCGCTTCCCATCATTCCTCAGCAATAAGGTTACAGGTCAAAATAAACGTACACGTATTGTATACAAAAGTTTATTACAAAGCACCAGATGATGACATACATTGAATTAGATGCCAGACACGTTGTCACCAGTCCACACATACACTCCTTTCACCGTTATAAAAAAACACCTTAACCAAACCTTATTGAAGAGCGAAATCACCTCCTATACCATTCTAATAAGCAGTGGCCCCCGCCAACGCATTTCTACCCCTCGCACATAGACATGGTCATCTAGCAAAAGCAAAGAACTTTCGGCCAGTTGCTCACTCATAAACTCTGACTTTTGATGGAGCTGGATCGTAGTATTCTTGAAGACATTCAACCAGTGTATGACGTGATACGAGCAATAGTGCTGAAAGTGCCCATATCGACAGGTGTCTTCCCGAGGCTTCACGAAAGTTTCCCAGCCCCTTCCTTCCTTGTTTATCAGGTGACACGGGCAGAAGGCTTTTCCATATTCGGAGCACTTGTTCATGTTAACTTGGGTTCTGACAAAGTTTCTCAGATTCGATACGCTAGTGAATTTACCGTTCAATTCCGCAGGGACCCTATTAAATATCGGTAGCAAATAGTCGACATTGATGAGAAAGCGATCTTCTCCTCTTCTTGAGTCGTCGAAGTTGTACTCAACCTCCAAGCGCTTGCCGTTCATGAATGTAGTTTTTTTTCTGTATGTGGACATTAGCCACAATTTCGCACGAATACTCTCACTCTCCCCGTTGTTGGGCCAAATGGATCTTATAAAATTGCGATAGTCTTCGAAGTGCAGGAACTTCCCCATGTAAATAATTATATCTTCCGGGAGATGAAAGCGTTTTGGTGGCAAGACCGGTGGCAATAGTGCATCCTCCGATAGCTTGCGTTTCCGTGGGTTCATTGTGATGGCACAGTAACCCAATTATTGTCACAGCTATCTCTCCGAGTTATGTGGAACAGCGTAACTGATTGGATGCGTTATGCACGGGACATCGGTTCCCACTGAGTCAATCATATCGGGTATCAGTTCCTCATTTTATACAAAAATAGTGAAATCACTTATCAAGAGTCTTTATTGGCTCTTAGTTTTCGCAAAACAATCATTGGTTCTCAAACTGTAATAATTTGTAAATTTGCTTATCAGCCGGTTCCGTAGGAAGATAAGAGAAAAAAGTCACGAGCACAAGTACGTGACAAGACTCAACTCTTGAACTTCAGCGTCCATTTATAACGCTAGCCGCGGCTCATTGTGTCGCGTTCTTAAATGAACAGTACAGAGCTTATGGCTGCTGCCTATTTTGGGAATGAATCACACTAACTCCACGGCTTCCTTCACTCGGAGATGACTGCGATAAACTTTACGGCTTCTTATGTTATGGCTACTAATTGTAAGGGTATTTGCAATCAAGTCGGGTCGACGAAATCTCATTGAACAGAATCATGGTGGTCAGTGACATCCTTGTTCTCATTTCAATATTTGCTGTCGACTTAGACGTATCTCCAAATAATCAAGTGTAAACACCGCGGCATGCTCCACCAAACTTTGAGAGTCACTACAAAAACATTCACGATCGCTTCACTGTTTACCATTACCTAATTATTTATCATATTAAGGTACGTGTGACCCCTACGGAAAGGCCTTGAAACGTACATTATGCATTGGAGAACGTGGAAATCTCTTAGCGAAGATGCGTTTTTTATATTTCACGCGTCACTGCGATGTGAAGTGACTAAGCAGAGATTTAATCCTTTCGACAAAATGTTCAAGTCTCTCATCGTTGCTTGGATTAACTTGGATCGATTATTAACGAGCACTGTGCAACCACCACTTGCACAATGTTATGCTGTTCACTTGCTTACGAGGTAGAAGATTGGGTTCATCGGACATTCTTTTTTTTTGAAAATCGTCTCGATATAGCAGAAACTAAGTTTCTTCTTCGGCTTTCCTGTTGTTATTAAGATCAGCCGGCCTCTGAACCGCGTAATTGTAATCATTGTCTCATTTTTTGTGACGGTTCCGTACACAATCTTATTTCTTCAGAAATGTTTTGTAAAAGTTCATTAGTATATGTCCATAAAGACTTGACGCCTTGTTGTCCTTCCGTTACATAATAACATCGCTGGATTGTAGCAATTGTACACCTGTTATCGATCGGCTAAGCATACGTACTAAGAAAAATTATTGTATGCAAATACTCATTACAGTGATGTTTGGTCACGTCATTTGTTGAATTTACAAACTCAACATGTTATTTTTGAATATGAAACGGGCATTAACGAAGGCCACATGTATTTTTATAAAATTCTGTATGTTTTCAATATTCATGGAGAATACATTTCTCGCGCTGCGCCCACGTGACTACATATATTATTATAGTTAGTGCTAACGGCTCTCAACGCCATAGCACAATCGTATGTAAAGCCACGATCAACATGGCAGTGTCGGTCATGACCTCCTGTCTAGAGTCGATTGTTCTTGGAAGACTTCATCTTGTACAGTCACTAACGAACTATCCCCGCAAATTTATCAAGACATTTTATATGACATGTTGAGCAATTACTTTATTGAGACAATGATGGATGATATTGTCGCTCGTTAAGGCCAATAAAACGATCAACGTGACCACTGCACCCGATAAATTGGACAGTTTTTGCAGACTGTTTCCTTGATAAAACACCAGATATTTGTCCCTGGAGTCTCGCGCTGTGAGCGCTTGAATGTGTATGTCCACTTGCTATCATGCGAACTCCAAAGACTACCAGAGACCATGGATGATGTTCGAGTTTGCCAGACCTAGGGCTGCAGTAACGAGTCCGACGACCAGTTCGTCGGGTACCCATTGTGCAACACAACCTAAGCATGATGATTCTGACATCAAACATCGACTCAGATGACTCGACTTAGTCGATGGGGTATTGCGGGGATAGAGCGAAAGAACCATTCACGAGCACAGCTACTGCGTGCCGGAGGTTTATCTTTTTTAGATGCTGCAATGCTGCCGAGATTCCCATGGCGACAGGGATACTCCGTCGTGACAGTGAGACCCCGGGAGGCACGTTAGCTAGATGTGACCTAGATTCGGCCGAGATAGACAAACAAAGGCAAAGACAACGATGAGTCATCGCGATGAGTCACTGTCTGTTAACAAGGCAAAGCCTTCTTATTATGTGTACAATGTGCTATAATGACCAAAACATTGAACGCTTTCTCAACCGAGCCGTCTGTCTAAAACCATCATGACCGTTACGGAGGCCATCCGTTGCCAAGCATGTTCTGCGAACAGTGCGAGACCGCGAATGGCGACAATCGTCGCTTGGTCTATGGCAGCAGCTAAACTATGATCAAGAAGTCAGCACGATCATCATCGGATGAAAAGGTCTCTGCTGCAGAGGGCTTCCTACAAGCACCAATTTCATTGTCAGCTTTTCCAGATGTTGGAAGTTCAACCACTTTCGGTGGAGAAATCTCGACATGCAAACGTCAACCATAAAAACTATCCTTAGACCAGAATGCAAATGTAGTCGCTTGTGATGTGACTACTGGCAGTCTGGCAATCGTTAGTGCCAGGCAATTCTATTCTTATCGACGCCACAACAGGTGCTAAGTCGTTTGCGTTGTGCCAAACACTGTTGGCAAACAACTGCATGAAACAAATTTTATAGCTATGCTTACATGATGATGAGGTTGCTAACGGCTTACCTTGTCACTCCACAGTGATAGGGTTTTGGGAAATAAATGAAAGTAAACATATTCTATACAATAGTTTATTAGAACATACAACCGGGTGACATACATGAGACCATTTTTATATTGATTTTAGATGCAGTATTATGTAGACATAGTAATCATCGGTCAGCACCACTTCCACGGTCGTAATCCTTTTCACTGTCACTTCCATGAATAGTGAGACTGATTCTAGTGCACGACTCTGTAGAGAAGGGGACCTCGACGACGCATCTCTATCCCTCGAACATATACCGCGTCATCTAGAGAGAGTACGAATGCTTTGGCAATGTCCTCGTCGAAAAATCCTTGCATTTGTCGGAGGGTAATCAAAGTTTTCTCGAGAATATTCAACCAGTTTGAAACGTGTTGCGAACAATAATGATGAAAATGGCCATATTCACATGCGTCTACCGGAGGCTTCACAAAAACTTCATAACCCCGGCCATCTTCGTTCACCAAGTTACACGGGCAGGAGGCGCGTTCACCCTCCGAACACATATCCAAATGTACGTGCATTTTGACAAACTTGCTTAGCTTCGGAACGCCTTGGAATTTGTCTATCGCAGGAGGGACTATCCCACCGAACACAGGCAACAAGGAGTCATAATTAATGAGAACGCGATCTTCCTTTATTCTTGAAGAATCGAAGTTGTATTCAATCGCCAATGGTTTTCCATTTATAAACATCGATGCACACTGGTAAGTAGATAGTTGCCATAATTTTTCTCGAACATAATCGCTTTCATTACCATGGGGCCAAAGCGAGCGGATGAAACATCGATAATCTTCAAAACACAGAAAGTTCGCCATGTATAGAATCAGCTCCAGCGGTAATAAAATTTGCTTTGACGTTAAGAACGGCAGCGGTGGCACTGGCCATAACGTTTTAGCTCCTGGGGGATGATTCATTGCGATAATAATTGAGACGCGTGCACTTGGTTCTACGGAGAGAACTGCAATGTTCGCTACGGCGTGCCATAAGCACTCAAAACGTTTTATATCTTAAGCCAAAGTAAATTCGGAATCGTAAACATTATTATATTGCTTTTAAACTTCAGTCGAATGATTATGTTATCATAAAACTTGTTGATTCGGCTCCTGTTAAATAATCCAATAAATCTATCATAATCTACATCAGGTGAATAAACATAGAAGTGCCGACAAGATGGCACTCGCCTGTTTGGCAACCAGCCATTTCCTCAGCGTAAAAATACTCCTAGGGTATTCATAGTTTTTTATTACTTTGATACTTGGCGCCAAGACGCTGCCGGATCTTAAAATTTTAAATGATACAAACATTACGTAATAGGAAGCGTTATCTTCCATTTTTCAAATCACTGTAATGAACCCAACCTCTACTTAATTAATTATGAATGGACTTGATAACCTATGTGTCATCAAGAATCATTCACCCCAAAATGATTCTGCTTAATGATTGTACATGTTATCATTCAATTGGGTTTGACCCCGTGTTCGATAACCTGTGGTTCTCCCGACTTACAGTCATTCGTTACAAACCACTCAATCAAATAAAAACTTATTTCGACGTTTAAAATTCTAGCACATGGAACAGCAGCAAGACGCGGGTAGACGCTGTAACCCTTTAGTGACTACCTGCCATGCATTCTCCGCCACGATCCATCACAATCTGTGTCATGTGCACTCCTAGTAACTTAAAACCCGTAGTCCGAAGAGAAACTTGTTCCAACTTCACGTGAATCAAGAAGACTCATTTACAAAACGAATTTGTTGAGCAGTTAAATATGTGGCACCGCTACAACGTGGTCAAAAATTCGCTCTATCAGGCTAATCTCTACCAGGACAACTCTGCCATGGGAAATCTCTACCAGAAAAAAACTCTATCATTTGTAAACTCTACCAAATTTTATCTCTACCAGGGGCTACACAATTCTCTTGTGTGTTTGAAAAAAACTATTCTTTTGTATCAATTTTCGCATTCCCACTCCATAACATCCCCGACATCGTAGAAAGATCCACCAATAACAAAAGAGACTTGCATGCAAAAGTGTAATTAACGTCCTTCATGGACTGTTGGGATTGTTCTTTGTTTTTATACATGACTATAAAGAAAAAAAAAGTTTTATGTTTTCATTTATGTCTATTTTGTTAACTTTGAAACTAGATGTACAAAATATTTAGTATTACTTATTATAATAATGTTTACTTTACGTGACCTCACACTTCCGATAAATCAGTAATCTCGATTTACAACAGTAGAGTAAAAATTACCTTGTATCTTTAAAAAACGAAAATCCCTATGTCTGCGTAAAACAAAAACGTTTGTTTCAACATTCAGCCAACTCTTAGGACAAGGATATCACAAATATTTTCAAAAAGTACATGCATAACCTAATAATACACGACTCTTAGAATCTAAAGTTTTGTAATTGAAAGAACTTGGATCTTCCAAATTATGCTTGGTTTTAGAAAAAGAAGAAAAAAAAACTAGAAATATGCAGCATCCGCTGCTTTAAAAACGCATCTAGTAACTTTTAGCCGGGTCCATTCGAATCACAAATAAGTTCAATATGACGGATACATATTTAAAGAAAGGTTCAATCATTAAAATAAAGACAGAACGATAATTCCAACAATTTCAAGAACGGAATTTCCTCCAAGGAATTGTTCCTTAACGTCTTTTTTAAGCGTATTAACGTCTCGATATTTTTTGTTACTAGATTAGGGCGACGTTCAACCGTACTAAGGATTGCGATCGTTTTCCATAATCTCAGTTCCGGTTGTTTTTGTCATTGACCTCTGAGTTTGTGTAACTTCCATTTTGTCAGACTTCTGAGAAATTCAAGCTGATATTCCTCCGATGGCAAACTCCAAGTTCATCCGTTTCGACGATATACGCCGAAAGGATTTTATCCGTAATCGGCGCCTTGTTGGGGCAGTTTTCAGTTGATTTGGGATCCGCGTCATCCAATTCGGTTTCGTTGGCGCCGGACTCACTCCCGGAAGCGTTTGGCTCATTTTTTTCAAATTCCAAGTACTCTGCAGTAGAGTCAGTGTCTTTATCATGGAGCAGAGTAACTTCAACTTTGTTACCAGAGTATTTAATCCTCAAATTTCCATCAGTGCTGACTTCATGAACCTGCGAATTCTGCAGCAAGGATTCGAGCGTTGTTACAGATTCATTGATCTCTTTAAGGTGAGCTCTGACGAAGCGATCAGCTCTGACTGGGAATTGTTGGACGGACGAAACTTCAGCGAGAAGTCGAGGTTCCCAATCGTGGAAGTAGTGATCGATTTGCCACGTGGTGGTTTGTTCAACAGGGGCAGTGAAGTTGGTCCAGAGTGGAAAATCAAGAGCCAGGGTGACTAGATTTTCGGCAAATTCAGGCAAATAGAATGCGTTCACTTCGGAGCCTTGTTTTTTCAGCAACTTAGCTTCTTTGACAATTTCGTCCATCCATAGGGTGACGGATGTTAGTTCATCCTTGTGTATGATAAAATCTTCCAAAACAGGTATTTCCCGTTGGGGGTCGTTGTCTCGATCGAAAGCGGGTATTTCGATAGTTTTTTTGTTGGCGGCGATGATGCCGTCCAGTCTCCTGCGTATGATTTTGGGCGTCAACTTTTTAACTTCTAGCAAATCGTCTTCGAACAAACTGACCGAAGTGATTATAGTGAATGAGAGTAACTCGGTGAACTCGTCGAAGGTTCGGGCATTGATCAGTAGATCGATGCAGCGGATGTAGAATTCGCGTATGAGCGGATGATAAACCTTGTCGAAGCATCGCCACTGGCTCGCGAGGTAAATAACGTTCGATGCATCTACACGAATGTAAGTGCTCAGCGTCACCGTTCGCCATTCATAGTCCGGTGATTCGTGGCCACAAACTGCGGCGAATCGGCTGGCGATGTAGCGTTCCAACGAGCAATCGTTGAACGTCAGGCACATCGCGGCGAGAAAAACTCTGCAGTAATTCGCCACAGCTTCTTTCGGCTTGGAAGCACCTTTCTCGATCCATGCCTCGAGCCAGTGTCTGATTGATAGGTAATCCGCCGTTTCTGATATCATTTGATAAGCAAGGAACGTTTGTCCTTCAAAATTAACAGCCATTGACATCAAGACTATGTCATTCGATTTGACGTTGGGTCCGCGATTGATCTTCCTTACGAAGCCTTTTCTCATGTCCATCTTAACAGAACTCCACTCTTTTGAACAGTAGTCATTGAAGGCTTGCATCTGCCGGGCTGTCGTATAAATAACATAATGGGAAGGAAACAATCCAACGCCCCATATCGACCCGTCCCGATCCCCCATTTGCATCAGGCGCTTTGCAATCGTCATTTCTTCGGATTCGACGCTACCTCTCTCGTCGCTCCTTTCCCCAGCCCTTCTTTTTCCATTGCTACTCCCCTCCGGCCTGTATTCCTCATCGACTTGTCTCTTTACGTTCCGAATCGGTCGACGCACCGTCTCGTGGTTGTCGAGGGACGTGTCCCACGTTTTAATATGAATTTCCAGCGCCTCCCCAGCCCATGGCTCGTCTTCCACGTACCCCAAGAAACGATTCGAACATCTTTTGCTCTTGCATTCAGCGTATATCTGCATGTAATGCAAACTGTCTTCGGAATTGTAGACTTTAGCTTGTTTCAGAATGTAGACACAGGGGAAATGAAAAGACTCGAAAAAAGCGGCGAATATCGTGTCCGTCCAATCGGTCGGCGATGTTATTTTATATTTTTCCAACTTCTGCCCACAATCAAACGTACTTTTTGGCTTCACCCTGTCCCACGACTCCCCGTCCACGCTCAAAAAGTACCACGACATCAACGACCTCGGAGGCGCGTTTACTCGCGCTTTTGCCACCGGAATCTCCTCCGTTTCCGGCTCCGACGAAACATCGCTCGCCGGCGACGTAACCTCGCGCTTTTTAACCACTGGCACTGTTATCCCTTTATTCAATCGCGCTATTGACAATATGTCTTTTTTATTCTCCCGCACTGAAGTGTACACCGTATGAGGCATCCACTTTTTATCTAACTCTTTACTCATTTCACGCCACACACTCGCACCACTCGGTGGAAAATTGTTCGTCTTAAAATGATCTATATATTTCTCCACCAATCGAACCGCTTCTTCGTGCGATACTCGTGCCGGACGACCCATCTTCCCAGTCTGCGAATGTGAAAATTGGTCAAATTGTTCGTTCCAAATCACACAACGACTTAGATACAGAAAAAAAGCAAAAAAACTCTCTGCGTTAATGTCAGGATAAAAATTAACTTTTTTTGTCAACGTAAAAACTTTGTTTTGTTTTTGGACTCAAGTCAGAATTGTGTTTACTACAAAAATAGCAGTTTGCAAAAAAAACTGGTTTTCAAAAGACGCAACGACAAAGAAAAAATGCCTGGGCGTCATTGACAAAAATGTGTCTTTCGAAATGAACGAAAATCAGTTAAAATGGAAACATTTTTTGAGGATGGTAAAGAAAATCAAATTGTAAATATTTTGCAAACAAAAAAAAAAATAAACAAATTCTTAATAAATACATTTTTAGTGATCAACCAATCGTTCCTTCTTTTTGAAGATAATGCAAAGAAAA
Source organism: Campoletis sonorensis (assembly GCA_013761285.1). Classification (NCBI taxonomy): domain Eukaryota; kingdom Metazoa; phylum Arthropoda; class Insecta; order Hymenoptera; family Ichneumonidae; genus Campoletis; species Campoletis sonorensis. The sequence continues at coordinate 633,748 of JACEOJ010000091.1, forward strand.
GATTTAACTTTCGGGACTGAAACAACGAAAAAGTTGATCGGAAATTTTTTGTTTGAATAGTTTTCTAAGAATCGGAATAAAATTCTGGAGGAAACAGAATGTATCGAGATTCCTAGAAATAATAACAAACAAATAGGTTATGTTATCGCGATGTTTTGAACGAGGTTAATCACTGCAAACATGGTGTTTTGTAAACATCGACAACTAACCTTTTATTTCCCCCAATCAGTGAAGAATTCGATTCGTTTTAATGCAAACGAAATAAATACATTTTGATTTTTTCAATCACGAAAACGTTCGAGTTACTGTTGACGAAGTGAACGACTCTAGTTTTCACTGGATTTTATAATTTTTATATTCGTTATCGAAGTTCGAAGCCAACGGAAAATTAAAGGCGCGTTCGCGGAATCGATACTGCAGGCGGTTTTCAAGCGACAGATCCGCGCGCATCGACTTCTAGGGATTTTCGTATGGTTGAGTTTCTAGTAACATCTAGTAACTTTCGTCTGGTGGGCTTTCTTCTGGTAGTTTTTCACGGGGGCCTTTTTTTGAACGTTTATTTATATTGTAAAGCAATAAATGAAAATTATTTTATTGAATAAAAATGTATAAAATAAATAAATGAATAAAAATCGTGAAAAATGTCCATTCAAAACTATTTTATTAACTAGATGTACAAAATATTTTGTATTACTTATAACTTACTTAGTAATTTACATAACTTAGTGCACGAGGATAATAAAATTTTGTCATTTACAACGATAGAGTAGAAATTACATATTTAATATAGAATTAAGTTAATTTTCGAGCGAAAAAAACTAAAATTTGAAGTTGTTTCAAATTCCCTAGATTCACGGGTGCAAGAAGAGGAACAAAAAAGCCCAGAAAGTGTTACAGTTTTCGATAATCTACGAAACTGCACTGACAGTTTCAATGAAACGAAAAAAACAAGAGAATGTGATGACGCACGAGCCATCGAAGAGACTTTTTCTCGTTAAAACTGTTAAACGAAAAAACACAGCAGAAAAAAACATTCCTTCATTCACAAAATCACTTTGTGCGTTTCCATAAAATAAAAAAATCGATATTTGCACAGAATTCGAGTAAATAAACAAATTGAACGAAAAAACCTGTTTTTTTTTCATGAAAAACGAATCCAACACGAGAAATAATTAATTTTCAGAAACTTTGAAGCAACGAATTCACTAAAAAATCATTGATTTATCGCTAAAAACGGAATAAACTTTATTTCCTGTCTCGCTGAGTCGCCAGGAAAGTTCCGAACAAAAAAAAGTCTTTAATTGTCAAAAAAAAACAGTAAAAATCGAAATTTCGGAGTTTCTCCAAGTTGCGAACTAACTAAATTCCTCAACATTTTTATTTACTCGAATTTTTGATTGTTTCTAGAATATCATAGCTCAGAAAAATCTAAACTGATATTTCTTCGATGACAAACTCCAAGTTCATCGGTTTCGACGATGCAGGCCGAGAGGATGTTGTCCTTGTTGACGTTTTTTTTGGACGAATTGAGGTTCGACTGAATTTCCGTGTGTTCTAATTCCTGTGGATCATTGTCTCCGTCATTTTCCGAGGCGTTGCTATGATTTTTGTCGTAATCGATGAATTCGTTGAAAGATCCGGAGGCTTTATTGCGAGGATGTTTAATCTTGAATTTTCCATCGGGGGTGGCGCGTTGGACGTTGAAGTTGGTGATGACGGATTCGAAGTTTGCAGCAGCTTCGTTGATTTCGTCGAGATGAGTTTTGATGAAGTGATCGGCTCTGAGGGGGAACCGTTGGTAGGCCGAGGTTCCAGCGAGGATCCGGGGCTCCCAATCGCGGAAATATTGTTGGACGTATTTGGAGGAAGTATCCGTAGGGTTGTTGGTGAATGTGGTCCAGAGTGGAAAGTCGATGGCGATGGAGAGGAGATTATCGGCGAATTCGGGTAAATAAAAAGCGTTTAATTCGGTTCCTTGGGTTTTGAGGGTTTTCGCTTGGCGTACAAGGGCGTCGATCCAGGCGGTGATGGGTTTGGGGTGTTGGTTGTTGATGAGGACGTCTTCGACGACGAGTTCGTGATTTTCGGGGGGATTTTCGCTCTGGAAGTCAGGGATTTCGTATTTTTTCGTGTTTTTCGCGATTATTCCTTCGAGCTTTTTCCTGATGTTTCTCGGGCTGGATTTCTGGCTCTCGAGGAAGGCGTCCTCGCGAGCGCTGAACGCGACGATGATGGTGAGCGATAGTATTTCACTAAATCCCTCGAAATGTTGAGCCTCGATGAGGAGGTCGACGCAGCGAATATAAAATTCGCGGATGCACGGATGGTTGACTTTTTCGAAGCAGCGCCACTGGCTGACGAGGTATCGCAGGTTTTCTGTGTCAACGCGGAGCCACGTGTTGGGCGGACTGCTCGGCCAGTCGTAGTCCGACGATTCGTCGCCGGAAATGGCGGCGAATTGTTGGTGAATGTAGCTTTCCAGCGAGCATCCGTTGAAAGCCGAGCACGCAGCGGACAAAAAGGTTCGACAATAGTTCGAAACGACTTCCCGGGGGGTTTTTGCGCCCCAGGAGAGCCAGAGGTCGAGCCAGCCCCTGACGATCATGAAATCCATTTTCTCCGAGATCATCTGATTGGCCATGAAGGCCTGGCCATTCAAATGGTAGAGAACCCCCAAAAAAAACACGTTTTTCCTGTCGAAGCTGTTGTTCCGTCGGATTTTCTCCACCAAATCCTTCCTCATCTCGATTCTAACCGTCGAGCACTCCTCCGCGTTGCAGTATTCGTTGAACGCCTGCACCTGACTCGGCGTCGCGTATATCACGTGGAAAGGAAGCAAACCGACGAGCCGAATGGACTCGTCATACTCCGCCACTTCCGTCAAGCCCTCGACCCTTTCCACCAACTCCCCGACCGTTGGATCCTCCATGAACTCCTCCTCCTCCTCGCCCTCTTCGCTCTTGACCTCCCCACGATTTTTCTTCGCCGCTCTCTTCCTCGCGCCGCCGCCGCCGCTCGTTTCCTCCAAACCCTCCTCGACCTGCCGCTTCACCGTCCGAACCGGACGACAAACCGTCTCGTGCGCGTCCACCGACGTGTCCCACGTCTTTATTTTCACGTCCAAAGGCTCCCCGTACCAAGGCTCCTTCTCAACAAAGCCCAAAAAACGATTCGAACACTTTTTACTCTTACACTCCGCCCAAATCTCCATGTAATACAAACTGTCCCGAGAATCAAAGACTTTTGCTCGCTTCAATATGTACGCGCAAGGAAAACGAAACTCTTCGAAAAACCCGTCGAATATCGCCTCCGTCCACGCCGTCGGCGAACGTACTTGATATTTTTCCTGCTTCTGACCATATTTGAACGTCGTCTTCGGACGAACTCTCTCCCAAACATCACCCTCTATCGTCAAATACAACCACGACTTTACCGCCTTCAAATGACTCACTATTTGACTGTCTATGTCATTCTTCTTCTTCTTACTCGCCACCGACGAATACGAACCCCCAGAACGACACCCCCCCATCCCCTCCTCCCCTCCGTCGTCGCTACCCTCCAACACTATCCCCTGGTTCTTTCTCGCCGTCGATAATATCTCACGACGATTCTCACGCACCGCCACGTACACACCGTGCGCTGACCACTTCTCATTCAAATCTTTACTCATGTCTATCCATACCTGCGATGTGAACCTCGGCAAATCGTCCGTACGAAAATGATCGATAAACTTCTCTATCGTCTTTATCGCATCTTCCTTCGATACTAACGCCTGTCGAGGCATTTTCGAAAACTGGAAATATGAAAATATTTATTATTCTGGAGGTTGGGGAGATTTTGAGCAAGTTTTTTGGGGATTTTTTGTCATTTTTTTCAGTTTTAATGACATTTCTTCGGTTTTCTTCGATTTTTTTTTCTTTGGTCTATATTTACATTTTTTTATTTGAAAAACTTGATTAACTTCTTGATTTGGGGTATATTTTGATTTTATTTTACGATTAAGATGATTTTTTAAAGAATTTTTATTTCTCTTCAATTTTCAGAGCAATTGAAATATTTTTATGACATAAAAAGTCGTTGCATTTAAAAAAACTAATGAATTTTTTTTTTCTTATTTTTTTAAAATTGATTCGTAAGTCATTTTAATTGTTTTCACTTTGGAAAATGAAGTTTTTACTTACATTTTTGTGGCAGAGCTGATCGAAAGTTTTTCGTGAAGTAAATCCGATTACTCGACACCAATTTAATGGATTTTTCTAACGAATACGTTATCTGCAAATAATTTGAATGATTAATTAATTAATTAGACGATATTTAAAGCATATGATGAAAGAAAATTGAAAAAAAAGTCTTTTTCACAAAAATTTCATTGGATTTGAGTCTAATCGATTGTTTTATTTTCTTTAATTTTGGGTTGAAAACGTTGTTTCTGGAAAAAGAAATGAAAATATTATGCAATCCAATATGTTCTTCCGGAAAAACTAGGAATAAAGGATTTTTGGGCCGATGGGTAGAAAAAATAATAATAATAAAAAAATTCTAACTTTTAAGTCAAAATAAAAATTGTACAATAAAGAGAATTGTAGGAATATTAATCATTTTTATCGAACACAATTACGTCATTATAATTCACGAGGTAATAACATTGTTTTTTTTTCTTTTCGATTTAATTGGCATTTGACACTTGACTTAAATCGAAGCGAAGAATTGAAAGAACGAATCTGGAGAAACAGACGTCGCTATAACTTTGAATCCCGTCGAAAAATAATTGATAGTGAATTTGATTAATTGGTAAATGAGATTAAATAAAGGTCGAGGCGAGGTTTTAAGTGGAAAAGGAAAAAAGTCGAGGCTCCACATTGGACTTATGTATCGTCGCGATGGGAGTTTTGTTTTATTTTCGCTGTGCCTTTTGCTCGTAAGTTCGAAAGGGAATGAAAAAAGGGAAAAATTGATTGAAGAGAAATTAAATCATTAAAAAATATGAAAAATAGTGAAAAATTGAGGCAAATTTTTTGTTCAAAGTATTTTGGCTCGTCAGTGGACTCGGAAAATCTGGGAAAAGTGGAAACTTCGAAGAGAGATTTGTTGAAAAATGGTCTGGAGGATGAAGCGAAGAAAAAAGGTCGATCGAGTTCGTTGAACGAGTTGAGAATCGATAAATTAATTGGAGGGAAATGGAATTCGATGAATTTAGAAAAAACCGAAAAATCCGATAAAATCGATGTCGCAAAACGCTCAGATCGGACGAATAACCAGCAAAATCAAAAATTGCAAACGAGGCTCAAAAGTTTTGCAAAAATCATGAAAAAATCGCGAAAAAATCATGAAAAATCGTTGAACCATCGTTTTTCCAATTTTAACGACCAGCGATCTCTCGGCTCGAAAAATCGACAGAAACGCGACTATTCGCACGAGGAATTGCAATCTTTGTTCAACTCCACTTGTCTTTCGTGCATCACCACTTTTCCCTGGCATTTGCTCACTTGGCCAACCACGTGGATGTCCAACTGGCCAGCTTTTACGTCATGGGGAAACTTTTTATGGTCAGCATACACGGGCTATTATGCTTGAAATAACCCCAACTTTTTATTCTTTTTTTTCCTCCTACACAAATTGCTAATCTACCAAAACTCCGACAATAATTACGTTTACAATTTTTTTCATTCGATAATACGCTCGAATTTTACGAAAAACTCACAAAAAACAAACTTTTTAATCTTGTCTCTTACATGAAAAGCATTTTTGATTAATTGACCAGGATTCAACGTATAATTATTGAAAAATTATAAATAAACGTTACTACGTTATTATTTTTATTATTATTATTATTATTGTATGAAATTTAATATTTTTACTATTTTTTGGTCTTCTTTCAGGATTTAACTTATTTATTCTGTTTTTTTTTTAAATTGCATTTTTGTAAATCGGTTTTTGGCCGAATTTGAATAAGAAAAAAAAAATCGATAAATTATATAATTAAATAGAAAAAAAAAAAAAATACTTGAATAAATTTGTTTGTTTATTTATAAATAATTTATTTTTTTCATAATTTACCTTCAAATATGTTTGAAGTTGCTCGTTCGTTGATAAAACTCTCCGCAGGCTCGTCGAAACGCCAAACTACGTGATTGTCGCAATCTTTTGCCTGGAAATAAATGAAAAAATCTCTCGAATAACAATTTTTTTGTTGACGTTCGTTGGAAAAGGAAAAACTTTGACTCACCAGTTGGGAAAATGTGTTTTCGAGCATTCGTGACCGATCGACATGATACCGCGCACTTTTGATAAGTTCCCTGTCGAACAATTGTACAAGTTAACAATTTTACACTTATTTTGAGAATTTATCAATTTTGAGAAACGCGGCAGCAAAAAGTATACAATTTTTCATATTTTTTTTCCAAGGACTCGTTTGCCGAGAGTGGAAAATGTTTTTTTTCCATTCGAAATAGATAAAAACATCAAATTTCGATAAAGAATTCGAAAAGTATTATTTAACAATGACGAAATTATGGTGAAACAAAATAAAATCGATTTGAAATTGAAGCAACGCTGAAAAAGCAAGAAAATCATTTATTTTTTGACTTTTGACATCAAAAATGACAGCTACGAATTTTTCGAGTTATTTTTGTAATTAGTTTTTGTGTGCGGATCAAAATAAACGAGTTATTTAACAAAAACAAATAAATACTTCGATCGAAGATGGCGGATGAGGAGCTCGACAACAAACTCGGTATTCCAAAAATTTGGGTTTAGATTGAACGTCTTTTACGATAAAAGATATGAATTTCATGAAATTAACACAATTTCGAATGTAAACAACGATCGAGCTCCAAACGTCAACGGGAGAATGTTTCCGATTGATTGAATTCGCGAAAAAAGAAATCGACAGGAAAAATACGACACGAACTTTCGAGATCAATAACAAACAGTTAGGTTATGTTTTCCGGAATGTTGTGATCGAAGTTTATTCTCTGCAGACCTTAAATTTCGTATTCAATAAGTAACTAACCTCACTTTCATCAAAATCAATTGATTATTCGATTCGTTGTGTCCACGAAAAAGATGCAATTGACTTTTCCCAATAATGACAATTATCTGCGTATCTTTTATCCTCTTGTTTACCGTATCGCCGTTTGTTACGTTCGGTTACGTTGTACGTTGCCGTTGCCGCGTCTTTAGACACATGTGAGTGTGTTCACTTTGAACGAAGTTCAGATCAATGCGCGCGCATCGGCGGTCGATAAAAAGGCGGGAATTTTGAAAACGGGCAATTAAAATAGTATGGAAAACAATCGATATTTTTTGATTTTTACCATTTTTCTATATTTTTATAACCACGTGAATATAAATTGAAGAAATTGTTGTAATTTTCACTAAAAACTATTAAATTCGCTCAATTAACTACGTTTAAACAATATTCGGCGTTACAACTTTGTCTTAAATTTACGTAATCACTTTAATCGTAACATTAATGTCAAAAATAAATTCTCTTTCATAAGGAAATGAATTCCTTATAAATAAATATTGACTAAAAAAAAAAAATCGTATTACCATCAGTTGGTGATTTTTCGAATTTCTTATCATCGATACATGTTTCGACCATAACTATATTATTTATTCCAACTGTAATTGACTCGAGAATAATTCCACGATACTATCTTTATCGGCTTCGGAATGATATCCGGAAGTGTTAATGATGACAAATTTAGTAACAATGGTTAGTGCAGCCGGTGTCTCACTATTTGGCTGACAATCCTTTGTGTCATCGAGAAGTGCGAATTCATCAACCGCCGTCATATTGTGCCGAGTGAAGTTGAGAGTAAGTGGAATTGATCTTGTGTAGGAACTTTCCCATCGTTTACGATTGTTCACAAAAATACTAACTTTCATAACTAAAATTTGGGAAGTGTCTGAAAATGTAATCCTCAAAGATGGTGTTTCGGTCGGTAAGAGAGTTATTTCGAATGTAGGGCCACCTGTCATTCTAGATGGCGCGGTTTGAATTTCTTTCGCACAATTGGAATCATCGCGAAGCAGGTTCCAATCGTTTAATACTAATTTGTGTTCCGTATAATGTCGTTCTCCAGCACTCATTGCTTTTTCATCGTTCGATGAAATCGTTTCGTCGTATTCGAAAATCATCTCTACGAAAATCAACATGCAAAAAAAAAACACTATACCAAAGTTTGGATTATCCCTAGATTTATTCAACTATATAAACATAAATTTATGGTTGGAAATCGAAAGACAAAAAAAAATGAGTCAAACAAAAGTAAGCAAAATAAAAAAAATGAAGGTAGGCACATGGACGAACAGAACTTTGAATCATCCGAACGTGCCAAACAATTGTTTCATTTAGTGAAAATAAAAAATTCTAAGTTACGTTAGTTTTTCTCTGCGCATTATGTAGTCACGTGGTGACTGAGTCAGGCGAACATCTCGTTTAATTTAAATTGTCATTTCGATTATTTATAAAAGTTCACGCAATTAGATAAACTTTGTTTTCAGTTAACGTGTTTCTTTATTCCATTTTTTTTTCTTCAATCTCACATTTGGACTCTGCCAAACTGTCTGCAACTGCCTTAACTCGGACTCGGTGCACGCGAATCTTTTGTTTCAAATTAAAACTCGTTTTTTATAGATTTTGGTTGCATTACTCGAGACACTAACTTCAAATGAATCGTAAGCGAGATATTTTTTATTGAAAAATGAAAAAGAAAACATTAATTTAAAAAAAAACTTACTAGGCGTCAGTTCCTCAAAGTGCAACCCCTCTGCTAATACTTTGCGTCCAGTCTTCTTTCTTCGATCAGAGCTTTTTTATAAATGTTTAAATGTGCAACAGGATCCGAAGTGGATACTGTTCTAGTTATCAATAATTCAAAAAAAAAAATTATAAAAATAAAAAAATTAAAAATAAAAATTAAAAATAGCCGCACCTGTCCGTAGTACTTGGCATAGCGTCCCAACTTACCAACCGAGCCTGTCATGGTACCAACTGTCCAACTAAAAAAATGGACGCAAACGAGTATTCATAATTACATTCATGTATTCATAATTACTCGATTGCAACGTGTAACTTTTCACCTCGATGGTCGGTAAGAACGTAAGAATTTACAAAGCCGCCGCCGGTAAACCATGTTTGTTTTTTTTTTCGGTAGATAACGAAGGTAACTGCATTGACACGCGTCGATAAGTGGTGAAAACAAAAAAAAGTTGTTTTCACGTTTCCGAAAGTCGTTCGAGGCGCTGCTGCTGTTAACATTTGCCCGGACATATCCTTCTCCCATATTCAAGTTGAATTCGACATTGACCGTCCAGGTCGTCCGAGTGTTCGGTTCGCGGGGTGCAACCGTGCACTGCAAAAGAACAAATAAACACCCCCCGTCCCCCGCCCGCCGTTGTACCCCCATCGCGATAACGACAGTAATAATAAAAAAAATGACGTTACCACAAAAGAATCCCGTGCGTTTTTCGCGTCGCGGTAATGACAGCGCGAATGTCATGATGTAAAATATATAGAAAATTTAGAGGCTCGTCGTCGCAAGTGTGTGAATAATAATAATAACAATGAGCGTATCACAGGACAGCGGAGCTGTCATTGTCTGCAGGGAGGTCTTTGACGAGGCCTCCCATCCATCGAACGAAGGTATAATAGTTAAAATTTTCATTTTTTATCGTATCATTCCGACGAGTAGTGGTTGCGGTTGGGTACAATATGCGTTTTTTTTTCTTTCAATGAGTTTCAAATGAACTTACAAGTTTCAAATGAAACTTGTAAAAAATCATTGGATATAAGAACGAAAAGAAAAAGAAATCGTACGATTTTTGGCCGTCCGCCATATGAGCGGTGCGGTGAATGATAAATAAAAATAAGAAGCGACGACATTGAAGCCCTCGCGTCGTTGTTGTTTATTTACAAGGCGAAAGGTTTTAAGAAGATATAGTTATAGGAAGGTTAAGGGTGGCGGCACTGGCGGCACGGTCGAGCGTAGTTTGCTTCGGTGCTCACCAGGGAAAATCAATAGGATCCGCAGTGCGGCGAAAATGTTGTCGCGCCTACACGCTTTTTATTTTTATTTTTGTTCCTTCGGAATGACAATTTCAATGCGTAGTATTCCCTAAAAATCAATCTCTTTTATTTCCATATCGAACAGCAGTAAACTGTATTTATTTAGTTTTAATAAATGAGGCTAAACTGCGCTTGAGTCGAGTACGTATCGCGGGTAGGCGATGAGAACGGAAATCGTCTCGCTCGGTCGGTCGAAACTTAATCGACTAGAGACAGCTGTACGAAGTATATATGATGACGCAAAAAGCTACCCCCAGCATTACGCATACTTTCTCGCAACACCTGTCAAAACGGTCTTGATGGAATTTTTTATACCGCCGGCCTCTAGCCAAGCCTTTCGACCACCATTTTTTTCTCATTTTATTTCTTCCAACGACGCGCTCATCGCGCTTCATTTTTATAGCGATGCGAGAGACGTTTGAATTATTTAGCGAGTAATTAACGCGTCAAAAGGTTGTCTTTTGACTCGTTGCGACACGGAGGGATGTTTCTTCGGGGCAAAGCCCGGCCCCGCGGTTTAGTCGCGACCAAAATATTTCAGCAACGTTTTTCATTTGAGAACAAAAAAAATGGCCAATCCCGATTGATTATTTCGAGCCTTTTCCGCGCGCTATTTTATCCCTCAAAGCTTTTTCGTTTCTCTTTCACTCTTGTGACAATATTTATATATTTTTTTTCCTTATTTCACGATGATTTATTGACCAGAGATCGTTGATTACGCAAGACGGGTGGGTATCGATCCAGAAACGGAGCCACATCTTCTCGATCTTGCTCGAGAAGGCTTGATGGCTCCATTGCCCAAAGGCTGGACTCCCTGTCTCGATGAGAATACCGGCTCGTGGTATTATTATCAGGCGAGTACCAAAACTACTACTTGGGAGCATCCGTTGGACGCGAAAAATCGTGCCTTGGTCGAACGCGCGAGAGCCACTGGAACTCGACAACACAGTCTTGGTACAAAGTATTCAAAAATTTAAATAAATTTTCCATAAATGTTGTAATAGATGAAATTTTTTTTTTGTTTTTTTTTTTGTCAATTTTTATTCATTGTTATTTATTTGTATGAAAAAAAAAAAAAAAAAAAAAGAAAAACGTACATAGAAAATACTATATCCAAATATAATATTGGAGATTATTTAGAAATGTTGATTCGTTCGACGAGCGAGCGAGCGAGGCTCGAGAGAAAAACAAAATGTAATTGAATGTCCATGCATGGTCAGAGGATGACTCGAAAACAACGGCAAAAGAATTGGACTCTCACGAGGAGGCGAGCTTGCCGAAAGAAACAAAGTTGGCTGGTGGAGGAGGAGGAGGAGGAGGAGGAGGAGGAGGGATGACGAAGATTCCAACAAAGTTGGCCCCATTGAGAAAATCATCGCTCGATTCGATCGTACGTACGAGTAATAAAAAGGAGACGAGTCTGTCTCATCGTCGAGTGTCGATCGAGCACACAAAAAGCGATAATCAAAATATCAGCCCGTTGATGACCGATCGCGCATCCCGCGATTACACCAAGATAGTTTATCAAGATCCAAAATTTTACGAAACTCCACGATTGCTCGGTAGTCCTGATGAGAGTGAATCGAGGCTGAAGGAAATAGTGAAAAGATCGGAATCCATGAGTCCGAGATACGAGAAGGATTGGGAACAATTGTCAAGTAAATTTAATAACAGCGAGGAAAATGTAATTGACATTGATAAATTGAGCGCGGGCTCGCTGTCGAGATCCGAGACTAAATCGAGCATCGAAAGATTCGACAAAGAAAAACATCCGAGGAATTTGAGCCAACAGAAAGAATTGACCCTCACCGGGGGTGGTTTTATCTTTTTAAAAAGCAACAGAAACAGCCGCGATCTCACTACTACCCCGGGAACCGAAGATTATTCTGGAATAATTGATGATTTTCAAGAAAGAGGAGGAGGAGGCTGCTCGGCTCCTAATGAGAATGTTGCAATAACACCGGGAGAGAGACCGAAATCGATACTGAGGGAGAAACCAGCTGAAATTGGTCAAATTGGTAAGCATATGAACAATTCAATAATTATGATAAAATCTTTGTATCGTTAATACGCGTCTGGTGTGTGTGTGTGTGTTACAGAAGAGAGACCAACAACCACCGATGAGGAGCGCAAGAGCGTGCGTTTCGATCTTGAGAAAGGACCGGATGACATTAAGTTCACTTTTACGAGTTTCGACGACGAGAACGAGGAGGAGGAGGGGGAGGAGGGGGAGAACGGAGCGAACCAAGAGAATTCAGAGTCGGATTCGGTCGATTCGATAAATAATCGTTCGGGTAAAGGTTACCTGGTTCGAAGGCTCGATTCGCAGCCTCGTATAGGTCCAATTGCCGATAAGCGAGCAGCAGCAAATGCTTGGTCGATGGATTACGATTGTTGCGGCGAGGCTGGTGCCGATTACGAGATTGAGAATAAGCAGCTCGAGTCGAAAAGCTCGCGGAAAAACTTGAAAAGAATGGAGGTAAGCGCGGCGAAGGGGGAGGAGGAGGAGGAGCGAGAGGAACGAGTATCGAAATGCCAGAAAATCATCGGTCAAAGATTCGTGGTAGAAAATGTATCCGAGAGAGAACACCTGAGTCAATTGTCGATGCTGTCGATGGCGGAGCCGGACGATTCGACCGAACCGGAGAGGGATTATTTGCCAAAGAATAAATTTAGTAATATTCGTAATATTGATTTATTTTCAAAGAGCGAGAGCGAGAGTAAAAGTAGTATAATTGGGGAGGAGAGCAAACAGTCGTCGAGTATGTTGGAGGACATAAGGCGGAACAAAGAGATAATGCTGGAGAGTATGAAACGTACCGATAAACGAGCGAAAAAGGATAAAGAACGGGAGCGCGAACAAGTATTTCAAATGATAAAACTGCGCCAAGATCTGGAAGTCGTTAGTCAGGAACAAAGAGGCCGTGTTGTGTCTTCGAGAAGAAATTTGGATGAGGTTAAAACGGTTATGAAGAAGGAGCACGATCGTCAATTGTTGTTGTACAAAAGAGAGCTCGAGAGCAGTTTGGATCGTTCGAAACGGCAAATGGAGGAAAGTATAGCCATCGAGAGAGGTCAATTGGAGGCTGTTATGGAAAAGCGAATGGAAGAATTGAGGAACGAATTGAGCAGAAAGGAGAAGGAAGAAATCGAGACGCTGATTGCCGAAATGGATAAAGTTAGGAATGAAAATTTGAAAAAAGTTCGAAACGAGCTCGAAATTTGTTACGAAAAGGAGAGACAGGATATTCTTGAAAATTTGAAAATAGAACTCGACGAGAGGAAGAGAGAGTTGCTCGAGTTGCGAAATCAGCAAATGGACAAGTTGGTGAACGAACACGAGAACAATATGGCGGAGGAAAAAGCATTGAAGCTCGCTGAGCTCGAAATAAGTAAAGAGCAAAATGAAAAAATTGATGAAATGAAGAAACAGCTGGAGAAGGAATTTGATGATTTGAGAAACGAACTGAGGACGAGGCAGAGAGAAAAAATAATCAAGATTACGGAGGATCATGAAAAGTGCCTGGCAGAAATTCTCAGGGATTTCCGGATGGACGTGAGTGATTTTTCGTTACACCGAATAAACCCGATTATTCGAATAATTACTTTAATTTTATTCAATTGAATTGCGGGGGGAAAAATAACACGTGTTTTATATTGTCGCAGGAGAGCTTAGCGCGAAAGGTGTACAAACAAAGATTGGAGGAAATAAGATCGGACTTTGCGAGAGAGACGGAAAAGGAAGCAAAGAAACAAGCGGAGCGTGTGAATCGTCAGGAAACGGTTGATTTTGAAAAAATTCGATGCGAGAAACGTTTGCTCGAGGATAAATATAAAACTCTCAAGGACAAATATTCCAAATTGAAAAATGACGTAAGATTGGCGGTTGAGAGAAGAAGCAAAAGAAAGGAGGGCAATGCGACGACTTCGGAAACGGAGAAATCAACGTCGGCTAGGACGAGGACCGATCGGACCGATTCGTCCGATCAAAAGTGAGTTTCATTCTTGTTGCAATTTTTTATTTGTCATTGTCAATGGTTCGAACGTAAATAATAAATATGCACCACCATTCCAAGAGTCACTAAATCGTTAGTATCTTCACGGTCGCTTAGATTCATTGTTTATTCATTAGAATCGGTAATTTCATGCTCATTGATGAAATATCGCTCTTTCGTGCGTGACGAGAGGAGTGGTGAAAATAACGTAAGAAAATGATGAGAGATTAAGAAATAAAAGTAGGACCGTAAAGATGCGCCGAGAGTTCATGCCCATACGATTCGCCCTAATGTCTGGCTATAGGCCTTAACTCGTATCAACAGGGCATCGCCCACGAATACACGCTCGAGTTCGATCGCCAATAAGACAGGATATCCGGCGAGGCCGCAGCAGCAGCAGCAGCAGCAGCAGCCCGATTCATTCAATCCAAATAAATCGCAGGCCGAAGATTCAGAGTGCGGTGGTGGCGGCGGCTTTTCACGAGCCGTCAACAACGCAACGGCCGGCGATTGTTCTTCAAGATCATCGGCAAAGTTTGAATCGGACGACGCGACGACAGCGAGCGAGACGGTCAATTCAAATATATTGAAAAACAAGAGAAAATCGTTTGCCCGTAGATCTTCGAGTTCGGTCAAACAATCCCACATTAATGTCAGCAACAGCGGCGGCGGCGGCGGCGGCAACAGCAGCAGCAACAACAACAACAACAACAACAGCATGAGCAGCAGCAGCATCGGTGTTAATGGAACGGAAAATCCGGTGGAGAACATTCGCAAACAATTGGAAAAATTGGAGGATCTTGGTGATCAGTTGCCAAGTAACGAGACCGCTTATACTCTGCGTTATCCCTTCCAGGACAAAAGTGGGTTGATTCGTTTATTCAATTAAATTTATTATCTTGTTTATTAAAGTGTAAAACAAAAAAAAAACTAACGAAAATCTTTAGCTTCTCCAAACGCTTCGTCCGAACTGGAATTCTTCAGGCATCGTATCCACGTCGAGCGAGACTCGGTGAAAAGAGCGAGGGAGGCTCTGAGAGTTCAGCGAAGCGCGTTTCAGACTCGCCAAAGAGCTTGGAAACAAAAGAGCGTGAGGGCAACGCTCGAACAGCTTGTTCAGGTAAGAATGATGTAATATATTAAACAACGCGAAGAATAAAGCCTGGATTGTAAAAAATAATTGGCGCATATCGCGGCGGCTGCATTAAGGAGGAACGCGAACTCTCCGATATGGAAGTGAGCCTACATCGTACGAGAAGTCTTTTGGGCGAGAAGGTGATTTATCTACGACACTTGGAACAATCGTTGGAGAGGGTTGCCAACGCGAAAAGAAACGAGAGCGTTTCGGCGCCGATACAGAGAAGCGACGAAATGACATTGAGCGACATGTCAAGCGCCAGCAGTGGTTTCAGCTCGACCGATCTCGGCACCGACACTTTCATTGGTACAACGCGGCGCGCCTAGCTCGCGGCAAATATTTCTCAATAATCATCGTTACTAATGTCAATATCGTTCCTGGTTGTTTAAACAGGTAATAAACCGGATCACTATCAAGAATCCACCGAAATAATAGCCAGTCTGGAGAATCTTAATTCTGAGATTCGCGAGATTTGGGGGGTTTTGAACAAACGTCAGGACAACAACGTTCCTCCACCGCCCACGCTAATGTACTCGGATCTTGGTTGGCTTCCTTTTCAGCATTTGACCACCCAGTCGAACAGTGTGCAGGGTTGGTTATTCAAACGCGCGATCTATCGCCAAGCATTCGTTTTATCGTACATCACTTGATTTTTAACGCTTGTTTTTTTTTTTTTTGTTTTTTTTTTTTCATCCATCTGTTTAAAGGATTCGGGACACCGAACATTCAGTCCAACATATTGTCCCAATTGACCGCCTCTCATCCACCACCACCGACCACGACCACTCAAAATATAATTGCTCAGTACGGTCCGAACAGCGGCTTTACAACGAGCGTCGGTACGGTTGAACGCGGTGGAGCATCCAGTCTGATCGAGAGAACGAGACACATGAGGGATTGGTTGAGGCAGGCGAGAATCGAGACTACGGATCTCATGAATCCTGGACAAACGACTCTATGAATCATCGAATTCAATTACAATTCCTGCTAAACACGGAGACCCAACAATTTCTACTATTTATCGGAACGTCCCGAGGCATTCGGTAATAATACGAAATACATTATTGATTAATCGTTCGCGGCAACCACTCGCCTCACAGGTATTCTACTTTTTTTCTATTCTCCTACAATATGACCAAAATTGCGAACAAATCGAGCGTGTATTTATCGAACACTCCATACAATTGCACCCTCCACCGCCGTACGACGAGTCTTTTTCTTTATTTGCAACGTAGCTTACCATCATTCATCATTCCTATTACGACGACGCCCCCTTTTGTAAATAATTCCGGAGAGTTGAAGAAACACACAAAAATTAACAACTCGCTATACAAGCCCGGGTTAAAGTTCTCACATTCATTTATCTCACCAATCAAATGTAATATATTTAACGTATTATTTATTGAATTGAAATGAATATTAATATATAAAAGGTATACATACATATTGTAAATAAAAAGAGACTGGTACAGAATCGGACGCTCAACATTTTTCACTCGAGCGACTACAAAATTTCCCCAATTTCGTCTCTTCTTTCTATATATGCGCATACAAATGTGTTATACTGATCTATATCTGAGATTATTTGTGGAAAAGACAGATTATTCAAACAATATATACTATAAATATGTGTATATACAGTTTCTTGATTGCCAAAAATTCAAACGATTACAATAATGAGGGAAAACAGGTCGAATATAACAATTGTACGACGATGAGAAAAGTGGGAAAGAGAGATAAAGGGAAAAAGTGAGAATCGGCCAAATCGCATCGAAATGATTACCTGATTGTACTGATTTAATAATAATAATGAAAAAATGAAATAATCGTTGTAGATGAATGAAAGAAAATCTCCTCTAGTCATATGTAAGGACAAAAAGAAAAGAAAAAAATAAAAGCAGCAACCGAGTCAGCCAGCAATTAGAATAATTGAGGATTTGGCGATATTAATTAGAAGACCAGTTAATTAGTTAACCATCCTTTCGATTACAAAATAATATTGATCCATTCGTTAGTCTCGCCCTCGATAAAAACAAATTAACGCGTCGCAACATTAATGCATTTAATTTCGAACGACTATTATTTGCGAAAAGAAGCAATAAAGAATAATCAAAATTTTTCGAAACATTTCTCCGTGCTCGAATCTATTTTGTGCTGCTGTGCAATAATAAATAAAATGCAATTTACGATCAATGCAAAAGTTTTCTATTATACAAAGTGTTGCAACAACAGCCAAATTTTCGAACATAATTAACTCTCGTTGTCCGTTGGCATTTTTTCAATATATATTTGTTATTTTTGTTATACATTTTCCATTATGTTTGTGGAATAAAGTGATACTTTTTCGTTTGTAGAAACAACATCGTTTTTACATGTGCTTATTTATACCTTGTTCTTTATTATTCACAGTGAACCAGAATTTTCATCATTTTCATAATTCATTGGACGGCGGTTCGAAGGAATTTTATTCTGCTGGGAATAGAGCACAATCGTAATGTTCTTCGTCACACTTGTCCGCATTGCTTTCGAAATCTTGGATTCTCGGGAGCCACGATGTTATGTCGAATCTTCGTTCGATGCTTTTATTCTTCAAAGAATCTTGAGCCGCCAATATGATCGGTGAAGTCTTGCAGATTAAAAGTCTTACACAGGCGGAATTAAAACCGTCCATCTTTTCGATCAATCGATTCGGTAGTTGTGGATCTTGAGCCTGTTGCAACAAATTCTGAACCTAAAATGGAAAAATAATCAAAAACGAACGAATTAGTCGCTATAAAATGTTTCTTTATTTTTTATTTTATCGAATATCCATGTCGAAATAATTGGTCACCCTTTCGTTTTGATTTTCAACAATAAAATCCATTGGGTTGAAAGTATCTTGATAATTACGGCCTCGGGATTCTTCGAGTTTTGGTTTCACGTCAAAGAGCGAGCTAATCTGTGGAAAAATGAAAAAAATGCGAATTATTGATGATCGGTAGATTGTGGACTTGAGGCTTTTCAATTGAATCACCATTTGAGCAAGGAAGATGACACTGTTGACGGCAATCGCGGCCATTCTTGGTGAGTCGAGTCCGAGAAGTCTAAAAAATCCTGATAAAAAATTCGGCATTTCGGAACTTTTTTTTGAGCCTTCGTCATATTTGCCATCGGCATTTTTTTTAATTATACTATTATTGGCACGATTGTTTCCATGCCCGAGACTCTTGGAAACGAGATCGGCAATTTCTTTGGCCGTTTCCAAATAATCCGTTGCGTATTGCAAGCCCGACTTGATTTTATCAAAAACTCCTTCGAAACCGCGCATGAACAAAATGAAAAGAGATTTAAATGTATTTTGTATTTTTGGCAGGTTCGCGATAAATGAATGAGAGAAAAGACGTACATAGTGTTTTAGTAAATACCTTCTTTGTGAGCGGCAGCACGAACGAGGAAACAGTTGGAAAAGGCGATGAAAATAATGAGGAAGCAGCACCACCGAGCAGCGGTGGACATGTTCGCGTCTGGAGATTGCGTTCGGCACTGAAAAGCAAAGGAATCGAGGCGTCGCCGAGATGATAACGGAACGTGGAGAGCAGCGTGTGACAATTGACCGCGCGCGCGGTGGCAGGAGCTATTATTTCGGCTACGAAATGAAAAACGCGTTGCGGGAAGGGGTGGAGAATGATTTTTTTCTCGCTTTATCGACCAAGCGAAAAGATGTACAGCCGGCATGCCCGTTCCGACATATGATCGTCATTCTAGTTTTAAAATCTCGAGAGGTGTGTGTTCTTGTTCTTGTATTTTATTTCTTATAATGTTTCATCGAAAATTGAGTATTTTTATTATTTTCACTTTGTACGATTTATCGGGGGTGACGAACGATCGAATGAATTTTTTAACCGAGGAAGTACGGGGACTTAGTGAATTGCCTTTGGAACGACTTATTCGGATTAGAACGAATTTAATTGATGATGGTGAGTAATAAGGAGACTCGCTCGAATAATATAGTATTTAAAAATCAACGTAAATCAATCACACAGAAGAAGCGGCGAAAAGTATTGAAAATCCAGCGAGATCGACGGCGCTCTCGCTCCCGATGGCGCAGCCATTAAAGAGAATGGGTATGAGAAAATCGATCAGGAGACACGAAGATTATTGGGAGGAGAAGGGTAAAGATTCGAAAATTTCGAAAATCTTTCAACTTACGGTTACCGCTCTATCGTTTCTTTCGTTCGGTGGTTATTTGATATCCTTAATAATCATGGCAATTCGAAGAAATCAGACTGCAGCCACTTCCGGGAGTGTCATCGTTTTTTCGGTGAAAAAAATTGTTCCTCGATAACTGTTTTATTTCACACGCACACAGGCACAATTCATTAATAATTTATTTGTTTGAAATGTCTTGATGCATCATCGCAGAATCTACAGAAATACAAGAGGCCGAAACGAGCAGCCTGGATCATCGATCCAATGGAAAATCATCTCGATCAGGATAAAATGTATCGCGGCATGATAATTTTGTCGGAATGTTACGCCGATGTCGTTCGACGATGAAACAACACATTTTAGTAGGTAAATAATAACTTACACCCTTCCGACTCCAAGAAACTGTGAGGAACAGAAAGCGTCCCAAACCTCGCGACCAAAATCTTCAATATCAGATTTCTTTGGATTGGCTGAACGGATTCTTTTCCGCCAAAGACCATTCGAAAGATAAAAAATCATAGAAAATTCACATTTAATATGAGATTTTTCCCTCAACCCGTTTCCCTGTGAAGACGATTTAAAGTTTCTGTGACGTCATAAAACCCCTATTTTACTGTATATAAGAGTACGGCAGCTCTCGCGCTACGCTTTCTTTTTAATACTTCTTTAATACAATTATATTTCCAATATATTCATGCGGTGAATAATAAAATCGTGATTGAGGCTAATATTCGAACGAAAATGTTGGAAAGCTAATAAAATCCAATAGTTGTTTGTGTCGTACATTCATATATACGCTTAAAAGCGGAATATCCTCTTCGTGTGGGTTTGAGAATCGGCCGGGGCGTACGTTCGTTCAACAAATAAACACCTAAGCTCGCACTGTATACAAGTCGCACAAGCTGGATACGACGATAACCATATGGCTCGGTAAAGACAACAATATGTTGAATTTTTTTTTTCTCCATTACCTTCTTGATGATAAAAAAGTGAATAATTGTTCAATCGTATGATCTAAAATTTGATTGCGTGCGGAAAATCATTGAAATGCAAGTTGCGAAACATTGTAAGAGAAAAAAAAAAGAAAGATTTCAATAGTTTTGGCCGATAGCGAAATAATGTAAATGGATGAATTTGTAATTATCGAATTAACGAGCTTCGAATAAAAGGTTGAAACTTTTGATCGGAGAATAAATTTGGCTGAAATATCGATAAGATTGTCGTCGCGATTCATTTCCAAGGATCGATCGAGCTTGTTAAAATAAACAAAAGACGAATTTAGCACTACTTTGAAACTCGATTGAGGCGGCCACGATTGGCGCTCGAGTAGCGAACGCTTAACCGCGGCCGAAAGAAACAGCGGAGGAGATTCTCTCACAGCTTCCCCGAAACAATGATCTACCGATATTTATTTTCGCAGCTTCCAAGATCGTCGTGATTAAACTCGGATATTCTCCCGGATGAATGTTGTACGAGGATAGCCACGCCCCGGACTCTCCGAGGACCGACGAATCACCAACGAGATTTACCACTTGGGAGCTTTACTCACAATTTTTCGTTTTTTTTTCTTCTTTTTCTTCCACTTTCCCTCGAAACGTTAAAATTTCTTAAGCGCGTCGACCAGAGCCCACCAGCAGTCAGTTAATCTTCTCGATCTTTTCACCCTCTCGAGCAATCTTTACTCTGCGCTCAATTGAATTTTCTTTTCTCAAAAACAATAATACAATAAAAACAAAATTATTCCTTCAATTGATTAATTATTCATTTATCCCGAGACACTCCGAGCTGTCTTTTTTCTTTGGTTGCGATTAAAAAAATGTGCAAAATGAGATGGTGAGCCGGCGAATGAAATAAATATATTTGGAAAAATTAAAAAAGTTGGTGGCTTATAAAAATGGATAATTACGATACTTCTCGTGGAATATCAAACTCATCGTCGAGCCTCAAATTTGGCATTGACAGGATATTGTCAAATGACTCGTTACCAAAAAACTGCTCGAGATTAATTTTTGCTCATTATGGTTATCGTGGAAATTTCGGTGCTTGTGAAAATTATCGGGACGACGTTGCATCAACGATTCCTCAATCGTCAGGATCATCGAACAATCGTTGTTCCAATTATTCCGGACTTTTGGATAATTACGGACAATTTTATACAACTCCACCTCTAATACGACCAGTTCCAAGAGGTAAGATTACCATTTTTTTTTCATCATTTTATTATTTTTCAAGCACACACATATTTATTTAAAAACAAGTTTGAATTAGTTTCGACGACTTGTGACAGAAGCATGAGCTAAAATGAATAATAAGTCGAAAATTTGAGGCAATAAGAGACTGTGCGTGAATCCGTTGGGGCTGCTCGATGGTTGTTCTGCATTACGTCATTAGCAGACGAGACCATATGGAATATCAAGACGGTAGATGGAACGGGGCGAGGGGGGGGGGAGGGGGAAGATACAGCAGAGTGTCTTTTTCGTATAAGCTGAAGATATATATTGGTGAATGTAAGAGAGGCAAGTAGGGCATAATATTTACGTACCGCAGTGTGTATTCTCGTGTTTCCTGCCTCTGTTTAAACGACATCTTAAGTGCCAACCGTACGATGGTTTACGCTAGTGGCGGTAAACAGCGCGGTTTGCTCCGTAAGTTTTCCCGGTTCGTTAAAGATCGGGGTGGCCCCCGTCTTTGCCCCTCGTCCCTCGCGCACAATCATCTTTCGCGGCCACTTAAATATCCCAGCACCAGGAAAACTTTGAGCGAGAAAGAATAACAATTTGATTTGTGAGGAAAAGTCTCCCTCCGCGATGATATGTAGAAGGAAAAAAAAACAA
>JACEOJ010000091.1:655987-701286 GCA_013761285.1 Campoletis sonorensis
GGAAAACTTTGAGCGAGAAAGAATAACAATTTGATTTGTGAGGAAAAGTCTCCCTCCGCGATGATATGTAGAAGGAAAAAAAAACAACAATTACTCGTGATAATTAATTAAGAGCATCAGAATAAGCGCTCGCAAATCCCTGTTTGTTTTTTTTTCAGAACGATGTATCGATTAGATTTTTTTTTTTTTTTAAATGGGACGATCGTTTAACTTTTGTACATGCACGTGTTGTTTAGGCATTGATACGGTAGTAAATCAGCCAAAAGTCCACCACAGAATTTTAGTGCGGAGCATCTTGCGAACGGCGAAAGAAACATGCACTAAAAGGTCTGCTTTCGTTTTTTTTCTACTTTTCCGCCAGTAAACGCATATTTAAATGCTCCCTGCTCCTTTGCATCCTCTCGCATAATCGCATTATCATTTTATTAATAATTATTGTGAAAATAAAGACGAATAACGCGAGATTGCGCACCCATCGCGCGGGCTTTTATTTACAGTACCAATTCTACAAAATTCAAACACAACGCAGGCGGGGACAAGCGAGACTGCAACGAGAAGAAAGAGATCATGGTCCAGAGCTGTCTTTAGTTCTCTACAGAGAAAAGGCCTCGAAAGAAGATTTTCCATACAAAAATATATAACGAAACCCGATAGAAGACAACTCGCGGCCACTCTTGGACTCACCGATGCACAGGTCAAAAATCAATACCGAGTTTAGTCCTAATTTTTCAACATTTATGAATTTATTCAAATAACATATTTAATTCTCTACTAGGTTAAGGTTTGGTTTCAAAATAGACGAATGAAGTGGCGACACACGAAAGAAGGCGATGGTACAGCATCATCCAATGGCCCGGATTCGACGCAACAGGACTCTCCGAGGAAAACGTCGTTGAAAGACAATGGAAAAGTGATCGTTAGGCGAGAAGAAGAAGAAGAAGAAGAAGATGATGATGACAACGATGACGAAGAAATTCAAGTTGACGTTTGACCGCAAATGTCAAAATTCGAAAATTCTCATTATGTATGCTTATAATTTATATTACATCGATCATTGTAAATAAACATTAATAATATCTTTATTTCTTTTATTCTCCGCGTGGAGGAAAAAAAGGTTTAGTCCTTCGTCCGTATGTTTGAGCTTGAGACTGAAGACAAAATGGAAACGTAATGAAATGATTATCTTATTTAAAAAAAAATCTATGCCATTGAAATAACCCTAATCTATTGATTTTCACGATAATTAGCGACATCACGTGTTTTCTTTGGTCGCGCGATTGTCATTTGTTTTTCATCGCGTCACACGCGGAGACGATTATGAACTCGAAATCAAATTGACATTTGTGCGCTCGCGGTTGCTAGTAAAATTGTACAAAAAAATCGACATAAGAATTAATAAATTGAAAAAAATGTACAGTTTATTGAGGCGTTGCGCGCATGAGAGTAGCCGTGCAATTAGTGCGAGAATAAAATGTCGTTCTTTGGCAAAAATAACGGGACCGCTCGGAGGGGTGGAAACGAAGCGAAAGCCATTGGATTTTTCCGCGGAGGATTTAATCGGTAAGGAAAAAAGTATGAAGAGCGAATAGACTTCATAGAATTGAATGTTATAAAAATTTGTCTTGTTACTTTTGAGATGGTTCGATGAGAACGAGATCGACGAGCGTTGTTCCGTTGATCGAGCCAAACGAAAATAATATTTGCCCACAAATTAATCACGACGTCGTGCACGAGACAACAGCCGAAATATCGAATTTGAAAGAAAGTCCTTTAGGATTTGAGGATATTCCTGGACCCGCGATACTGAAAATGTGGGAAAAATATTGGAAATACGTGCCCATCCTTGGTACGCAACTGGTTTACAGTTTGCTTATCAACAATTTAACTCAGGGTACGACGAATTTGTCGTAGTGCCGCATATTTGAAAGCCGCAAATATAGATTTTGATAATAGGATATAACTCGAGGGGGGGGGGGGGGGGGGGGGGGGGATCACCGCGTTAGGATAAGTTTTATTATTCAAGATCGATAAATGATATTTCATTGAATATACGCAGGCAAATTAAATTGGAACAGAAACTTTGTGCCAATGAAATATTTGTTTGACAAGTACGGTTCGGTAGTGAGGATCAATGGGCCGATGGTCGGTGACATTGTAATGATTCATAGGCCCGAACACGTTGCTCAAGTTCTTCGGCAGGAAGGAGGCGAGGAGGAGGCTCCTATTCGTAGCGGGATCGATGTGCTTCAACATTATCGTCTTAATTATAGGAAACACAGACTGCCCGGTTCTTTTTCCATGTGAGTTCGTCAATTATTTTATTTCATTATTGATTCGAATGGTATTTTTTTGGTATTTAATAAAATTTGTGAGAAAGGCAAGGCGGCGAGTGGCTCGAGATGAGATCCCAGCTTGAGAAACCATTTTCCGAGCAAACGTCAAAATATTTTTCTCGCGTTCTTACCACATGCGATGAGTTTGCTCAGCTAATTAGAAGAATTCGTAATCGTCAAGACGAAGTAAGTGCATTTTATTGCAACATTTTCTTTAAACCTTAAATTTCGAAAAAAATATTTTTTTAATGAATTTTTTTTCAGGTGCCTGAGAATTTTGATAAACAATTGTCACGATGGGGCATGGAATGTTTTTCTATTCTCATGTTTAACAAAAGGCTCGGATTTATCGATCCAAGTTTGTCTAATTGTAAAACGGAAACAACTACGATTATCGATGCTTTGACCAAAGCCCACATTTATTTGAGCAAATGCGAAACGGGCTTTCAAGTCTGGCGCTTTTTAGAAACACCTTATTTGAAAAATCTCTTTGAAGCTTGTGACACGATCGATGAGTGCGATATTTCAAAAAATTATCATTTCTTTACTTTATAATGAAATATTAAGACGATAATTATTAACGGCCCGGATAAACGCAATTTCTGCTTTCAGCCTCATCAACAAATACATTCGTCAGGCTCAAAATCAATTGAGCATCAAATCATCGATTAATGGTGGGGATATTCGGGAAAATAAATTGGACGAGAGTTTACCGATTTTAGAAAGACTCTTGATGAGTCCAAAAATGCACCCGGACGACATTTCAGCAATCCTCATGGACATGATTATTTTAGGAGTTCAAGCTGTAAACTTATTGACGCGCGAAATAACAAACAAAATCCCAATTAAAATAACCTTTATTTTCGTTTTTAATCATAAGTTTTGCTCTTATTTCCAGACTGTCAACAGCCAAGCTTTCCTTTTGTACTACTTGGCCAAAAATCCGAGAGTTCAAAGAAAACTTTACGATGAAATAAAGGGAGTTACGTCGATCGGTGAATCTTCACTGAGTCAGGAAAATCTCAAAGAAATGACTTACCTGAAAGCTTGTATCCGAGAATGCCTGAGATTGAAACCGGCGTTTCCTTGTATCAGTAGAATTTTGTCCCGAACTATAACCCTTCATGGATACACGATCCCTAAAGGGGTGAGTTTTCTCGCAGCTCTTTATTCTCTTTGTTTTTTCTTTGTTTTAATTTCCCTTTTTTTCTCGATCCCAAAAAGACTTGTCTAATAATGGCGAAT
Organism: Campoletis sonorensis; assembly: GCA_013761285.1. NCBI lineage: Eukaryota > Metazoa > Arthropoda > Insecta > Hymenoptera > Ichneumonidae > Campoletis > Campoletis sonorensis. The sequence continues at coordinate 659,566 of JACEOJ010000091.1, forward strand.
GAAATCTCGTCCCAGCGAGAAGAAAATTTCGAAGATCCAAAGAAATTTTGGCCCGAAAGGTGGCTGAACGATAATAAATCGAACGATGATTCGTGGCAAAAATTTTCTTGTCTTCCATTTGGTTATGGTCTACGTTCTTGTCTTGGAAAGAACATGGCAGAAAAAAAAATTATGTTGCTTACGTCAAAGGTATGCAATTTTCGACCAATTTTTCAATAGAAATAATAAGTGTTTATTTACAATTTAAATAATAAGTAAATAAAAATAATAATAATAAATAATAAGATCAGCCAACTAATGGATGAGTGTTTTTTTTTATTTTCCCTCGTTTTCCTCAGCTCGTACGAGAATTCAAAATTGAATACGACTACGCAGATATTGGGAGTAAATATTTGATGGTCAACGTGCCAAACAGGCCACTCAAATTTCGTTTCGTCGACAGAAAATAAATTCAATCGTCTACACCAGCCCGCGGCCACAACATTTCAACTTGTTTTCCCGTTTCTTTTCTTTTATTTTTTTATTTTTTTTTACCTCGTTTCCAATATATTTGATTTGTCGTTGGTTCCTTCGAATCGCGTTTCACTTTGTTCTGGAATAATTGCTGGAACCGCCGCGAGACGTTCATATCAAACGTATCTTTCGATGCAGGCCCTTAACGTCATGAAGAAAGATACGACTTTGATCGAGTACTGCGTAAAACAATATTCCAATTGTCATAATAATTAAGATGGTATTATTGTTATTATAATTATATTAATATAATATGTATAATTGCGGGTATAATTAAATACTTACTCTCGAGAAAAATCGTAATGAGAGCACGAGATTTCTACCCAATACCGTAACAACCAATGATCTTTTGCTCGTCTGTATTATTATTGAGGCACTTTTGCTCAAACTCAGAGATCTAAAGATTGCTGGACATTGGTATATCGACCATGAGAGCCTCGAAGCCTCGAATGCGTGAAAGAAGACAAAAAAACGATGTACCAAAAATTTCTTTCTGTAATTTGATGCCGCGCGCGCCCGCGCATTTACTCACCATTTCCGTGAGATCGTCTCCCGCCCATGCGCATCCAAATAATCTGACGCTAGCGACGCAAATGATCAAAAAGAATTGCGAGAGCGTCGGCCATTTCGAGCGCTAAGAATTTATTGAGTTTTTTACGAAAAAATTATTAATTTGTTTTTTTTTTTAATAATATTTTATATATCGTTCGATAATCACGGGTAAAAATTTGTTTTTCTTTGAATATTTACATGAGAGAGTTGAAGCGCCGCACACAATATCACGACGGAAACTGCAGTGAGACTTTTAAGGATAATCAGATCGATCGCCAGATTTGTCTCCTTAACGAAACTACAATATTTATATAATTATTAAGAAAAAAATATTTTCAAAAAAGCCCGTATACCGCAAAAATGTGTTTTTTTTCTGTTTTTTGTTGTTTTTCATTCTCCGCGCGGTTCGCCATGACATACCTAATGATATTTTCATGTCTTCTGGCACATTTTCGAAGTTCAATGGGATCGTGAACGTGATGCATCGATTCACCGAGAAGTTCGAGTCTCGCGGAGCAATACCAGAGTAACATGATTATCATAAAGTCTCCTGATAAAAGACACATGGGCTCCAAAACCATAAAATATTGGAGGGTGCGAATGAAAATTCGATTAATTTCAGTGTCGTTTAAGGACGAATACAAATTGTCGAGTGGAAATTCGGCTTTCGTAACGTAACGCTCGATGAAAAAAGTTGCGATTCCAGCGAAGAATGTCAATACGAGAAACGTATGGTGACCCAGATAGCGTCTGACGTATTTGCGACATACTAACTTTTCGTACGTTTTCGCGGCTTTCAAAAAATCGGTTACTTCGTGAACAAGAATCTGTGGAGAATAGGAAGAAAAGATAATTTATCAAGGTTTGATTAATTCGCGGATGATGTGTCGAAAAGCGCGGCGTGCGGGCGAAAAGCTTGTTATTAGGCAGGAGGTACTTACTTCGAAGCGTTGCCATTGTAATCGCACAAGTACAAGATGGAAGAACGAATCTCCGACGATAACCAATATGGTGAGTGTTCTCGTTAGAAACACTGGATCGTTATCAATTTTTCCAAGTTGGCGAATCGTGAGAAAAATACTGAGCACATTGAGCAACGCCGTAAAATACCACGCCCCGTTTGTTATACATTTTTCGAAATTACTAGCTTTTGGCTCGGGAGGCCAAATCAATGTCAATCTTCCGAATATTTGGACCATCCGGACGAAACGTTCGGGAGCCATCCGATTTGTCTCTATCCGCGGAGAGTGAGCTTTGTTCGGAGCTCAAATCAAGACTGACATTTTATTCTCTTGATGATACGTTGCGTGTAGCCTGTATTTTGAAAATGAGCTTTCACGGGATCCCAGTCACTGTTTGCAGGAAATAAAGCTCTATATTTACATTAACATTGAGACGCGATCGACTAATGTCTCGCCGTTGAACATTATCCGCGCACAGCCACGAGGACGCACGAGTCGTCGTCCCATTCGATTAACCGCAACTCCCGAGACGACCCTGCGCAGCCTCTCTAAAGTTTTTTTTTCCAAAACTTTACAGCGAAATAAGATTGTTCGTAAAAATTCTAATAAAAGAGGGGAAATGAAAAGAAAAAAAAGAAAAAATGATCGCGAATAAGTAAACTTTTGTTGAAGAGTGGACGCGTCCGAGATTTTAGGCCCGGTCGCGCAGGGGCTAGGAATGATTGGAGGTTGGCGTGCCATCAGGATCGAATTCGGTGGTATTTTATGAGAATGGGAAAAAAGTGGTCTATTGACTCGATGAATAATAAAATAATGGATATATAGGTTATATGACGATTTTGGTAAAAATCGTTTTTCAATTACGCTATAGCGTAAATGGAAAAAAAGACAACAACTATTTTAAAAGTAAAATAAATCGTCGTTGTATATATTTTCATAATATAATGATAAATTTGACACGCGAAAACTTATTTACCGCCACGACAAAAACAGGTATATTTCTTTTACAAAGTATCGCATTAGTGAAAAACTACAAGTCGCACTGAGCGAGTGACGACGACGATGACGAGATACCCATGAAAATACACATTTTTGTAGAAATTTTTTGAAAAATAGAGCGTCCGATGATTGATCGTTGAAAAATTAAGATTCGGTGTCTGCCATGAGAAGAAGGCGAACGGTGGTGAAGTAGGAAAATACGCTCGATAGAAACTGCGCGGAAAGAAAAAAAAAGGTTTTATTAATTAATAAAATGATCGATATGAGATAACGAATATGCGGTTTCGTACCGAGGCATAAAATCGGAAGGAGAGAGCAGGAAGAAATCCACGAACGGTCACTTGAACCGGTCTTTGAGATCTTCGTATAATCATTGTTACGTCCTTCATGAATTTTGGTTGTATTTCCAGCCACGAAATATTGTAGACGGTCGTTCCTATTAAATCGCACTGAATCCGCAATAATATCGATCGTTATTGAACGAATGGAGGAAAGCCGGCGATAGCCGAAATATAGGATAACAAAGGATATAGAAAACTCACCACTCTGAGCATATTTTCAGTCGGCCACGCGCAAACCAACAGATTAATCAGAGTGACGAGAGTCGCTGGTCCGTATTGAGCTTTAATGATGAATGGGCGATCCTGCAGCGCGCGCGCGGGAGTGATGGCATATTAGCAAAATCATTAATACCGGAAAAACAAGAAAAGAAAAGAAAAAAACAAAAAAAAATGTCCAGCTCACCCCTACGAGTTGCATTGTTCCCATAATTGTTGATAATCCACATACGGAAGCGCTTGTAAGAGCAATGTAGCACATGGTACCGGATACTTGATTCGCATAAAACAAGAGACGTTGATGTTTCTTAACGAACCAGCCAAATTCTTTGATGCAAGAAGAATTTTTCATTTCTTGAGCGAGCATTTCGATTCTGGCACCGGCGTACCACATCATTAATGCAACCTGGCAATCAATGGTGAGACCGGCGGAAGTTTGAAATCCAACGATCGATTGATGAATGAAAATAATGAGGTAGATGCTCGTACCGGAATCAATGGAAAATGGATAAATAGCAAAGGTTGGCATTGGTTGATGAGGAAATACGAAGGGACCAAAAATGACTGGAACCGAGGCTAAATAATTCATGATCGTGACCGCGGCGTAAAAAATCCAACATCTGTCAACGTAAGTTTGTAGCACGTGTTTCTCGTGATCTTGACAAGTTTTAACAAATTCCTCCATCTCGTCGATCAGGAGCTTCGTGAAAAATAATCGAAATTCCATTTTCCACCTTATATTTATAGTATATACAGGCAGCTATGTATTATTATAATTTTTTCCATTTTTTTTTCTTACTTGACATTTTTTTCGATGAACGCGAAGAACGAAAGTTTTAATGATAATCATAACACAAGCACCAGACAAGCCCAATGATTGTGTCATAATAATGGAATCCGAGCGATATTCATAGATGGAGAAAATCAATGGTATTAAAAGGCATAAAACACTTAAAATAGAAATACACCAGGATAAATTTTCTACAGCGATTTGCCATTTTGTTGAATGTTTCGACGGTGGCCAAGTGCAAACGAGTCGAACGCTCAACTTGGTGAAATTTATTGCTTTTCCAAGACTGACTTTCGGTTCCATGTCGCTGCGATGCTTCTCCAACAACTGCGCGCGGTTACATCTCGAAGAATTCCAACTCTTCGAACCCCGCCGCCGCCACCGCCGCCGCCGCCACCGCGTACCATTACAAAATAAAATTTTAATGCAGCAATCATTATTTTCTTCTATACACACGAGGAAATAATGAATACCGTGTTTCCGCGCGTACTGCGCTGCGAATTTGTAACCATCATTTATGAAATTTAGTTGCGATTACGAGCAAATTGCAAGAAGCTTCGAATAGGGAGGAGAGTGGAAATGAAACGTGCTTTTTGCAGTCAATTACACGACTATTGATTAGGTTGGAATTTGAAATTCGCAAGCCCGAAGAACAATCGAAAGGGAGGCCGCCGCCGCCGCCGCCGCGAAGAACGTGTCAGTGGGGCTGTATATCGTTAAGGGATCTATTATTATTTTATGCCTGCGAGCGAAGCATTACACGAACATCGGGAGCCGAACGTTTTCTCATCACAGAATAAGTGCGTTACGATACATCCGCGGATAACTGATATTAGCACAAAGAAGCCTATTCATTATTTTAATAGGACCATTGAATTTTCCGTTTCCTTGTCGCATACTGCAAATGAATCCTCCGCTTCAGAATCAGACCCAAACAAACCTGTTTTTTTTTTAAGGTCTTCTGTGCAAGAAAAAGGTGCATGGTACTTCGAGGACCGGGGCTTTCTTCAGTTTGACTGAGTTTGAAGCGCGGCGGCTATTGCGGTGCGAGTAAATGTACTTGTCTCAGCTTTTTTTACAGCATTTGTGCTGTTTATCTGCTCTTTCCAAAAGACCCCCTAATTTACGTGCACGTGTAATTGCCGCGCTTTTCTTGCAAAATCATTATTATGAGAAGAAAAGCTTATACCGCGCGTGCTGCTGCTGGACTGCATTGATCTACACATTAAACACATTCCACACATTCTATACATCGTATATTCTACATATTCTATGGATTGAGTTACAAATCGGTATCCGACATGATGACCAGACGAATTGTGGTGAAGTAGGAGAATACAGCTGAGAGAAACTTGAAGAAAAAAAGAAAAAAAAAGATTACAAGAGTAGGCAAAAAAGTAATAAGAAAAATCATGGAGCTAGAATAGCGAATAAAATAGGTAGAATCTGTTTTTACCGAGGCATAGAAGCGGAACGATAGAGCAGGGAGAAAACCACCAATTGAGACTCGAATACCGCGTTGTGTTCTTTGCAAAATCATAATGAGCCCTCTCGAGAGTTTCGGTGACATTTGAAACCAGGGTGTGTTGTATATATTTGTTCCTATCAAATCGCACTAAAGACCAAAAAAGTTGGGATTAAAGTATACGAATAATGATGACGAATGGTAATTTTGTTTATTTGTAATTGAAATAATAACATTTTAATAATTGGCGACGTACGAAGATGATAATTACGCACCACTCTGATTATATTTTCCGTAGGCCAGGCACAAATAAGAAGATTAACGAGGGCAACGATCGTCGCAGGTCCATACTGCATTCTAATTGCTAACGGTTGATTCTGCTCATCAGTAGCGAAGGAAGAAAGTTGGAGGAAATGTGCGATTAGCGCGATTGAAAGATGAAAATGCGTGCGTATAAAAAGAAGAAGAAGAAGAAAAAAAAGAAAAAGACTCACACCGACGAGTTGAAGGGAGAACATGACGGAAGCGAGACTGCAAATAAAGGTGGTGGCAAGGGCGATATAGCACATTGTACCCGAGACTTGATTGACATAAGACAAGAGTCGTTGATGCTTTTGGACGAAGGAACGAAATTTGCACGGGTCATCAACATGTTTGATTTGTCTGGCGAGAATTTCGAGTCTCGCGCCAGCGAACCACATTAACAATGCCATTTGACAATCGATGGTAAAAGCTGCCGAGCATTGAAGTCCGGTGAAGCATTGATGTATGAAAACAAGATAGGCGATAACGCCGTTTTCAACGGGAAACGGATAAACAGCGAAGGTTGGAAAACGTTGATGAGGATATACGAATGGGCCAAAAATAACAGGTACAGCCCCCATGTAATTAACGATAGTAACGCATCCATAAAAAATCCAACATTTGTCGACGTAACTCTGAAGCACTTGTTTCTCCTTCTCGTTACAGTTATTTATAAATTCTTCCATCTCGTCAAACAGCAGCTTAATTATCAAAATAACACACGACCGCCATACCGCTTCAGCCTTACACCATTTTTTCAATATATTATTTCATTTGTTTGTTTTTTTTTTGTTTTTTTCCACATACCTGACATTTGTTTCGATGTATTCGTAGAACGAGTGTCTTAATGATGATCATTATACACGCGCAAGTTAAACCGGTTGATTGCGTCATAATAATAGAATCCGTGCGATATTTGTAAATGGAAAAGCTCAATGGTATTAAGAGACAAAAGACACTGATAAACGATAGACACCAGGCTATATCGGCCCTTATTGTTTGACACATTGTTGCACCTTTCGATGGTGGCCAAGTACATACAAGACTTACGCTCCATTTAGTAAATTTAACTGCTCTCGCAAGACTCACCATGCTGCATGGGTTCAGTCTCGATGGCTCATCCAACAACGAACCAACGATCCAACAACGCGCCTCATCCATCCACCCTCCGCTCTTGGAAGCTCTGCCCCCCCTCCCCCTCCGCCCCCCGCTGCTCTCTTGCCACTGTACCTACCGCGTGTAGCTGTAGCGGCTTGTTAATTAATTTTTCATCCAAAATAGCCCCCAACTTCGCTATATGTGTGCTGCTATACCGTCTGCCCCGTTTCTTAACTATTTGCCTCTATTAGACGCGATGATAACGCAGCATAACGAGTAATTTACCTGCTGCTGCTGCTACTCCTGTAATTGCCGCACTTTTCAGCCAAAATCATTATGAGAACAAAACCTTATGCCGTGTGCTGCTGGTCGAACATTCTATCGCGATTGCCAGCACGAGAATATTTTTTTTTTCAGTTCCTCGCGGTGTTTCTTCATATCGGCATAAGTAGATATTTCTTCCCGAGAGTTCATGTCAGTCCACAAGAGTTTTCATGCACTTTGAACCAGAACCACGTATCAATAGTGCCATTTTTTTCGATTTTTTTTTAATTTTTTATTATTCAACGGTAAGAAAGATAATTGTTGAAATTTTTGTGCAGAAAAACACGTCCAGGAACGATATCAATCAATTTTCAGCGTCGGCCATGACAACGAGACGAATCGTAGTAAAGTAAGAAAATACAGCTGAGAGAAACTTGAAAAATGAAGGAAAAAAGTTGTTGCGCAATAAGTACACATGAATTGGTGGAGGATTGACTGAATATTATTGAAAGTTTGAATCTATTGAATTGCTCACCGATGCGTAAAATCGAAAAGAAAGAGACGGAAGAAATCCACCGATCGACACTTTAACGGGATGCTGAGATCTTCGTAATATCATTATTATGTCTTTCGTCGATTTTGGTGGCATTCCAACCCAAGGACTGTTGTACGTGTTCGTCCCTATTAAATCACACTGCAATCACAATTCATTGAAATATAATTATTGAGTCACCAAAACCCCGGCGTCTCAACATTTCTTGCGTTAAGACACACGTTCGCCAATTATTTTTCAACCGCATTAATTACCATTCTTATCATATTTTCAGTTGGCCAAGTACACACCATTAAATTAATCAAACATACGAGTATTCCTGGTCCAAATTGTAATTTAACGCTCAACGGTTGATTCTTTGAGCATAAAAGGAAAAAAGAAACGATATAACGTAGTTATATATTTGACATTGAAAAAAAAAACAAAAAAAATTGCGGTTGTACTCACACCGACGAGTTGCAGGCAAAACATGATTAATGCAATGCCACAAACGCAACTAGTTATGAATGCGACGTAGCACATAGTTCCCGAGACACGAACGACATAGGACAAAAGTAGTTGATGTTTTTTAACAATAAAACGATATTCCTTGATATCGGATAATTGTTTGATATCTTGAGCGAGCATTTCGAGCCTGGCACCGGCGAACCACATCATCAATGCAACTTGACAATCGACCGTGAGACCGGCCGAACATTGTAACCCAACGATCGATTGATGGATGTAAATGAGATACTTGGTTATACCAGATTCAATGGAGAATGGATAAGTTGCAAAAGTTGGCATTGGTTGATTGGGCAGAACGAATGGGCTTATGCTTATCGATATGCTCGATATATAATTCATTAATGATATCGCACCGTGAAACATCCAGCATCTGTTTACGTACAATTGCAATATACGTCTTTCGTGCGTTTGAGAATTTTTCATAAATTCTTCCATTTCATCGATCAGTATCTTAATAATGCGAAGAAACAGCCAATAAGAATAATCATTTTTGTCATAGTCTCATTTTGTTGTTGTTGTTGTTGTTGTTACCTGAATTTTTGTTCGATGTAAGCGTAAAACGAGACTCTTGGAAATACTCATTGCGCATGAAAAACATAGAGACGTCGAGTGAGTAACAATAATGAAATTTGAACGGTACTCGTAGATTGAATGTAAAAGTGGAATAAAAAGGCACAGAAGACTGACGAAGGAAAGACACCAGGCTATGTTATTTGTTGTTATTTGACGCTTAGTGGCTCCTCTCGGAGGTGGCCACGTACATACCAATCGTACGCTCAATTTCGTCAAGTAAATAGCTCTTTCGAGGCTCACACGATGATGTTCCATGTCGACGTTTCATCGACGACTGATGACGAACCTTCGCGCGATTGTGCAAAATTCTTGCCACTCTTTTTCGCCCTTGCACACACACGCCATGTATTAAATGAGAATTAGTGTTGCTGCTCTAATGTATGGTAATGGCGGGACAATTGTTTAATAACGCGCGATTAGTCGCGATATTATGTCGGTGCGTTGTAAGATAATAGCATCATCGCGCGAGCTAAGAAAACCCCGGCCAGCATTCCCCCCGCTTTATTTATTATTGATAATTCTTGCGGAATAATAAGCATCGCGCGAAGGTTTACAGGAGGGTGGCAAAATTGCTCGGCAATGCAATGCGAGGAGAATAAGAGCGATATTAGCCGCATTAACGATTGAAATATTTCGTATTTGTTCGTCGCGGTGTGTTGCGAAATGGCTCTGCGCCATTTCTGACACGGGATCAAGCGGCTTGGCCAAATTTTATTTGGACAAGAGGTAGTTTTTCAAATTTTATGCCTATAATGGTTCTAAGCAACATTCGGAATAGCGTTAAATAAGAATTAGTTTGAAGTTTGATTTTCAAGTATTTATTGTCGCGAATACGAAGTAGTACGCACCTTATTTTTCAAACCCATGGATGTAATAAGTAAAAGTTCGAACTTGATGTGCAAATGAGAAAATGCGGCCATGAAAAATCCAGAAAATAAGCGCGCCAAGTCATAAATTTCGATAGTGCGTAAAAATGTGATTAAACGGCGATTTCTGGTGTTTTATCATCCGTGTCCAGCATGACGAGCCGCAAGGTGGTAAAGTATGAGAAAACGCACGACAAAAACTTGAAAGTAAAAATATGATTAACGAATCAAAATTCATAATAATAAATGAATATTATTATTTCGAGATAATTGAAGAATTTTTTTACCGAAGTGTAAAATTGAAAGGAGAGAGCGGGAAGAAAACCACCAACGGATACTCGAACGGGTCGTTGAGATCTTTGCAATATCATAATGATGTCCCTCGAAAACTTGGGTGACATTTCGACCCATGGAATGTTGTAAAAAGCTGTTCCTATTAAAGTACACTGAATACGATTTAAGAATAAGCTTGCGGAATACCGCGGGATGCAGAAATAATGTAATATTTATACAAACCACTCTGACAATGTTCTCAGTTGGCCAGGCACAAATCATTAGATTAGTGAGGCAAACAATGGAGACTGGTCCAAATTGAAGTTTCACCAGAATCGGTTGATTCTTTAAGTTGTTTGATTGATTAGTACTGCGGAGGGGGGGGGGGGGGGGGGAAAGACTTTAGGTAAATATACTCACACTGGCCAATTGCATGCAACAGACGATGGAGGCGATTCCGCAAACGCAGGTGGTGGTAAAAGCGACATATCGCATTGTTTCCGAAACTTGGGTAGCATAGACCAAAAGACGTTGATGTTTTTCGATGTAATAACTAAATGGCTTCATACCCGAAGATGAGTTGTTTTGAATTTCTATGGCGAAAAGTTCGAGCCTCGCACCAGCGTACCACATCATCATTGCCATTTGACAATCGACCGTGAGACCGGCCGAAGTTTGAAGTCCTACGATGGATTGATGAAGGAATACGAGATACATGGGAATGCCGGACTCGATGGAAAACGGATAGACCGCGGCGGTTGGCATTTTTTGGTCAGATATGACAAATGGACTGATGATCATTGAAATACTGGCCAAGTAATTCATAAACGATATAATCATGTGATAGACCCAGCACTTGTCAACGTAACTCTCGAGCAGGCGTCTCTCGTGCTCGCAACAATTATTCATAAATTCTTCCATCTCGTCAACGAGGATCTTGCGCATGAAATCATCAAACAAATCATATCTCATTTCTCGATAATTGTTTCAACGACGAAGCTTCTTTTCGTTCTACTATTTTCTTTAGTACCTGAAATTTTTTTCGATGCAATCGCAAAACCAGCGTTTTCATTATAATTATAACACAAGCCGAACAGAAACACATTGTTTGGGTTATAACAATGGGATTCGTGATGTATTCCGGGATCGAATTAATCAGAGGTATCAAAAGACAAAGCACGCTCAGAAAAGAAATACACCAGGCGTAATCCTCCCTCGCAATTTGCCATTTTGATGCACTACCTGACGGCGGCCAAGTGCACACAAGACGGACACTCAGTCTTGTGAAATTTACTGCTCCCTCGAGACTCACTTTTTGTACCATGTCGATCGTTTTTCAGCCCGCGACTGATGGGCAATCCCCCCGCCAAGCTTCTACCCTCCATGCCTGAAATGCACTCTCTTTCAACCCCACTCGCGGCCACTCGCGCCCACTCGCCGCCACCGCGCATCGTTAATCCATCTTTAACGAGTCTCATTATCCTCCAATTATAGTTATACTTAAATATACACAGTCGCAGCCCTGCTTCGTTCTATACATCATATGATTTGTACGTTTTATTTTTCAACTTTTTCTCCGCTCTTTTTCCATTTGCTAGGAAAATTCATTTGGACATGCACCCTTCGCTCTCTCCATTTTACTATTTAGAAGCAGTCTTTTCGCAAATGCGGTACACACGGACGTATATACACAAAATACATACATTTCTCCCAAGATTTTAGGCGCGTTACATTTTATTTTCGTGAGAGTTGAACCTTCTGCTGCCGCGAGTTAATTGCTAGGCACTCTCAAACCGAGCAACAACGAGGTCCGATGAGGTTTGAGAATAAGTTTTAATACCTGCTCCACTCTATACTCGCGTGCTTGCGCGTATATAGTCCTCGCGGGTTCCTCCATAGTTGTCAACTGAAAATATTTTTCATCCTCGAGACTCGTGAAACGTAGATTATTCGGCCGCGCGATCGGTGCCGTAAACCACGCGTAGCGTTGTAAAGTAGGATAGCGAAGAGGAGAGAAACTGAAAGAATTATGCATCGGGATACAAAGCTGCTCCGCGAAGTATCAAAAGTAAAAAGATAAGATTTTTAATATGTAATAATGCATGGTAATTGAAGATTCGAAATTTTATGATGAATTTACTCACAGAAAGATATTGATTGAGCGAGAGAGCCGGAAGAAAACCATTTACCGCGATGATCGTAGGTTTTTGAGACCTTTGAACGACGTTGACGATACTTTTGAGCATTCCAATCGGCTGTCCGATCCAACCAGAACGGTAAGCCCGATTTCCTATGTTTTGACTCTGTTCCTCGCACAAACACGCACATTAAAGACACGGTATCACTTCGAAAATAAGAAGCGAACAAAAGGAATGAGAATTTGATGAAATTATGCTAAATAATATATAAATAAGTCAAACCATTTCGATAAGATTGTCAGCTGGCCAGGCGTAAACGAAAAGTTCAACGATCGCATTTGCGACGACGTTACCAACTCGAATTTTAACGGAAAGTGGTTGACGCTGCGATGATCGAAAATGAAATTAGTTATAAAAAAAAAGATGCGAGTTTTGGGTAATGCGCGGGGCGGGAAGAAGGAAGAGAAAGAAAAATACTCACACCGATGAGAGTAAGTCCACCGCAAAGAATGCCGATAGTTGTGGTCGCCATAGTGGCGAGAGCAATAAATTTTGTGGCGATTTTCACATCTTCAGCGTAGATCAAAATTTTTTGATGCTTTTTAATGCAATATTTGAGACGATTAAAATTAGTCGCGTTTTCAAATTCTTCGCCAAGCATTTCGAATCTTGCACTGGTGAACCATAACAAAATGGCAACCTGGGTATCGATGAAAAGAGCCGAGGCGATATGAAAAATTGCCAAGATTTGGAGCAAATAAAGGATTTCGTGAAGAGGATGAAAGTTAACGTCAAAAGGATAGGAGGCGTCGGTTGGAAATGAACGCGAAAGAATAATGGGTTCGAGGACGAAACCCAAACAAGCGAGGTAAATGCATCCACCGACCAATCCATAAAAATTCATTGATCTGTCGACGTAACGTTGGAGGATCGCCCGTTCAAAGGGTTTTGCATTTATCAAAAAAAATTCCATGTCCTCGTACAACGACTGCGAAATAAGGAAAAAAGTAAAACGGTTGTTGAATCGCGGTAATTATTGTTACACGCGCGGTGTAATATCGTAATTTATCTCAAATCCAACATTACCCGAAGACGATCCCTTTGATATCTGCACAATACGAGTTTGATGAGAGCCTGTGCGGTCGCACTGCTAAGGAGAACGGCTTTGACAACAACTTCAACATTATTTCTTGATACCCAAATGCCTCTGAGAAGGGGCAAAAATAATTGTACAAGAATAACGAGACCGATCCACCAGTAAACGCGAAAACGTATCTTTTCGAGAGGCGAAGCGTTTGACGAGGGTGGCCAGGAACAAACGAGACTGACACTGGCTTTGGTAAAAGCAACCGCCGACTCGGGGGTGGCTCTAAAAATCGTCATTTCATTTTTCTTTATTTCTAACACACGGTCGAGAATCGATAAAAATAAAAGGGATACACAGGGATGCGTTGAAGAAGCGCGGGCGAAATAAGAGTGTCGATAGAAGGCATCGCATCGCGGCGCCCCCTCGTCGATGCTATCAAATCGACGACGCCTCTTAGTGCCAATTTGTGCATTAAAAAATCATCCATTTCGTACCTGCACATACTTTCTTTTTCGACCAATTTGGATCGAGTGCAATATATTGGCCGTTAGAAAAAGTAAAATTTACTGCTTATACAATACGAATTATCTTACTTTTTTTTTTTTCCCCCGACAATATATTATTTCCGCAATTAGAGTATTTTTTTTTAGACTCATTGAAATTCATAAGACAAGATTAAAGACCGATTATGGGCGAAGAAAGAGTGCATTATTATCGAAGAGTTTTCTACACCCCTTTGCAATAGGGAAATTGCGCACGATAAGGGGTGATGAATTTTTACCATGCACGTGAGGATGGAAATAACTATTAGGAAGAGCTAGACGAGCGTTTTACGAATTTACCAAGGAAGAGTCTCGATTGGGTGGGGGGAGAGAAAAAAGTGCTGGCGAAATCGCGGTTTTCCGCGAGAGAGCTCCATTTTTTCATACGCGCGTGTGCTCGCGAGACACCAGAATAAATACCGCAGAAAATGTAACGTACTTTCCTAAGTAAAAATGTGTCCAAAGTGTCCAAACCAATCAATCTATCAATTAAGAGCTTGAAGTGAAAAAAAATGACACTCGCGTCCAATAAAGTAGAAACTCTTGGAGCGACCAACGATTAAAATATAATTCTACGATTCCCACCGTGCCCGTGGTTGGTCAAAAAGTTTCTACTTTATCAACGAGTGGTCGGAGAGGATTCCTGCAATAATGAGCCGCTGCATGTGATTTTACAGTTGCGGGTCGGATAATGTGGCAGAATTGCTTGGAGCAGAAAGAATTATTTGGTCGAGACTACGCGCAGAGCTAAGTATATTCATATTTTTAAGGCAATTATTTCATGAAACTTATTTTATTCAACGATTGATCGTTTTTAACTGAATAACGGCATGTAAATCGTTTTGATAGAATATATGTTCACTTTTTTTAACAAAAAGATATCGTTCCCACGAATATTACGTTTGTTCGCATTATTTATTCGTTATTTATTTATCCGTTTTGCTCTGGCTTTGTTATACGAGATACGAAAAAAAGTTGCATGATGAGTTTGTAAAAAAAATACATGTGCGCGTGTACATTAATCGTGCGCCATGCGTAAAAACTATTTGCACCGAAAATTGACATCTCAGTTATAATAAATGTGGGAGCCGAAAAATGATTATCCCAGGAATTTTGAAGGTTTGCGGTAGGTCTTTATGCGAGCAGGAACATTATTCTTTTTCCTTTTCTTTCGTTTGGCATGATTTTCGTCTACGCAGGCTCCGGGAACCCACAGCGACGTGTTTCTTTGCCACTTGGCGCATCAAGTGATTCGCCACGGGGTCTGATGAGCTTCGTGGCGATAATAATACATGGCGCTATATAACATAAATATATCCCCCCCCGAAAGTCGCATAAATTCCGTTCAAATACCGCTCTTCATCATATTACTTACGGACGTGGAATTTTGTTTTTGTTTTTCTTTTTCCATACGCGCCGTAAGAGCAGAGTAAGTTATCAAATAAAAATGTACTTGTTCCGCATCGAAGGAATATATCAATTGACGGAGAAAAAAATTGAATGCTTTTGAGGAGGTATATACCGGGGGCGAGAGATGGGCGATAGAAAAAATAAAATAAAAAACAAGTGTTTGAACATGATTAATATTTGTTTGCATCATTGGGACTCTGGATGCCCGTGAAATAATAAAAAAGGAGCTGGGGTGAATTTAGTGGTGTGAGAATATAGCCGGATTTTTAATGGTCCCAAAAGCTGGAGCATAAAACGGTCAAAGTCAAAAGTGTAAATTTTTTGTTAGCCGCGATATTGTGGAGAAAAAGGAAGAAAAAAGAATGGGAGGGGGGCGGGGGGGGGGGGGAGGATGATGAAGAGAGAAATGCATTTAGGTATACAGCGAGGAGGTATCGAAGTGTGAGAACTTTGGGGGATTTAAAGGTTGCGGAGGCACTTTGGCCCCCAGAGGCGCCACCCGAAAGTTGCCAGCTCACTTTCAGAACCCGAGAACGACCCTCGCATACATACGAAGAGACGAGCACGGACACACTTAAAGAAAAAGAGAAACAATAATTAGCTCTCACGGAAGAGATGCTTTCATGTGGCCCCGACGTCTTCGCACCCCGCCCTTTAAATTTTCGTCCGCTCGCGCGCGCGGTGGCAACTCAACCGCGTCTAACGCACGACGTATCAAAGAGCTAGGCCATACTATACGAAACTTTTGTATTCCATGGCCACCTTGACGTCGTCTTGACGTTCGAGAACCATAAGATTCTCCAAACAATCGCACCTACGGACGTTCTTTTATAATACCTACCGAATTAACAAATGACAGGTGTGTGAGTGTGTGTGACTTTAAGAATAGAATTTATCAAATGAATACACGGACTTGATCTTTATAGTCCGAAAGATCAATGCAGTAAAAATATGATTTATTTGTTATTAGAAAAAAATGTTTAAACGAAAAAACGTAATCGCATGAATGAATATGGCCGAAAAACTAAAGGTCCATTCTTTTGTATTGGTTTATTCGGTTATAGTTAATTGGTATGATTATATTGTTGAACGAAATTAGAATGACTCCCGCTGGGTCGTCGTCTCATTTATCCACAGCTTAAATTCATTCCGGAGCTGATCCGCAGGCGGGCGGGTAATCTCAACTGGTAATACTTTGGACAAAAGTAGTTTGAAGGGTGGTGCTTGACGGGCATACATGCGTGCAGCAAGAGGATGACGATGGCAGACACCTGCCGCGTTCGGATGGCGAACTGGCGGCGTCCACAACCATCCACCGTTATCCTTAATCTCTATCGGGAATCAAGATAATCCAGCCGCTAGGGGATTTTTTGCTCTTCGCCTCGAGGCTCGAAATCAGGCTCTCATGGGGCATTGGGCTGCAATAGCCAACGGAACAACATATCGCGCGGCTCCTCGCATAAATGAAGCATGTTGTCAAACGGCTCAAATTTTTGGCTAGCGAATGACGCGATCATTGCGCGGCATTGCTGGGACATGCCCGGAAATATGATAATGGAATATGAGAAAATTATGTGGAAAGAAAAAAGAAAAATTAATAAACCCGCAGCATGGGAGCAAGCATGCGTGCATCGGATGATAATCCATCTTCGCGAGCGATGACAAATTCGTCATTTCTTCATTCAAACAAGATGGCTACCGTTGTATTTGATGGTGCGATGACTCGTTAAAGCCGCGCGATAACTCGTCTTGGACTGATATTTTCACAATAACGAACTGCAACATTGGTTGAATAGCCTTTTTATTGACAAAAGCGAGAGACCACCTAGAAGTGGTAAAGTCGTTTCATCAGGTATAAGTTCCTATTGGAAGTTGTTGGCCGGTTCGAAATAAACGACCGTAGGGAGAGGATTATTTGGACCAAAAGTGGAAGATGGGCGTGGTGGGTTCGGATCTTGGTGCAAGAGAGACACCGCATCAGAGAGGGAGAGAAATTTGTAGCATTTGGAGGTGGTTTAAATGAGGGCCAAAAAGTGAATGAAAGCAAAGTGAGGTAGAGAGACAGAGAGAGAGAGAGAGAGAGGCCAACCCTCAAAAAAGACCTGAGAAGAAAAGTTGGTCATATATGTGTGAACCACACGTTATACAGAGAAAGAGGATGAGAGATGGACCAGTGGGAAAGGAGCTGAAAGTGAACTGCTGGGATGGATAGAAAAGACCGCCCTATTTGGTGGCATCGAGACTCAAGGTATCTACGTTGGCGGCGAATACTATTTATTTCGTGTGGCCGCGTGCCCAACTCGAAAAGAGAGAGAGAGAGAGAGAGAGAAAAGAGAGAGCAAAGATAGAGAATGAGATCGAGCCGCCACGACAAATTTCGGGGTGGTCCAAACGAAGCGCGGAGGCTTTCACTGATTCTTTTTCTCTTTCTCCTTCTTCTTCTTCTTCTTCCTCCTTCTCCTCCTCCTCCTCCTCCTCCTCCTCATCTTCTTCTTGTTCTGCTTATTCTTCTGCTCTACGCTCGGAGGCCGCAACTTCATTTACACCTATTCAACGCGCACGGGCGCTTACAGCCTCTCTTCTAGATTTACGAGCTACCGCATCTCACCTTCCATACCATACCATCTGTCTGTCCTTTCTTCTCATCTTCTTTTCTTTCTCCTTTCCTCCCTCCCTCCCTCTTGCTCGCTCTCTGTCATCCTGTTATATAAACTAATCTCCACCTCTTCTTCTCACTCCTCATCTTTTCTTTTTTTTTTCACCTCCAGCCATTGCACACATTAAAATGGTATAAAAATCCATCCATCGCCGCGCTCCCACGGATCTATAACGCTTACCACACGTATTGCTAATTAACACACGAGCCATTAACATCAAACATCAGGAAAGAGATTCGAGTATGATGTTAACTTTATTCGTGCGAGCTCTTTCCTCATTTTTTCCTCGTGTATTTCATTGTCAAACTATATTTCGTTCGCAAATAATTTGGAATTTGATTACTCAAGTTTTTTTTCTTCCGAGTAAAACTCAAAAGTTTCATTCAATCAAATTATAATGATGGCTCATCGTTCAACGTGTGTAATTGTAATTGATACTTACCAAACTTTTTCTTGCCCAACCTGGTCCTCTTCCAATTTATTCGGGTTTGTTTCTCGAAATAGATAAGAAGTAATTAATTTCCGTGATGCCACGAGGAAGAGAGAGTGAGAGAGAGAGAGAGAGAAAACCTTTCGATGAATGGAACGATTGGAATTTCACGGTTTCTTCCTTCATCTCCCCCCCCCCCCCTCCCTCGCCCTCTCTCTCTCTCTACCTTGAAATCGTTTTTTCCGAAGGTTAGTAGCTTCTACGTGTCAACTTCTGGGAGGTAAAATAGAAAGATAAAGATATGCAAGGTAGCAGTGTGTATGTATATATATATATATATATAGATATGTATTTGTGGAATGGAAGAGGGTCCTGTACGGCGTAACGGGTCGCTTATAAAATTCGTTACGGTTTTCTGCTAGTCCTGACTTTGTGCTTTCTCTGCTGGGATCCATCTTTTTGGGTTCTCACGTATTTATCTGTCAACGATCGTCGTGAGTGAAGTATAGCACCTACAATCTCCCCCAAGACATTGAGAAAATCGAAACGTTGAAAAAAGAAGAATGAGACGAGGGCGGAGAGGGAGCTACGAGTGAATGAATAGTTCCAAGTTCTGTTTGGAAATTTGCCACCCAAGAGTGTGCCTGCAAAAATAAATGGAAAACGACGACCATTGAAATATCCAATGGTTCAATAGGTGATTATCGAAATTATTTAATCATTGGATTTTAAAGAGGTTTTAAAAAGCTTCAGAGTTGAAACAAAAGGAGAAAATCTGTCCAAGTTTTCATTGTTCCGTCTAAGCAGAATGTTGAATTCTTGATTTATCGTTGCGGAGGATTTGGCGAGCTCTCTCTCTCTCTCTCTCTAAAGCATTTATATTATGGTTGAAGGATTGAAGAGAGGATGATATTTTAGAGGAAGGCCGTGTGGAGACTTTTTCTTGTAATATTTTTTCTTCTCGTCCGCCGTTGCTTTGGTTCTCATGATTTTTCGCGTTCGAGCTGACATCCTGACGCAAGCGAGCAGAGAAAAAGAGAAAGAAATAATAAAAAAGAGGGAGAGAGTCGTAACGTTTTAAATTCTCTGTTGCTCTCGGAGTATTTGGCGGGTTCGCAATGTCAGCGATTTTTATTTGAAACGTTTGAGTCTTTGAGGAGATGTTGCAAACTGCATTCCACATGTAATTGGCTTGGATTTTGTTTGCTGACAATAAAACGTTCGCGCTCTGGTAAATACTATCCGCGCTCCCCATCCGCAGCTACTGCGCTTTTACTCGGCTCCTTAAACTTTTTTTCTTCGCCTCTTTCTTCTCTTTCTTCTCTTTATTTTTTATTTTTCCACCAAAGAATCTCATCTTTCTTCCTCTTCTCCGGCCTGCTCTCTTTTATCCTTTACTTATCGCTTCTCATTCTTCCTCCTTCGTGAGACAACTCTTCTTTCATAAAAACACGTAATTGACGCCATTGCGCGGAATTAGTTGCTAGCCGAGGCAATCTCCTGCTCCCAAAAATATTCTAACAATAATACGACCACGACTTCTCGAAGTTGTTTGCTTTTCTATTGATATATGCTCGCGTTATTATTTATCTTTTTTGTGATGGAACGCGGCGCCCAAAGAAGAAATACGCTTGATCGACGCTTCATTCGTGTTTTTATTATAGAAAAACATTCGTACCAATTATTTATTTATTTACCATATAGCCTCATCGATTTTCATCAGTTGTGTATTTTTCTCAAAACAATTGTGTTGCATAATGGTTTAAAATCAAGATGGTGAAAGCTGGCGAATAGTGAATATATGTATATGGATCGTGTTCTTTTCGCGAAGCCAAAGACAGAGTGATCTCCGCGGTCTTGGTCGCAAGACAGTCGCAACTGGGTGTGGCTTATACGAGTAACGCCCTTACCAACGTCTCTTCAAAAGCCACGTGCTCTCTGCGACAATTTTTATCAACGCATTTACCACCGATTATCCTTTTATTTTTTTCAATTGAATAATTGTTGATTGAAAGACAACACGCGATCCATCGACATGCGAGCTATGAATTATAGAAACTCGTGTTGAAATAAACATAAATAGGAAAATAAAGACAACTTTAATTGGAAATGTTGAATGTTTATAATAAATGAGCTAGCGAATTAATAAAAATGTGGCGTTTAATAATGATGAAAAAATCAGTGAATAAAAGCGAGACATATGCGGAGTAAAGTTTGAGGAAAAATCGCGAAACTTGGAAATAAAAACTTTTCAATAAACAATAAAAGGTACGTGAGTGAATTTGAAGAAGAGGAATGATGAGAAGCTGGGGAAAAGGAGGGAAAAAATGATGAAGAAATACGAGTGATCCGCGGATGAAATTGTGGGGGAGGATAGGAGCAAAATTAGTGGAGGAGGGGAGTGGTGAGCGACGGGGGTGGGGGGCGAATGTGTAAGGATTGAAGAAAGAAGGCAGTCCAAGAGGAGGAGGAGAAGGCGGGACCAGAGAGATTTTCTCGGTCTTGAAAGGGGGGGATCGGGGGGGTCCTGCAGGATGGTCTTGTGGCTGTAACGAGGTAGAGGGATCGGGTTTCTCTCTCTCTTTCTCTCTTGGTTAGATGATTCTTTTTGAGGCTGGATGGTGCGCCTTCAGTCGCTAACCGAAGCCTAAGCTCGTCGAAGGCTTCGCCGATTTTTCATCGTATTCGGAGTTCGACGAGTAAATAAAAATCAAATAAAATAAAAATACATCACGAAAAGTCATAAATAGAGAAGATTGCCACGTGACTGAGGGGGAAAAAAATGGGAAAAAGGAAAATGCAAAGAGCAGGAAACACGAAACAACAAGGATATATGAGAAAAATGAAGGGAGAAGAAAAATACAAAATGGCGAACTTGTTGGAGGTGTCGAAAGGATCTGGAGACCCCGTCGAAAATCCTTAACAACATTAATAGCCCCTGATTATCAAGACACCGAGATAAATTCATTAAAATAAGAGAGTCTCGAAGGAGAATATACGTTTTTTGTCGTTATTACGCTTGATTCATTGGTAAAAGGTCTCTGCAAATAAAGTAGTCACAGCGGTATTGAGGGAGAGAGGGAGAGAGAGAGAGAGAGAGAGAAAAGAAGCAGCCCACCTGCTTCTCGGTGTTCATCTTGCTGTTCTCTTTCACGCCACGGAGGGATCCGAGCCTACAACGCTTATTAAGAGGGTTGCCCACGACGTGAACATTATTCAGGTAAGCCCCAAGACCCGGCGGCCGTACACCATTCTTGCACCCTTCTAAAACACACCATAAAACGTCATCAAGGATCACAAACCACCAACCAGCATTTTCAATCATTTATGACCACCGCGACCGTATAGTCGCGACGTCCGACATTCATTTGCCGGACATTTCCATCACATACTATTTCAACACTACAGAAGAAATTATTTAAAACTTGAAAAACAAGAAAATGACCTACTACCGTTGGATCCTATAGTATTGCGTGGAAACAAAAGAAAACTATATACCGTTGGCTTTGCAAAGGCTGCGATGAAAATAAAAAAATCATCTCTCGTGGTTCTCGAGGCGCAAGAAACTCTAGTTGATTAATTCATTAATTGCGAGTCTTTCGATCGTCAGCGTTTTGACGGACTTGTCATTTTCATACTTTGCTTTTGCATTTTTGCCACTACACGAGGGGGTTGAAAAAACTGGAATACCGCAGAGGGGTGAGTTTTTCAACTGGCCACCGGTTACCAGAGGGCGAACTCGTGTTTTTGCCAGAGAGAGAGAGCGAGAGAGAGAGAGAGAGAGAGAGAGAGAGAGCAAGTAAGAGGAGTGACGGACGAGGAAGAAGAAGAAGAAGAAGGAAGAAGGGAAAAAAAGAAAGTGAGATAGACGCAGTCAGGAGCGAGAGAGGCTCGAGCGGTGAGCGCCGGCAACCAACGTCAGTCTCACCGACGTATCGGAAGCCCGAGGGTAGACCCCGATCAGGGAATTCCACCTTACGCGTTTACAAACTCGCTTGAAAATTTCAAACAATTAACAAATTCATTTTCACCATTTTTCAAACAACCTCTCATTTTCAACCGCCCCTCCTTCGAGCCATGAGTTTAATCCTCATCGTGTGAGTAAATGAAGCCCATTATTCGCAAAGTTTCCTCTGTGCCTATGTATTGCAATTATAGTTCTACGTTATTTCAATATATTTCAACGAGTGCGACAAATACTCACGATTTTAAACAGTGTCGTTTCTTATGTGATAAACAAAGACGAGAGAGATTATTGTAAAACAACGAAATAAATAAATTTCAATCAAAACATGGTGATCCAATAATTCACCCTTGTGTGCGGCGTTCCTTGGTTTGTTTGTTTGTTTTTTTTTTTTTTTTTTTTTTTCGAAACTTCTTTCCGCAGTGATGAGTGTCTTTTGTGAATGATGACTCTTCATTTTCGGTTGTAACTCTTTATGCTACGATTCGTCGTCGAGGAACTTTCGAGTATCGACCTCATTGATTTTTTTTATTTAAAAAATCAAACAATCGTTTGTTTTTGCCGTTCGTCTCTTCTTATTTGGAGAAACAAAACATGAAACTGTGGTTGATTCTTGGAGCTCTGGCGGTAGCAGTCCCTGCGTTACCCGCTGACATTAGCAGGAATAAAAATCGTGGACGAGGATCTATGTGGTGGTGAGTTTTTCATTTTTTTTTATCATTCCGTCGCGCATTCATTTTCCGTTGTCCGGAAGCTCAAATTCCAAATCCTGCGTTGAATGGAGGAATAAAAAATCGTACGATCGTATAACACGGTTAAATAATAAAACAATATGGATCAATGTTTGAAAGCTTAATTGCGAATCCTTGCTCAATGATATTCCGCATCTGTCGGAACTAAGAAATAAATTTTGTAAAAAGTACTTTTTGCACGATTAAATGTAAATGATGTTTAAATGGAGCAGAGAATCGCGGTAGATCTCTTATCGATACGATCCAACGTCGTTTTCATATAATCTTCGTTGTCCGCGATCCCGCCGACGCTCGAGTATATACACACATCGCCGCGCCGATCTTCCACCGAACCCCTCGCGGCTTTTCCCTCGTCCCTCCAAAGCTCGATACATTTAGACACCTCTTATAAAAGCGATTATTTGATAGCGCGCATGGCACGCCCGATCAACCATCATTTTTGGATCGGATTCAATTACACTCTTTTAATGATTCAATTTAAATTTTTCAATTAGATATTTGGCGATCGTCCGAGATCGGGTCAACTATTTATTCTACATTATTTCATTGAGCGTTATTGAAAGATTGAAGTAAAAAGTCAAATGAAAAATCTTGAAAAATCATAAATTTTGTATTTTTTTTTTTAAACGAAATTTAGGGGAATCGCAAAAGCGGGTGAACCAAACAATCTGTTGCCAATGTCGCCGGCTGCGATACACATGGATCCAACGATTTACGCGACACTGAGAAGAAAACAAAGACGCCTAGCGCGTGAAAATCCTGGTGTACTAATGGCGGTGGCAAGGGGTGCGAATCAAGCGATAATGGAGTGTCAGCATCAGTTTCGTAACAGAAGATGGAACTGTTCGACGAAGAATTTTCTTCGAGGAAAAAATTTGTTCGGCAAAATCGTCGATCGAGGTGAGTCTCGAAGAAGAAGAATTTCATTCTCGCATATTCGCTCGGTTCAATTTTTGTTTAAATAGGTTTTATTTAAATGTTCAATCATCGCGGCGGCAATGCAAAAACGATTATAGAAAGATTTATGGAAAAAAAAAAAAGAAACCAAACATAGAAATTTGAACGACTCGGTACCGAGTTGCGCGAGTCGAAAGTGTTACTATAACTTGAGCAGTGAGATGACAGGAGGGAAAAAAAATAAAAAAATAAAACTAAACACGCGTCTGAAGAATCATCCGGATTTGAAAGAGTGTCTCGCCGAAATGACGGGGCTGAGGTGACGATTAATAGCTTCTCCTTTCACATTCTTTTGACATCTTCCAGGCGCGACACGAAGAACAGCATGCAAACACTCTCTCGAGAATAAAGATCGTATAATAAGCATGCATGGGCAATTCTTTTTAAAATTGAAAACAAGGCGTTAAAGAAAAATCTCGGGTTTCGATAATTTTGCAATTGCTTTTTAAATCGTAGAGGATTTTGTTGTTTTTAATATATATTTTTGTTTTGAGACAAATAATGAAACTGAAATTCAATGAGAATCAATGAAAATCGATGCGGGCGAGCGGCCGGCGGTTGACCAAAGAGAGCAATTGCTTGAAAAATTGTCATCCTTTAAAAATGTACAACGTTCAAAGATTTAAAGAGATATTTCATGCAAAAGAGACTTGCGGCGCGGCATGCTCCACATATAAGAGAGCAGGACATATAAATTTAAATATATACATAGGGTGTATGTGAACAAATATGCTTACGCTTGTTCAAACTTGGTATTATCCTTAGCATTATTCACGAACAAATATTGATTCACCGACACAGCCCATAACCCCCTCGCCTTTCGGATCGTGCGACCGTTTAGTCCCATTAGCCAGTTCCGAAACTTATCCGCGCGCCCGCGAGCCCGCGTGCATACACGCACCAATACGCTTCCAAAGTTTGGCCGGTTCCGATGCCAAGTCCGACGTATAAATGAAGAATCATATGCCAAAAACGACCAAACTTTTAAACTAATTCGATCAACTCAAGAAACTGGCACATTTTTTCTTTCATTAAAAATCGAGCCCAAAAACATGCAATTGTCGTGCAATTGGAACGCGGATAAAAGGGGTGTATAAATGATTAGAGGATGAAAGGGGCAAAGTGGATGAAATTTACATGTGTAAATATATAAGTACCCTGCTGCTGCTGCTGGCGAAGCCGGAGAGGGGCAAACGCCTTGTGGCGTGTGCCACGTTTTGACTATACCAGATGTGTGCTTTGCAACCTGATAATGGATTTATAATATATCCATAGCGGGTTGCATGCATATATCGCTTACGAACTGTCTCTCCCTCTCCGCGCGGTTCTTTTATAGATCTCCCTGCTGCGTAGCGATTGTAATCGGAGAGCTTTTTCGATCCTGTCGCGTATGCACCGAACGAAAATTCTCCCGCAGACTCCGCATCGATGTTAACTACTGGATTATCCTCCGTATGCCTATTATGTGCAGTTGCAATAGCCCATATGGCCATGCACTTGGCAAGATTTTTAAAAAGCCTGCTTGCATCGATCACTTATTTCAGAGGCGAGAAGCGAGGGATGACGAATTTCGTCTTCCTTCGCGGATAACTCAATTTCTAATTGCTTTGTTATTATATATTGTCAAATCGCGAGCATGCACCCTGCAGAAAATATTGTAAAATTAACACAAACGCGCATAAAAAAAAAAAAAACATAGACTCCAAGCATATAGAGAAATAAACAAACATGGATTTATTGAGGCGTGTTCCGAATATTTTCGCGTTCTCCTTCGTGTAACCAACGCTAAAGATAATGGTCCATTTATAGGATAAATTCAATCAATACCTGTCGTCTCGTACAACTTCGGCATAAGGCTAAAATAACGTATATGGGAAAAGACGACTTTTTGCCATGGCGTTACGTCGCCATAAATCGCTGACTATGATGGGCTACATGTGTCGACGGCACGCCACGATTTCTTGCGAATACGTGAGACGCCAACCAAGTGGGCTTTCCTGTGATTTTTACATCTTGTTTGGTTCCACATGGAGCACCACACACGTGCACACAACCACACACACACGCGCTCTTTTACTTTTTCGACCCTAACTCCCCCTCTCCCTCCCCCTCCCCCTTCCCCCCCCCCTTATTTGCACGATCCTTCCTGAGTCACACGAAGAACCAAGTTTGTTTGGCTTTAAATTCACTTATCTTTGGCCTTTATCAACAAAATTCAAATGCCTTCGTTCGCGCGTCCGTTGTTTTGTTTTTGTTTGGCTTTGAAGAGAAAAGAAAATTAATCTCTGACGGTGAATGAATTATGCGTGCATCAATGATTTTAGGAGTTGAGAAAAAAGGAAAAAAAAAGGGAAAATTCGAAAAATAAATGAAACTGCAGACGCGCACGCTTGAGCAGAGAAAAAGACGCACCTGTTAATCTCACGTCATCGCTCGGCTCACTTTCTTTATTTCTCTTATTTCTTTTGTTTCTTTGTCTTGTATTTTAACGTCTTCGAACGCGTTACACCTTCTTTCGCGATGAGTTTATATTTGACGAGCGTCATCCGATAAGAAATACCTGACAATAAGTACACATGCTCTTATCAGAACGAGAAAGACCGAAGAATAAGAAGAAAAAAACGAAATAAGAGAGAGAGAGAGAGGTGGAAAGAAAAAAATCCCTACAGGGTGGGTCAAAGGCAAACAGGTGGGATTATCGAGTCTCGCCCGCGTTTTCTTTTTTTTCACACACAGCTTTCCCCACATTTGTTTTATTTTCAAACCGATAACAATTTTTCTTATCTCCCATTTTGTTTCCTTCAACGCGTGTCTCTTGTAATTCTCATTTGTTTCATTGCCGCCCATTGTGTTATTCTATTTTTTCAATACAATATATCCCACGTGCGAAATTTTAGTTACAACCGAAGACCAGAAAAGCTATAGAAGACTACTTTCTCCCTGAGCCCATTATAGAACAAGGAGAAAGGGGAGTTTAATTTGCTTTTGAGGGTTGAGGGCCGGAGGCCTATTATTTGCAATTGTAAAATGAAATCATAAATGAATCATTTGATCGAGATGACAAATATCTGGCATACAAATTTCGTTGTGTGCGCCGAAGGACCGTAGCAGATCTCTTGTAGTGTGTATTAGAAGGATTACTTCCTGCCGTATTTCCTTCTTGTCGAGGAGGAAGGGAAAACCCGAAGAAAAATCTTTCCAGCATCTCCGTTGTTGGTTTTACTGGGACATGAGAATATAGCACATCTCGTAAAATGTGGAAATTTTGGTATTTGAGAATGAGACGATCGAGAGAGAGAGAGGTATGGAGAAAAAAGAATTGAAGGGAAGGGAAGGGGGACGGGGGGAGGGGAGGGGGGTGTTAAAGGTGCTCGCGGGATTTTACGAGATGCTACTTAGAGCGCAAAAACGTAAACCTTTATACCTAGAAAATGAAGAGACAGACGAGCGCAGAGAGAAGAAAGAAGAGGGAAAAGAAAAAGATAGAGAGAGAGAGAGAGAGAGAGAGACGAAGAGAGCGTGTCGACGAGGTCCCGAAAATTTTCGTGACGAATTTCGATATCTCCGAGTCTCCGGGCCTACGGAAATTCGATATGGACGATCATCTCTTCTTTGACCAATGCTTTCTGACTTCTACCTCGTGACCTCCGGAGTGGAGAGGAGAAAAAAAAAAGAATACATAGATATAGGATATAGTATATGGAGATAAATAGAAAAAAGGAAAAATGTCTTTTAACGTCTTGTTTCCATCGATTCAGAATTTCTCCTCCACACATTCGTTCCGGTTACTTATGTGGAACATACTCCGCACGACGACCAAAGGGACGAGGAATTTCTTCATGTATATATATATATATATATATATATATATATTATTATTTATTTTTGTGTACACACGTAGCCATGGCGCGGCATATATTTCTATATATACAAACACGTTATGTATCTACATAGACGTCTGTCTTTACAGCCGAACGAGTACCCGTCGTATTAAATTTCTGTCACGTTCACGAAATGTTTCAATTACAAGAGACCAGCTGATATATGTCGAAGCAAAAAAACCTATCGCATCTCCTCGCACACACGCTTTTTTATTTCCATACGCTGGATTTCCTCCTTTTTTTTTTTTCTTCTTCTTCTTCTTCTTATTTTAATGAAAAAAACATTTCTTCAGAAATATCACGTGATGAGACTTATCGCGAGGCTTTACATTTATATTTTAGGAATTTCATTTGCAAAAATTAACGGTTTTTCAAATATTTTCAACTTTAATTTTTTCTCATCAACTTGCTCAATATATTTGATGATTTTGATTTTCATCATAAAGATATCCCAACTTTTCTAAAACTTTTCTTAAACTTTCAATTTACAATGTCCTTTTTGTTATTTATTTATTTTATAATAAGTAGTCCGCAATAAAATAACGATCTATCAATTCTCAATCGATAATAAATATACTTAATTTTGATGTATATCGAAATACATATATAACTACATATGTGAAAGCACGCAGTCAATTAATAGCGGTATCCGTTATTCGGGATCGTCGAAACATAAATCTTTTGGTGTGTCACCCCGAACAATCAATTCTCCTTAATTCGATCCTAATTCGCAATTAATCGAGAGACTCGTTCGGGTCTACGCCGCGAGAGAGGTTCTCGAGGGAGAGAAAAAGTGTGATCGGTGACCCTTTCGCACGCGAGCATCAGATATATAGTTTTCGAATTAAAAAGAAGAAGAAGAAGAAGAAAAAAAAACATATAGGTACCCACAAAACGAGTTTTAAAACGCGATCGGTCTTTGACGAAGGTGGGCCCAAGGAAATGTTCTGCAAATTAATGAGAGTCAAAACGGCGACCGCGGAAAGATTTCCCTTTCGCTCACCATAACCGCTCCTTCGAGAATCATCAGTTTTTACAACATTTTCATCGCGGACATGTCAAATGGCATTTATAATTCGAAAAATAATGAAATTATGGCGAGATCGAGAAGCAATTTGTGTAAAGAGACTCTCGATTATGCAAATGATCGATTTAGTTAGCGATTTTTCTCATACATACGCGTTCGTATATAAGTATATATTTTATTTAGCCAGTGGTTGGAGCAGGGGTCCCGAAGAACGAAGATGCGATCGCACCGCGGCGGTCACCTGCGCCTTTCGCAGCAGATAAGCTCGGCACCCTTCCTCCTCCTCCTCCTCCTCCTCCTCCTCCTCCTCCTCGCGAGAGATCTTTTTACACAGCACGACCGGCGCACGCCTGATCGAGGGTCAGCCAGAGGGGCGGCTTAAGGTCAGACCTGGCGCGAGACTCGACTCTACCCGCGTGCAATAAAGAAAGAGAGAGAGAGATAGACGAGCCAGGTAGATTTCTCTACACTCGAGATTGAGATGTAGTCCTCCGGCTCCTCGACGCACCGCCGCGTTGTCCTCCGCACCCCCGCAGTTTTGCTTGCCCCCAAGCATGCCCTTTTTTTTTTTTTATAACGTCGTAGTGACAAAAAATCTCGTACATAAATCTTTCGTTGGCGCGATATGGCAAGTTTGCAAGTTATTTTGCCAATTCTATTTGTTGCAAAAAAAAATGATTTTTTCAAATAAAAATGAAATAATAGAAATAGTTATAATTTGAATTATAGGATGCCGAGAAACAGCCTTCATTTATGCAATCACGAGTGCAGCTGTGACTCACAGTATCGCAAGGGCCTGTAGCGAGGGCAGCATCCAATCTTGTTCGTGTGATTATACGCATCAATCGAGGGCACCTTCGGTCGTCAGAGATTGGGAATGGGGAGGATGTTCCGACAACATTGGTTATGGATTTAAATTCTCGAGGGAATTTGTCGACACCGGCGAAAGGGGTAGAAATTTGAGGGAGAAAATGAATCTTCATAATAACGAAGCTGGCAGAGCGGTAAGTTCAAATAATAATAATAAATAATAATAATAATAGTGTCTCGGAGAAGATGGAATAGAAAAGCGACGTGTGTATCGATCGGTAATTAATGATGGTTTTTTACTTTTGTAATTGCAGCACGTGTCATCGGAAATGCGACAAGAGTGCAAGTGTCACGGTATGTCTGGTTCCTGCACGGTGAAAACCTGTTGGATGAGGTTACCAAATTTTCGTGCGGTCGGTGACAATTTGAAGGATCGTTTCGACGGTGCCTCGAGAGTTATGGTGAGCAATTCGGAACGCGGTAGAGGAGGGGGCGGCGGCGGCGGAGGAGGAGGAGGAGGAGGAGGAGGCGGAGGAGGTGGTTCGAACGCGATATCGAGTAATTCGGCGAGTAGTAATTCGGTGCATGGTCCACGTCGCGAAGGCTTATCGAGGAGGCATCGTTATAATTTTCAATTAAAACCGTACAATCCCGAGCACAAACCACCCGGTCCAAAAGATCTTGTTTATTTAGAGCCGTCGCCGCCATTTTGCGAAAAAAATCCAAAACTCGGTATTCTCGGTACACACGGTAGACAATGCAACGACACTAGCATCGGTGTCGACGGTTGTGACCTCATGTGTTGCGGCAGGGGTTACAAAACTCAAGAGGTCATTGTAGTCGAAAGATGCGCTTGCACTTTTCACTGGTGCTGCGAGGTCAAGTGCCAAGTTTGCACGACCAAAAAAACAATACACACGTGTCTGTGAGAATAGCAAACCAAATAAATAAATTAATTCATTGATTTATTCATTAATTACAATTTATTCTATTAAATACTTTTTTTTAATTATTTTTTTTTTTTCAAATTTTCTCAAATGAACGCAAATAACCAACGAATCATGGACTTATCTCGTCGTGGTTTTTTTTGCACTTTTAACGAAATCCTGTTGAATTTTTTTCTTTTATAAATCTTTCTTTCTCTCCGTTTTTTTTTTTAATTATCAAAAACTTCAGTATTAAGTCAAATTTTTCATCGAACACACATACACTTTTCATCTATTTATTACACATTCATTATACACTGCACCGCCTTATTCACAATCGATGAAACACACGGAGAGCGAGAGTACGAGAATTTTATAATGAGCAAACTGCGCCCCTCCTCCTTCCCCCCCCCCCCCCCCCCAACAATATCCAAAAAATAACAGCGACGATTTTATTGTTGTTGCGGTATCACGTCGTTCGACCAATTTGTACATAGCGGCATGCGATAGTAGTCCCGGTAAATGTTATTATTATTATTATTATTATTATTATTATCGATCGTGTAACATTGTTAAATGTTGCGCCAAAAGTCTTACGGCTACGACACTGCACGTGGGTCTCGAGTCTGCGATCCAAATTACTCTCTTATCATTATCATTAATATTAGTAAAAAATAATTTAACTTTGCACTGCTCTCTCTCTCTCTCTCTCTCTTTTGTTGCAAATTTGTAATATTATAATTATTATGATCATTTGTATTTACAATATTATTATTATTCTAGTATTCTTTCAATCACTATTATTATTAATTTGATTATTATTAATACGAGTCTGTCTTATTTATTGGAATTGAAATAGCGACGAAAGATATGAATTTTCGTACTTGTAAATATTTATATATATATAATAAAATTGGTACCTCGCGAGGAAATCGATGCTCGTTGATTAGAATTTCGATGAGGAATTTTGAAAGAATGACGCGAGCAACGAGAATTTCGGTGCCATTATGTAAATATATATTTTAGGAATTAATTTATAAATATGTCAAAGATGAATTGACAATACGCAAATATATAAATGGGGTGAACGAGAATAAATAAACCGCAATAAATACGCGGATGAGTGAGAAAGTAGATTAAAAAAAAAAGAAAAAGAAAATAAGGGCGTTGCATTAAATTATTTTTCTAAAGAAAAAAGAGAAACCGCGAATGCACGAACGAAAAGATTATTATTTTATTATCGATACTATTAATAATATTATTACCAGTGAAAGTACACTCGTGTGCGGTAATTCTTTATATACATGGACATATGCACAATTTATGAATGTATGTAATGCTGTTTTATAAAGTGTGTGTGTTGTGCGTTTGTGCGCGCGTGCGTGGGCAACTGTGTGTAAAAAATCATATGCTTAAACAACATACCTATAAATATATATATATTTAAAAAGATTAAAACTTTTTTTCACTCCAGAATTATTTACTCCCCGCCACCCGCCATTTGAACTGAAAAAAATTTATCGCATGCATGTACCAAATCGCATCCGCGCGCGATTACAATGAATAATTGTCGCCGCGAGCGGCGTGCAATTTTCGGCGCAATATGGCGCCCGCGAATTTAGACAAATCTTAATGAAAATATAAAATCCTTATTCGATCGGGATGAGACAATAATGTATACGGAGGAGCGTAAAAAAAAAAAACATCGCGACATCTCGATCTGCCACGTATCATCTCACATATCTTACGATGTCGTACGAGCATATAGAATATCTTCCTGCTTCCCATTATGTACATCGCTCGCGGTGAACGAAAAATATGGTATACGTGCGAGAAGAGGAGAGATTATAAAGAAGAGTGGTCGTGGTCGTGGTCGTCGTGTGTGTGTTGCAATCAATGAAAAAAAGCTTACATATAAATACACAATCGCAGCATCCGTTCTGTATGTGTGTATGTTTAAAACCAACTGGTTTCTTGATCCGGACAACCCCGGACGACTTCATAACTTGTTCGAAGAGAGCAATGGTGTATCGCCGCGGAGAGATCGTCGATCCTCCAAGCCGTATAATATCATATATACCGCCGCGTCGATGCAGCAGGCTTCGCTCGCCTTCCCTTTCTCTTCCTCCCTCCATACTCTCTATGGCGAACAAACCTCTGCACGCGATGATAACGCCAAATCCTCCACTCGACAAAATTAACAAAACATTCCTCAATTCATGCGGATCCCTTAATATGCCACGTATCCGCGTTATCATTCTATTTCAAACGCGCGAATATAGTTCTTAATTATTTTAATTCTCTTTAATTCTATTTCAATTAAGGATGATTAGGAATGATAAAGACTCGATTGGATTTGGATTGTTGGACACCCTGTATACACAGGGTACAGAAATGTTCCCAGACACTCGCCGCTCGTTTTCTCTTTCCCTTTTCGCACTAATGGTCCCGACACCCTCGCGGATTAACTCTTGCAAAATATCCCAACGGCGACTCTCGTACGCAGCAATTGACCGCGCGCACGGCCGCTTCTTCGCGACCACCTACCGATCCTCTTGGTGTTCCACACCTTTTCACACGTATCATTCGATACATATTTTTTTATTTGTTTACAACATTAATTGTAGCCCCGATAACCGCCGAAATTAAAAGGAAAAGGAGCAAAAGAATGAAACAGTCGCGCTCTATTCCGCGAAGTTCGCCTCATCTGCACTTTTATTTGGATCTTTGTACACTTTGTTTTTTTCCTGTACTCCTGGATTCTTGTTGCTAGTAGTCGTGGGCGAGCTTGGTCGTAGTAGAACGGTTGCTCGTCCAAAATGAACGCGAACCTTAAAAGAATGAGAGGAGCAGCAGCAGCAGCAGCAGCAGCAGGGTGGTGGCCGGTATGGAAGCACGATGACCGAGTTGAGATCAAAGCCACCGCCGTGAGAAGTCGACGGCTGCCCGAGATTCTTGTCTCCTGCAGGATGCTGCAAGCATCCTGTATATACGAAAGCCAAGAATTTGTTTTAGTGTCACGCAACAGAGCGTGAGAGAGGGACAGAGACGGATAGACGGGGGGAATGTTCGCGCGCACCTGAGTGAGCAGAAATACTAAAGGGTCGAATAAAGATAAAAACGCTCGCGAGTATAGTACGAAAAGCACCGAAGCAGGTCAACACCGCACCAACTATTTTTAATTCGACTTTTCATACTAATTATCGCCATTAAACAAATCGCTATTATTTACTGTAAAACTACATTTCGCCGAGAAGTAGAAAACTGATGCGGTTTTGCGGAAAGTTATTTTTTGTGCGTGAAAAAAAAGAAAGTAGGCCGGAGTTGCGGGATCGTGCGAATGTTAGAGTGTGCAGATCTCGCGGACCTCATCGCACACCGCGGTCCTCGTGCGCTCTGACCGCCATCAGTGATGCCGCACGCGTGTAGGATTATCGGGCGTCGCGCTACATAAATGCCACGCATACATTATAGTACGTGGAGGCGTGCGCAACGCTCGCGCTTCAGGAGCACGCATTCACGTTTGTATTACGACTGTCTGATTATTATCGCGGCCTTGCGGCGATTCGCAAACCCCGCCACGACGAAACACCCCAGCCTGCTTCCATCCTCAAATGCGCACTTCCTCGTCTCTATCAGATTCCCGTGTTATGAGGGGGCCGGATTATTATTATCTTGGGCTGAAAATGTGTTACGAGACCAGCCGAAATAACACGATATCATTTTTATCATTTGCGGGAAGACGAAAACAATAACAAAACTCACACTTTAACGAGACGTAGCTTTTGAAAATAAATTAATAGGAACTAGAAAGTATTCGCAAGAGTCGGACCGCGAGATTTATTGATTTTGGAGACGCGAGTGCCTGGGAAGAGAATTTATGTAATTCTCAGAAAAAGTTGGAGAAATTCTCAGCCGAAACTGTGGCATTATAAAAATGAATAAGAGAGGAGTATAGTCGTTGGCGAAGAAAGAAATTTTTGCTCTCGGTTTTGTGCAGCACGGGTCGCGCGCCCGGTAAAACGTTCCAAAATCTTTCTATATCATTTTGGCTCGTCTCTGTCATTCCTCCCATGAAAGTTCAAACCCTACTGCTTCTCGTCTCATAATGGTCGCTCCCTTTTGCAATTCCACTGCAAAATACCGCGACGGAAAAAAAAGAAAGAACAAAAGGAAGGCGCGGGAGCAGGGATGGAAAAAATAAAAGTATAAAAGCAGGTCCGCGAGAGTAAATCAACTAATTTATCGTTATTTGAGCTCGGTGAGGATTGAAGAAGTGGATCGCGCGGTAATCCCGCGGCGGATGCTTCAACCAAGTTGGCCAAAGTTTTTGGCTATAGCCCGGCGCGAGTGATCGAAAGAAATGGCGAGTGGAGCGGTATTTTGCTCGCGCGAGCACGAGCCCTTTTTTCATATGGAATTACAAGAATCCTTCATCCAGCCAGCGACCGCTTCTGGCTTCCGAGTTGACGGAGACAATTCTCATATATCGTCTTCTCGCTCCTAATTTCAAATAATATGGCAAGCCAGAGATCGCTGTATAGTGAAATAAATGGAGGGGGGGGGGGCTTGTAAAAAGTGCAGGCCATGGGAACGAATGGGCGGGCGGGGGACGACGTAAGATTGGTGCCGGACGACGGACAAGAGAATATTTCGTTGACTCGAAAGGTCGTGCATGGTCGCCGCGTCGTGCCCCGGCGTCGTTGTCCCGTTTTGATCCTTCCTACCGCGTATATATATATATATATAGATAAATTTTGGTGCAAATAATTCCCGAAGGAAAGGGAATATAGAGGGGGCAAAGAGAGAAGAGATATATTTATCCTGAGGTCAGAAAAACATGTAAAAGTGCGAGAAAGAAAGGCGATCGCGCGCATAGGTCGGATGTTAAAAGCGCGCGTGGGAACGAACATCCTCAGATGCGATCGACCACACCGTCGAATTATCGGTGTTTAGGCATGTTATCCCTCCTTTCGACCTCACCCTCGATCTCTTTCCCTCGTCCCTCCCCGCGCCTCGTCGTGCCTTGGCCGCAGCGCACGACACGGTTGTCATTTTTTTTCCAACCGCGCGCATTTCTAGCCTCAATACAAATTCGTTAATTTTTACAACAACTCATCCAAAACAATGGAGTTTTATAGGTATATTTGTTAACTTATAACTCCTTATAACAGCTGCGCCAATAACTGTACTCCTGTGTCGCAATACACCGCCCACTACATTCATTCTTGCCAACTCTTGAGGCTCTTTTTTCGGGGTGCTCTCATCGTCTGCAAAGTCCACCTTCGGATTCTCTGGAATCCGCCATCAGGACTGTGGGAACGTGAAAGGACTATCCTACGAACGATGTTCCACCGCGTGTTCCTCCTCACGGACCATAAGTTCTTTCGCTCGCATATCCTCGCGCTCTTTTTTTCATCAACTTTTATCTCATAGCTTATTATTATTTTTATATTCTTGTTATTTCTTTTTTCACCATATTTTTCATTTGTATCATTTTTAATAATAGTCTCTGCGATTGGTTATAAATTGTTTATGTAACAAAACGAGTACACGAACTCGGACGGGGAGGATCCATGAGAAATGCCTTCATAATGAAAACCAAGAATCGCGGGCTTGCGCCGTTCTCCAAGAGGAGTTTTTTCCAAGAGGAAATAAATATTTAGGTGGTTTTCGCCAATTTCAACGGTAGAACAATTTGGTTAGCAAAATGGAATACAGATGTTGAGAAAAAAAAGCGTGTTCACGAGGAGGAGGAGGAAATATTATTATAAACGCGGGCGCGCGCGGGGAGAAAGAGAATGAAAGAATTACGCAAAAAGTTATTTGTGCCGCTGAAACGGATGAAACGGGCGGAGGGGAAAGGATGCTGCTTATCCAAGAAGCAGGCCACCTGAGGATACCGACGGAAAGCTGCTGGCGGGAGCTGCTGGGAGACAACGCGGTTACTCATGAGGAAAGAGGGATGAGGGATGAGAGAGGGAGAGAGAGAGCGTAACGCGAATTGCAAGAATTCCGGAGGGTCCCAACATCGAAAGAGAATCTCTGGAATAAGCAGCGCGAACGAGCAGCAGGAGAGAGAACCTCGGTGTCTTTCCTCGAAGCACAGACTGACCGAGTCTCTTGAGAGACAAACCAGACCCCCCCGCAATACTCTCCGCGCGCGTTTTCTTCTCTTTCCTGCTTCTCCTGCTCGCGCGCACGACGAGAATCGCGGGGTAAGACAGCGCGCGGTCGAGCCAAGCACGGGTAATTAACGATTTAGCCTTTTATCGTGTTAAGAGCAAATCGTGCTCATTCAGCCAGCAACTCGCGATCGCAAAAGCCCGCGGTCATATCACCCGATCATCCATATATATTTCCATTGAGAGTGCTTCAACAGTTTTGCCCCTCGCGCGCGCGCGCGGAGCGGATCTCGTTCTCCTTTAACCAATAACTTATCATCAGCAAAGTTAATGATTTTATCGAAATATATTTTATATCATATTTTGAAGAATCATTTCCAAATTTTGGTAAAAAATTCATACAAACGTTTTTATTTCGCACGGTCTTCTGGCCTAGCTTTGTTTATAAGCGCGCGCAACGCGCGGCAGCAGCCAACGAGGAAGATACCGCGAATCAAGCAAGCCAAAGAAGCCCTGCCGCCCATGTGGGTAAGTATTCTTACGAGAGATACGACCACCTGGCCATGCAACACACTGGACGTGACTCATTCTTCTGTCTGCTTGTTCGCTATATTATTCACGCGTCTCTCTTTCCGCCCAAGAGTTTAGTATCACTTAGTGCGTCGCGACGATAAAACAGTGAGACAGAGTTTAATTAGCGCGCATGCATGGGAGAGGAGATTAATTTATTTTTCCGTAATTCTTCTACATTCCCATTGCGAGGAATCTCGAAAATGTCTCATCGCGCTCAATCGGATGGAATAGAGAGAGCAACAAAAAAAGAAAAATATTTATTGATTAAATGAATCGCGAGTGATTTATCGCGTAATTATGCTCCATTGTATATTATAAGCTTAATTATAATATAGGTATTGCGAAGCCGAGGTGAAGATCTTTTGAGAAAAATGGCATAGATTGCTTCCGTCATTTCGGAGCTGCTGACGAGGGAGCTCGGCGACGGTGGTTTTTCTCTCCTCCTCATTCCGAAACCTATCCTGCTCCGACTATACGGTATGGATATTTGAGAAACGGAAGGAGCGCGAATAATCGTAAACGAGAATTGATAGTTCTCGCCATGGTGCTTCCTGTCATTTTCTCAATGCAGCTGCTGCTGCGTATAGAGTATAGGCGCGTCTTACCGCGCGTCTCGGGCTTTCATGATTAATGCTAATGAACAACGATGAAAGGAAGATGTGAATTATCTTGTGAAAACGCATTACACACGTAAAGATTTAATCCTATGCCTACCCATGAGAAGCGCGCGTGTGAAATACACGCGGTTTAATTCAAACACCGCACGCACGCTTCAAAATACTCAAATATCAGACGAATCAACACAAGCGGATCCAAGAGATGGCTAAATATATAGAAAGATATATAAAAGCTGAAGGCGAGAGGCACGGCCAATGCGGATCAAGTAACGCTAAATGTTATAATACGAGTCTTTATTCGGTGTAGTATACACGGATTTTAAAGTCTATATAGAGACGCCGAAGCGAAACAGTTTGTTGGAACATTAAGCTCTGCAGCGTAGTGCGAGGCTTGCGCGACTACAGAGAAACTTGCTCGTCACGCGCCCAACCGAGAGAAGTGAGTCGTTCGCGGTGAATCGGTGATTACCGAATGATTCCATCCGGACCACCGTGAACGATCGCTCTTCATCGAATCGTCAGATCTCCTTCTCTCTCTCTCGGCTCTGAATCATTGTCGTCGTGATTATGCTATACGGACCGTGCGCGCGGACACGCTGGTCCGATTCAGTTTGTACACGCAATTGCGTTGGGATAATATTTTCCTTTTTATCTTCAAATTAGTCATCACTATAACGATCGTCCGATGAATGAAAAGATAAATATCGAGAAAATAATGTAGTAGTTATAATAAATAAAGAAAAAGTTTTGGCTCGAAATAAAAGTATGGCTGATGATGCGGTAGAGGGGAATCGTGATACACGTATAAAGATGCTTGGACCCCCTTGTAGTGTGTACTAGAGCTCTCTCTCGAAGTCTCTTCCCGTGCGGGACCCACCGCCGCGTTCGGCGAGCTACGTAATTACGAGAGAAGAACCATCTCTCTCTCTCTCTCTCTCTCTCTCTCGCTCACTCTCTCGTTGCTCTCTCTCAGCAAGGCCGCCTCTTGAGGTAAGCGCGCGAGGCGTTAAAATCGCTTCCATCTCTACCCTCACGGCCCTCCATTATCGAAATTGATATTTTATTGTAGGCCTCCCCCTCGAGCAAGACTTCTCTTTGTGGGACCCAACCACACCGTAATCTTACCGCTGCCGCTGGATCTGCTGGATCTGCTGCTTCTGCCAGTCAACATTCTCCTTCTTCTCTTCTTTATTCTCTTCCTTCGATCTCTTCCTCATCTTCCTTCTCTTCTCACCACCCTTTCACTTTCGTCACCATTCGCGTCGGAGATTGGCTACATGGCTGCATGCCTCTGATGAATATACACCCGAAAACATTATCGTTCGAGCAAACTCAAATTATAGTATAGTAAAGGATTGAGAGTTATTATTAGCTATTATAATTAGCCGCATCATCAATCACCATCAGTTTTTCGAGCATTATATCAAGGGGATATTGTATTTCTCCATCGGATGCTGCAGATTAGTCGTATGTGTTTGATTAATTTATTGAAAAGTTGGAAACAAAAATAACAAGTACAATAAAATATTTGTCATTCCTTCGCGAGTCCGTTAAGGAGTTCGCGCCGGTGTTTTTATTTTATAGCAAAAGTCTCTGGTGGATTGAATGAAGGCACAACGAACAACACGTACACTATACCAGGGAGAAAATTGCGTATCGTTACGCGAGAGTGGAAAGGAATAGAAAGAGAGGCGATAGCGGCTGGTCGCGTGGGCAAACCGCGCGCCTCATCGGCTATTGACGGATCGTTTAACGGTCCTCAAAGACTCAAAGGTATTCGCTCGGGCGCACACGTTCATCGTTTCTCTTCTTTTTCTTTCTTCTATGTGTGTGTGCGTGTGTTTTTTCACTTTTTTCTTCTTCTTCTTCTTCTTCTTCTTCTTTTCACCTCCCTCTCTCCCCTTATCTTCGATTCTCTCGTATTTATATTTTCTTCCAGATCTCTTACTCTTTCCGATGGCGTCTCTTGGGGCTCGCTCGCACGCGCACATGAGCAACGCGTCTCGCGAGGCCGTGACAGCATCGAGGAACATGGTGCTAATTGCCCTGACTAACTAACGGCTTATTTAGCAAGCAGCATCCAGAGGCGCGAGATGTATCGGCTCGAGATCGTCGAACCTTGCTGCAAATTTTTATATATCGGTTGATGGTTTTTTGTAAAAATTGCGAACAGCCCGTCATAGAAAAGAGCCTAAATATATCGCGATTAGAACGCGGTGCAGCATAGATACTTGTAAATAATCATTCATTCGTGTTCTTTGCATCGATATGATCGAAAAGACTCGGGCAATCGCGCCTCTCGTAATAATATATTCCCTCGCTGCCTCGCTGGATGCATCGCTGGCCGCGGCTCGCCGCGCTTCTTGGGAGGTACAGTTTGAGTTAGATGAAGGCCCGCGCGCCCGCGTTCGCAGCTTCAATAGGCTATTTCTCTTTTTCTTACTCCCTCGTGGATAAATTCTGACTGAGAATCGTGCATGCATGAGCCAAATGTACGCGTTTCGTGTTCACGATGATAGCGTGGGTGCTGTATACGGCTTACCAAAGCTTTCGCAAGATATTGTACCTCATCCCGCCCCGGCCTTTTTCATAAATCCGCCCTTTTTCGACAACTCGGCGATGATGCATGCTTCTGGATCAATTATGTCTACATTTTGTTAAAAAAAAGAATAACAACAATAATAATAATAATAATCCGCTGATAATTTGATGCAATTTGAAAATAGAAAAACATATTGCCTCGAAAAAAGTCGACGCGTAATGTCTCTACTTGTAAAAACCGAGCCCATAAATCGAGGCGATGCTCGCGTCGCGCCGAAAGGAGAAAACATGAACGAGAGAAAATTCGAGAGATGGAAAAAAAAAAAATTGAAAAATAAAAACAACCGAAACATCTCGATTTGGCGAGCACACGTGTTAACAGGTTTAAAAAAAAGTTTTTTAATAAAAATAAACGGGGGGGATGAGTCCCGAGTCCGACCCGGCCAATAAGGCGCCCCCAACAAATATAAACGCAACGAGGGCATGAATTCAAGATTATTCAAAATCTTCGACGTCCCTTGCGAGGAGGGAACACGCGAGTTAAACTTACCATGTTGCCTCTCACGTTGCTCGATGTTTCAATAAAGAAATGTTGATTTTAGACCGAATCAAAAGCATGATTCGATACAATCACGCTGGAGCTTTCCATAGCGAATCAAATATTCGATGAGCCGTGGATGCACCGATCGATATTGTCGGCGGCCGACGATAAACTGGAGCCATTTTTTCATTATTTTTCAATTTTCAATATCGCCGCGGACTTGATATTGAAATAGAAATAAAAAAAGCGATTGTCGAATGGGTCGCGCGGACAAGCGATGAGTTCCGAAAATGAATAATTTTGCCGCCGGCATACATCCTCTTTCGAGGAATAATATGAGAAGATGCCGAGTCAATTGTATTGTGATGAAAATATTTTCCAAGAATAACTGCGATGAGCACAGGCCGGGAGATGAGCGCGGGAAGAGAAGAGAAGAGAAGAGAAGAGAAGAGAAGAGAAGAGAAGAGA
>JACEOJ010000091.1:701296-729583 GCA_013761285.1 Campoletis sonorensis
GAAGAGAAGAGAAGAGAAGAGAAGAGAAGAGAAGAGAAGAGAAGAGAAGAAGATCTCGGATTAATGCGACGATAGGGAAGAGAAGCAGTGAATTTTTTCGTCGCTGCCGGTGGCCGCAAGAGTTTCGCGATATATCGTTATTGGAATATAAATAAAAAGAGGCAGCAGCAGGATCCAAATGGCAAATATATATCTGTACCGTTCTTGTGGAAAGCGAAAACATGCATTAATGTTTGCGTACGTGGATGTATACGCGCGCGTATATACGTCATTATATGCACGTATATTATTAACACAAATATTCGTGCATACGTAATACACGAGAAAAGAGCAACACGGCTGGGAATAATCCTCCTGTAAACACCTACCTAATTAAGATTGGAACATTTTAACATCTTTCGCGGGGACGAGCAATAAAGTTGGCAACGTACGGCCAGTTTGTCGACTCTTATGGGATCGTTTAATTAATATCGGCGTAGCAGGGGGCCCCCCGGGCCAACGCGGTGAGAGAATGTAGCGGCAAAGGAGTAAGGGAGAGTAAGATACGCGAATACGGCGACCGTACGACCACCTCCGGCGTCTTAATATCTTCAGCTCTGATACACGCGCACACACACACGACACGTGCAACTCGACGAAGAATCATGTGTTTTTTTTTCGTCCGCGAAGCGCGAATACCGATTTGAGCCATTTTGCGGATATTGAATGACTCAAAAAATTTTCTTCCCAAAAAATGGGCTCCTGATTGGATTTGAAGTCGATAAAAATAGTTCGATCGCGATGATCTCGAAGCGCGGAGGTTATTTATTAATATATTGAATTAAGAAAAATGATGCTGGTCGTGGTGTCGGCCGTGCATGTTGCCGTGATTTTTTTTTTTATTTCGCTCAACTTTTGCGGCCGCAACACCGCGCGGATCAATATTGCGGAGGCCATTTTTCCTTACCTCCCAACAGGACTCGTCCCAATATACGCGTATATGTATATTTATAACGAAGGGA
This sequence comes from Campoletis sonorensis, assembly GCA_013761285.1. Taxonomy (NCBI): domain Eukaryota; kingdom Metazoa; phylum Arthropoda; class Insecta; order Hymenoptera; family Ichneumonidae; genus Campoletis; species Campoletis sonorensis. The sequence continues at coordinate 702,298 of JACEOJ010000091.1, forward strand.
GTCGACCGATTTTCGGTAACCCCAAATTATCATGGACCACCCAGCCGAGACGTAACAGACCAATCTCTTCGCCATGGGCTAATCGAGCTACGTCATCGGGAGAAGTGGGGTTAATTGCACGTACCGGCGCAGAGTAGAGCATCCCTTCTTCCTCGCCTCCGCGCACCCTCCTTTCTTATTCCTTACCCTCCTTTTCCTTCCTGCTTCGCTGCAATTCGCCTTCTCCATCTTTCATCATGCATCCACGGCTTCATCAGAATTCTTTTTTATTCTTTTTTTCTTTTTTTTCTCCTCGTACCTACATTCGGCCAACCGATCCCTCAACAAGACCAACCACAAGTCGCCATTTTACATGAGAGAATGGACGCACCACCTTTTTTCACGTATTATCATCCATCCTCCGTCATCTCTTTATAGTATTTCAAGATTTTCCGCTGAGTTGTAGTCCGTACAACTTGATAGAATTTTGTGTTAATTTAATTTAATCCTCGAGCGATGATGTTACATCAGAATTTGTATAAAATTTGCTCGCGCGAGTTAAGACTGTATCCGCGATGATTTTATGACTGATCGATGTTAAGTGCGGCTGCATTGAAACGAGAAGAGAGCGTAGAAAGGTAGAAAAATAACGAAAATGTGTGTGTGAAAGAGGAAAAGGAGGAGGAGGAGGAGGAAGAGGGAAAGAGGAAAGAAAAAGTGATGCTGCGTAAAGCGTACGAGGCTTTATGATGACGCGAAATTCCTCGCTCGTCGTAAAACTATTTTATAGGAGATGTAGACAAGAGTTCCTTTATAGCCTTTTTTCTTCTTTCTCGCGTCGTCACTTAACTCTTGTGGCATATACGCGTAGATTATATGTCTATAGGTATTTATTTACCAAGACAATTTATAAACGCTTCGACATAAATTTAAATTGACGGTAAAAGCTTGTAATTCGATAGCTCCGCGTCATATAATAAAAAGTCTAAATAAATAAATAAATGACCAAGAGGATCCGAAAGATTTATATCTAATATTCTAGATTTTGTTTGATTTTCGATTTTTTTAACGCAGGACTCGATATTTTTTGCTTTTTCTCTTTTTTTCTTTTTCGAATATTCCAACACGGCCAAGTAAGTTGTACGTACATATTTATGGCCGATGAGAAGAATGTCTCGCACGGTTTTATTAGCCCGAAGAAAAGCTCTTTCTCATGGTGCTCGCGCGAGAGGGAGCTCGAACTCAAGCGCAGTGCGGATGAGCAAGTTTAAAAACATTGAAAAATCAAGAATAACGAGGAAAATTATAGTCAACGGCGGATGTTTCATTTTGTCATTCAATTTTATTTATATTCCAAGTGAATCAAACATTTTGGATCGAGATCACAAGCAAAGACGAAATAATAATGCTAAATATCACATCAAGAGAAATACAGAGCAGCAGGTAGAAAGAACGATAGAGTGTCTTATGTACAGAATAAAAATGGGTACGTATATTTAATGATTATATCTAAGTTGTAATAAAATTAATGAATGTGCAGATGATGTAAATGATAAAAGGAGCAGGAGAATAAAGCGCGCGGTGTGGAAATCGTGTGGAAACATTTTGATCGTTATCATCATTTTCTCCAGTCTTCTGCTCTTACATTTTAACAAGAAACAACAATAACAAAAAAAAGAACAACAAGGATAATAATACCAATGATTAAAAATTCATTGGGAATAGCTGGTGAAAAAGTTTGATATGATAAAATAGTGAATGCGAATAATAATGAGGATTAAAGAGAATAAATGAGATTAAAGAGCGGTGGCGGGGGTCGATTTGGGAGAAGGCAGGGTTTATCGAGGGAAAATGATGAAATAATGTTCAGCGACAAGTGTTTACGGATCTTTTGACGAGACAAGTATTGCAGGTGACTTCGCAACACCATCGGAATCTGCACTGACAATTGACTTTTTCCTTGACTATTTTAGTGTCGTATCCACGTCCGCAGCAAAGTAATTCACAACCTTCGACACCTGGACTGGTCGAGTTACATTGTCTACCCTGAGTACCGAGGGAGCCGGTCTTACGATTTGTTTTACAGAAATCGGGCGAGTCTTCGGTGTAAACGAGGTCGTGACGACCCGGAGGTTTAATGGTAAGACCTTCGGTTATAAATTTGTGACCGTCGTTGCTCGGAATGACCTTAGCCGCACCGTCGAACGAATCCTTAAGGTGGTTACCGATCTCACGAAAAGAGGGCATTTTTCGCCAACACGTTCGCACGGTGCACGAACCCGAGAGACCGTGACACTTGCAATCGGTCCTCATGAAGTTTCGCACTGCCTGAACAATCAAATTAATCATCAAATTATCCATATACGAGCGCATGTTTTCGACCCCGCTTCCAAAACTTACCAGACGGCCGGCATCATTATTATGCAGCTTGACGAGTGTCTTTATGTCACTCCTCTTTCTGTAAGGGGCGTCCATAAATTCTCGCGATTTTTTATAACCAAAATTAACGTTGTCCCCGCAGCCTCCCCATTCCCAATCCCCGTCGATCGGCACGTTCTTGTTCTTCATCGTGTTATCGACCGACGTTCGAGCACCGTTTTTTCTACCTATGATTTAATTTTGACAATCCAATTACCCGATACACTATTTTGTCGAGGCTAATAATTATTGAAGAAAAAAAGAAGAAAGGATCGCCTTACCCCTTGCTGTAACTTTGTCGCAAGAACATTCCACGAGATCTCCCATGGTACAGGCTCGCGTGACCGCGTAAGTTACTCCAGCTGCGGTGATGGCATTGACAAATCCAGTCTCTCGAGTATCTGAAAAATTGTTCGTTGTATATACAGTGCGCTATTCAACCGAGGCATCGTTATATAAATTTTCCACTGAGCAAATATGGGTGCAATTTTTTCTTTGTTTTTCCTTCAAGCCCGCGATCTACAGCGGGATAAGCCGTAGAACGTTCTGATCTCGCGGTCACCTGCGAATGGTACCAATTACGTTATCGTATCGCGAGAAAGCATCGCGGGGCGAAGCCTGTAAATCCCCATAGGAAGATAGATCCATTATGATTGATAAAAAAAAATAAAAATAAACAAATGCATTGATTTTTCGTATCCGGCGAGCTATTGTTGCTCTTGCTTGTCAAATTAAAAGGAAATTTGGGGACTCGCATCGAACAAACAGAGCATTAACGATGCAGGATGGTTTATTTGCAGGATCCGCGGCGCGGTAATTTAATCCGCAACTGTTGCTCGATCGAATATGTTGAATTAACTCATAACGCTGGGTTCAGCTCTCACGGGCGTTGGAATGCCGCACCAATTACGGAATAATACATACGTGCATGTCCGCGCGCGAGAGAAGCGATGACCGACGAGGGGGGGGGGGACGAGAGAGGGGGATGAGAGAATCTCGCGAGAATCTCACAGGTATCAAGAAGGGCGGAGGCATGAAGAATGGAGCAGCACGAAGATCGTTGGCGCGCGGGTAGCTTTCTTCGCGCGCTTGACGGCTTGTCTCTCAAGAAGATCCGTCAAAGCGCTATACCTATGCGACCAACATATCTCCGCGTGAATATCGTCGATGTATGGGGCGCGCAGAGCGAGTTGACTTTGAGGATCGGGAGAGGATCGAGCGAGCGAGGGAGCTTCATCGATAGAGCAATCGGATTGTTTCCTTCATACACGTAAATAAGCATTAATGTTGCAACTAATGCGTTGGAAAGAATTTTTATAAACAAATGTATGTATGAGTAGAGATTTAGTGCGTCCGTTCGTATGTTATTCCATTGGAGCAAAGATTAATGCCAATTGAAGCGCAATTACGATAACTACCTCTGCTGAGGTATTCTTCTGAAAGGCGGTTAACGAAGGCCGAAGGCAGCAACATCTCGATAAAACACCGAGCAATGAAAACAATCGCCTTGAACTTGGCACGAAAGGATACTTATCTACTGTATTTGTACGCGCGTCCGTGTTGAACGATGGCTGAGCGAACAAGGCCCAATTCACACGCTATATAGAACGAATCGGCTGATGTAGGTTACAGCAATCCTTTTTTTTTGGTTGAAAGGGAAATAATGATTTTTCTAAGAGCGGTCGCGCGCGTTTCATGGCGGGGGTTCGATCGTAAATGCGTGTCAAGTTTTTAATGAAACTCGTTGACTATTAGAAAAAAAAAGAAAAAAAAACAGTGGAATTGCGATGATATGGGTGAAGAAAAAGAGTGTGTGCGTGCGCGCGTGTGTTGGTAAGCAGGATCGAAGTATAGTGGATGCGCGGTTGAATCGCGGGTAGCTTTTAACGGAAGGGGTTATACCGAGGGTACTCTTTCTACTCGAGTGAGCAAAGAGAGAAGGAGGCATGCGCGCGAGCACGGGTTTAAGCCTGGTTCTCGGTGGTTCCCATGGATTCCAAGGTGGATATCTTCGGCCCGGATCGATGGACGCGGACAGACCGACGGACCATGGGCTGCCACCGCCCGCGTATCTTCTGATACATCGCCTCACCTTTCAGTGCGTATTTAAACGATACGATAGTTTTATACAAGGGATCTTGATATCGTCGCTCTGTGTTACTCCCGATGGTCAGCAGCCCAGCAGCCCAGCAGCCCAGCGCAGCCCAGCAGCTCAGCTTCGACAAGACTTGGTCGACTTCTCTCCTCGCTCCGCGTTTCTTTTACCTCAGGTAGGAACCTACTACCGCGTCTTTCCTCTCTACCAACTAAATCCGACCAACAGAGACGACCGCCAACGGCAGATGCGCGCGGGGACACCACGGAATAACCAAGAGCTGGAATTAAAACGAGAGGCGAGCGAGAGAGCGAGAGGCAGCAGAAGAGATCCTCCTCCTAGCCCTTTCGAATCCAATTCTCTCGATTTATCAGCAGCTCTTCTCTCTACCGATATGTGACTCTCTCAGCTGATCGTACGGCGTGATCTTATTTACTCTTTTAACTTTCAATCCTCCTACCAAGATATCTCCTCGACCATTTTTTTATTCATCGCCTTTCACAAAGAATATTTATCTCCTGCTGCTATGCCGCTCTAATAAAAACATTCGCGGCCAAGTTAATTACAATTTTTTATTTCAAATGTCGCAATTTATTTTTCAACCATCGTTCCCGCAACCCGTCATTCTGCTTTTGCGGCATACGAGTGACAAAAATCCATCATTATACTCCAAAATAAATAATCAACGACAAAAATGCTTTGAATTTTTGACACAAGTGGCTGCGAGAACGTTACGATTTGCACTCTGGCTCGGATTACGTGTCCACCTGTTGCTCCGGCGTTCTGTCTCTTTTGCCGCTGCTGCGATAGATGGTATCGTCGAGTATACAAAATGCTCCCTTCATTGATGCGCATATACTCGTGCCGTAGGAAAGCACGATTTGTTTCGCGGTGATTTGTTTCGTGACACCAAATTTATCACGCTCTCCTGCAAGCTTTGGCTCTCTCTCTCTCTCTTGGCATTTATTTTTCCAGCGTTACTAGAGAGAGAGAGAGAGAGAGAGAGAGAGAGAGAGAGAAAACGAATATACGTCGTAGAATACACTGTCGTCCCGCTTTACAAACGATTCGATCGGTTTCACGCTTATATCGCCATTCCCAGTGCGCCGATCAATTATAGCGCCGTTTAAAACGACGCAGGAACCTTCCACAATATTTATTTCCATTTGGAAAGCATATTATCTCCCGTATGTATTTTTAGATGAATATATATTTTTAGAAATACGATTTTTTCCTATGCACAATGAAATTTCACGTAAATCTCGAGTTGAAGCAGAGAAAAATTTTTGGACGATGATATGTGTTTTTGAAGTTTTTTACGACTTGACAACCCTCTGGTATTTTGCTTTCGCTTTAACATTTCGACGGGGTATACGGTTTTTTCTTATTATATCCCGAAGCAAATCTTTCGATGGCCTCGTGTTCTCTTATTTTATATTCCTCCATTCCTTTATCATTTCCTTTCTTTCACGTTTCATGTCTTGTTTCTTTCCTCTTTTTCGCTTTCTGTCTCTTCTTGCCTCAGTTTTGTACGATGGGTATAAATATACAACTATCTGTCTGGGATACCGCGCGACCGTTCGTCCCAGAAAAGAGGGGAAAAAAATGCTTCTGCATTCTCTCTCCTCCTTGCCCCCTTTCTGTTTTGTTGTACTTGCGGGGTGCATCGCTCTCGTGTCCACTTTTCGTCGTCGTCCTCCTCGTCCTCGTCCTCGTCCTCGTCCTCGTCCTCGTCCGCCCGTAACGTCTACGCTTCGAGCATTAATCTTCGTCCGCGCGACACCCCCGCCGCCGCCGCTCCTTCAACGAGCTACAATCTTTTGCCACAAGACGCGCCAATTCTTCGCTATTCGTCCTCGCGCGCGCGAGGACCACTCGTACCAACATTGTTTTACTCAATTTACAAGAGCTTACCATTACAAATCGCCCCCGCATCTATTTACCCTCCTCCGCCTCTTTATTAACATTTTCTATAGAGAGCCGCGGACGAGGTTCAAAACATTAAATGACCCTCGTAGATAAAGATATTGATAAAGAAAGGAAATAAACTTTTCGATCGATTGACTCTCTCTTCGTGTATCAAAGTGCAAATCAAAAGATCAATGTTAAAGCGCGAGTAAGAAAAATACGAGAAGAAAGGACGAGATTCGCGGGTGCATAGGAATACGAGAAAAGCAGGGGAGAGGAGAAGAGACAAGAACTTTTGGCTCGCGTGAGACGCGGCGTATAAATCTTGACGGGAACCCGTAAATAACGCTCAGGAACATTCAATTCGAGAAGTAGCAAGAGAAATAAGATAAAGAGAAAGAGACCCGATGCGGTTCGACTGGTTCACGTGATGCGCACGAATTTCCTTCGATATATACCGAACCATTGTAAAAGTTGTTTTCACATATTCTATATATAAATAAAAAAAAAGAAAAAAGGCGTTCGTCCAAGCGAAAAAAACAAAAAAAACATTAACATTGTTATCAAAAAATGTATTTTTACATTAAAAAATTAGAGATCCTTATAAATTTACTCTGCCGTGCGCATTTGTTGTAACAATTCTTCCTACGTCGTTTCGACCGACGACGATGGCGAGGACGCGGACGTGGACGTGGACGTGGATGAGGACGACGACGACGACGACGACGACGAGTACGAGGATGCGGGGTCGAGAAAGTATACACGAGCATTCAAATGTCAATGGTAACCGAGAGCAAAGTCTAACAGAGTAACAGATCTGTCTCAGGCTCGCTTTATTTCATTCTTTTCTTTGTGCGCATTTGCAAAACCGGCTGCAATGTCTTGGAGCTGGACACTCACCAGTGTACCGCAGGCAGGAACTTTAAATGTACAGGAACCGCACCACGAGAGAAGAGGACCGATACAATAAACGTACGGGACACTAAACTGTTTGCTGTTGTCAATTCCCCCCTTTGGCAACCCCTTTTGGGAACTTTTTACCCCCCCTTTGGGAACTTTTTACTTTTTACGCTCATCAAATATCTCATCAAACTGGAGATGCAGGTAAATTTATTTTAACAAAACGGAACACATTTATTCTACAATTATTCACACTGTAATAGGCAAGATTTTTTTTTCTTTCAACAAAGAGGCAACAAAGAACCGTTGGCTTAAAATTTCGTCATGCCAGTTGGGGGGCAGATTCGTACGTGTCAATTGTCCATGCATTTTTCCAACTGGTAAACCGCAAAAAAATTCCAACGTACGAAAATGGCTGTTGTTGGAATGGGTTCGAATCTGTCCTTGGACGGAATTGCAGGATATATGGTGTGTGTGTGTATAAAGAAGCGTTAAATAGGGTTTCGTAGCGATGTTAAGAAATAAAACGGGTGTGAGGGAAAGTGTGATGAGTAAAGTGCAAAAGAAAATTGAGGTCTCGAAGGTGTTCGTAAACGAGATGACACGCGGCACAGGGGGGAACCTTAATAATCGATGCTCATGGAGTCGTTATTGTGAAGAAGAAGAAGAAGAAAAAGAGCATGCAGCAGCGGAGGAAGAAGACCGGTTAGTCGTTCGCCCAGATTTACCAAAAGATTTAGACCTGGAAAACCCGAAATACCTTCTCGAGTGTAACGCTTGGATGATGTTCCTGTTGATGCTGTTATTGCTTCTGTATGCAGTAGCATCCCTTATTTCGAATGCACATAGTTGCAAAGAATACCTCGAAATGGCCCAACGAGTGTCGACGGGTCATAAATAAATCATGTTAAGTTTTGAGCCCGGCGACGGAGGTGCGAGCACCACCTCGAAAAGACAGGAAGAAAGAGGAAGGCGGGAAGCAGGCAGGCTGGCAGGCAAGCAGACAGGCAGGCAGGCAGGCAGGAAGGAAGGAAGGAAGCGAGAGAGAGAGAGAGAGAGAGATGGAGGGAGGGAGAGAGGACGGAGGAAACAGACGTATGAATTGAGTGAACACTGTCCGCGGCGAGCAGTCTCTCGGAGTCTCTTTCTTTCGGACCAAGAGAACAGGGTCTGAATGTGCCTGATGCACAAGCAAAGCAGAAGAAGCTTCTCGCTGGAAGAGCAGCGGGTCGTAGATATTTGACAGAGTGTTTCGCTACCCCGCGCGACGGTCGACGGTATAATAATATAGAAACTTGACAATGAAAATGTAGTAGAAGAAGTAGCAGGGCTTTGAAAACGTCAGGGTGCCAATAATATTTTGCGCAAACCCTTCGTAATATCGTGCGACAAGTTGTTAAGGGGGATGTCGTAATGTGCCCTTCAACGAAGCAGAGGTGCCCTCCTTGGGTGATCGTGACGAGGATTGACAAGTGCCCTGTCAGAGTCGTCCCGGTGTAAGATCGTCCCGATGGTATACAGGGCTGCTGCGTGTTCCAGGATATATAGCAGCCATCAAAGCGACCGAGTGAGTGACAGAGTAAAAGAGAAAGTAAGAGGCCACAAGAAAGACATAAAGAGAGACAAAGAATAAGAGGAGGGAGAGCCGCGTGGAGTAAAAGTCGCCCGGGGCGACCTGTCGTCAATGTTCAACGAGTACAAATGGTAGTACAAACCTCCTCTCATCCCTCAATGAATCTCTGCCGGGCGCGCGCGTTCACTCTCCATATTCAGAAGTCAACTTATACCGACAACCGCGCGACCATCGCTCATTGCGACAAATTGTAAATTAATTTAGGTGCCAAATAATTGAGTCCTATATACGAAAGAGATACCCAATGGCGAGCCATCGGCCGTAACCTCGGATGTGCCTCGGCAATGTGAACATTATTTTCTCTGCATCGCACGCGATACATTTTCATTGAGCGTCTCAATCCGGTCAATGGCGGGGTGACCGTAAACACGGCCTCGAATTCCAGTAAATTTCATTGCCCAATGAGACTCGTTGCATGCATTCACCACAATACCAATACGTTATCGAGTTTATTGGTGATTCCTGAAGATTACTATCGGAATAAGAGCCACACATTCGTATACGAATGTATATACCATGCCAGCCTTTACGATCTTTGCTTCAAAGATCGGGCGGCATTTACTGCCAAATAATTAGCCCCGATTTAGTGGCGATTTCATTTAGTTCTCCTCCTCGCTCTGCCGCCCTATTACAGATAACTCGAGTTTCCATAACACGCTCTCTCTCTCTCTCTCCTTCCTTTTATGATTTCGAAATGAAGAGAGTAAGAGCATCAAGGGGTTGAAACTTCTCAGAGACCACCGTCGTCGTCGTGGTGACTTTTTTTATTACACGTAAACCGTCCTCTTTATTTCAACCAACTTGAGTAGCCGCAACGCTTGGGATCCTACTGCTTGCTCTCAAATTATGCATACGAATTTTTGTGCTTCCATAATTGTTTTTTTTCGTTTTTTTCAATCTTTGCCAGAAAAGAGGCTCTTTTTTTGAAAACCACCAGCCGCATCAAGAGCATTTTTAATTAAGGGATTCTAGAGACGAGCGAACAAAGTAGGTCCGCGCTAGCACCCTCTCGAAATGGATGAAATAACGGTGGACGCCGGAGGAATTAAGTGGAAAGAGAAAATGGGCAACACCAAAAGTCTCTGCTCCTGCTGTTGTCACCAACACGAAGAAGCGCAACACTCGCGCGCGCGAGAGAGAAGCCGTCTTTTCCAAGTCTTCGAAGCATTCGTACGAATGTTATACGAAAAGAGCACGGTTGAGCGTGTGTCGAGCATCACTTGGACTCGATGGACCACACAGCGGGAGCTACCTGAGCCTATCGCCAGGATAGCGCTCGTAAAAATTAAACGTCGCCAGACAAATAAACGTCAGTCGCGGAATTAAGATAGGCTACGTGTGTGAATGTCTTTCTATCTTCGTGCGTGTCTTTTTGGGTGTGGGTGTGGGTGTGCGTCGCCGTCGGTAGCCCCAAGTGTCGAAACCATCGCGCTCGATCATGGATCTTTGTGGCAGAGTTGTTGGCCCCATGGAAATCAATGACTCATTTGTCAGTAGTTGCCTTGTATTCAAATCGTTTTCCCCCTCATCGTGTTAATCGTTCAAAAATGTTATATCCGTAAAAGAGACGACGACGCGACGCACGTTCGATGTTATATCCGTGTATTGTGCCAAATTCGTTGTTCATTCAATTAATGATGATTTAATAATTATTAAGGACGTGAAATGTTACTAATAACGGCAAAGAAAGCAATGGAAGAATGAAAAAAAAAAAGTGAAAAAGAAAAAGAAGGAGAGATGAGATATAGAGAAAGGAAGGAAAAATAGCAAAGGTGGATCGAGTAGAAAGGTGCGCGCGATAAAATTAAGGCCTACCGATCCGGTCTTTCGCGCAGCAACGTTCTCCCCGCCCCGGTAGCAAGGTCTTCGTTTTCGTGAAGAGAAGAGCTCTCCCAGGATCCCCACTGGGGTTTCTCCGTTACATTCGTTCGTTCTTGGCCACCGGGTGGCCCCGAAAAGTCGTATATTTCGTCTTGGCGTCCCGCAAAGCGAGCTGTCCTCGCTCACCGTGGGCGACCCGGACATCGTCCAAAACTAAATGACGCGACAAGACCAAGACCGAAATAGAGATATATACGTATATATACAGCACATATATACCTTCCAGTTGCTCATAGTTTTGGATAACACGCTTTTAGGATTTTACATTGGAACTCGATACCGCAATAATTACAAAGATAATCCAATCTTTCTTCTTCATTTTCTCATATATTTCTTATCCAAATTCTAAATGATGAACGGGAATAAGGTAGTATTCATTTGAAATTGCGTGAATTGTTTCAAAGCTTTTGAAAGCCGCGCGCCATTCTCCGCGCCGGTACATTATTATTACGATTACAAGAGTCTGCTCTCATTGATGGCCGGGTCGTTCGAATACAGCGATGAGGGGAGCAGAAGATACACAAGGCGAATAGTCGTATAAAGCTCACTTATATTATAGCGCGATGAGGGATAAATGCATGGAGGGGGGGGGGAGGGGGGGGGCATGATGAGGATCGCGCGCGTAAGGGCCCGGCACACGATGATCGCGTACACGGGTGAGGTCGCGCCGGCGAACGCTTTTGCACATAATTTATGGTGGCCCGTACGCATGCTAGCTTGCGCTGACCGCCTGCGCTCCTAAAGGACTCCCCGCTGGCTTTACCAACACTGGTAAATGCACGTACGAGTGCGAGATGAGAGAATGTTAAAAGGGTAAGAGAGCTAGCGCGCGTATGTATGCCACGTTGGCCGCGACTTTACGATCTGCTTTCGATGAAGCATAATCGCACATTGTCGTCTTTATGGGGGCCTGTAAGAACCGATTCACGTATATACCAATGTTGTCGAGTGCCATTCGATCCTATTTGATGTAAGAACCAACAACCGCGATCGAGTGGGTGGGGCTACGCTACACAAACCCAAACAAATCCAAACAAACATAGCGATCATCGTTCCTACGGGGGAACGAATAATTTTATTCGTTAAACCGCGCATCAAACATTGTGAATATTTTGTAGTTTTACCACGTACCTCGCAGAAGTATTTTTCGAAGCGATCTTCGTACCGTAGTGCAATTCCACCTACGATTCCTAAACTGATACTGACACTCCCTCGTGCCAACCTGAACTCCCTTGGATATCTCTTTGAGGAGAGAAGGCTCGTTCCGGCATATTTCTCCAAGTTTGCCTCTCAAACGACGGGTTTTCTTGCATACGAGCATTGGATCCATCACCACTTGACTGCCCACCGTCCTAAAAACATTCGCAAACCGGAAGAAAAAAAATCAACTTGTCATTATTATTTAGCCCCTTCAATAAATACTCCGCGAGAACGGAACATCAACCGATCATCCGCGATGAAAAGTCTGTACAAATAAAAAAAAACGTTTTCAAAAACTTGCCAAGAGTTTTCTTGCTTTGCGACCAAGACACAAGTTTTTTAAGGTCGAAGAACGATGTAGAGCCTGAGAAATGGCGAAATGTTGGTACGTACACATAGATATATATCATGAAGATTAAGAGAAAAAAGTGGAGAGATAAAGAGGGCGAAGTATATAGAGGAAGCGAAAGAGAGAAACAATCTTCAGGTACGACCTTCGTCTTTACAAAACGTTAATTAAGATCATTAGTTCTGCGTCGGTTGAATGCCAGTGAGACCTTTCTCTCTCTCTCTCTCTCTCTCACTCTCTCTCTCTCGTACCACATATACATTCGTGCACGACGCGGTTTCACCCTGGGACCGTCCTCAGGAATGCAAGAACCTTAATGGTCCATCGCAATATAAAATACCATCTTGTGAGCAAGGGACTCTTAAAATCAACAAAAGAAGCAATGAGACTTTTTAATATGAGCAACGGTAAAAGTGTGTGCTAATTCATGCGAGCATTGTAAGAGAGGGGTTGAAAAACGTAATTCTTGCTCAATCAATATTTGTACAAAAAAAACAGACGCTTTTTTTTAGTTTACCGCAAGACTCGTTGGAATATCTAGGATAAGAATAAATAATTTCTTATGCGCAATACAATACATGACAAAACTGACATTAATTTTCCTTTGTTTTTATATTCAAGTGTCGCAGAAAGCAAGTAGAAGAGTTCGACAATTGTCAGACACCGCGAGCCTGCACGGTTAAGCCGCGAATGAATATCCTTTCGGGCCTTTTTCATTTTATTTCTATTTTTTTTATATAAAGCAATAAAAAGCAATTTTTCAAGTACTTTATCAAGCATCTTTGCTTTCAAATATGGAAAAGTTGCAAAAAAAAAAAAAATGTCAAAAAACTTGCAAGCTAAATTGACGAGACGTTTTTTTTTTTCTCTTTAATTCAAGAGAGTCTCAAACTTTTATCAAATAGAGTAGCAAATGTCATTAAGTAGAAAAGATTTTTAGAAGAAGAGACGAGCGCGCAGGAAATCTTATTGATGTATTTTTCACTTTGGACACAACTCGTCCATCCTGATTGACGTATAAACGTGAAAAGATTTTTAATAGACGATACATTTATTCATATATCGTGTGCATGTGCAGAGCAGGGAAAGAATGGAAAGAAAAATCTAGAGAATTGAGAGGGCGAGGCAAAAGTGTATAAGAGAAGAAGACGGACGTTTTGCGTGCGATCTCTCTCTCTCCCTCTCCGAGAGAAATCGCCCTCTGTCTTTTGCGAATCGAAAAGCGTGGAGAGGCCGGTTAGGCCGGTCGCGACTTATTTATTGCCTCATTAGACGCACTCACTTTGCTCGAGGGGGCTTTTGCTCCACGCTGTCTGCTCGGATAGACAGTGACGAGAGAGAGAGAGAGAGAGAGAGAGAGAGAGGGAGAGAGAAAGAAGTGAATAAAAAAAAAAAAAAGAGTGAGAGAGAGCGAAAGAGAAAAGCCCACGTGTACGCTGCTGCCCAACTCTCCGCAAGTATTGCTTTTGCTGTGTTGGTCACGCTCTTGGAAGCCTTTCCTTCTTCTTTTCCTTCGCGTCCAACACTGCAAAGCTCCAGCCTTATGGGACTCCACCTCGGGGTCCGTTGCAAAAAAATAAAAATAAAGAAAAAACCTCTCGTATCTTATTCGGCCATATATGCGACTTTCCTAAGTGCTATTTTCCCTGAAAACATTTCAGTTAAACCGAGTCTCATTCGCGATTATCCATTTAATATTGAAAAACGAACGGGTCAAATTTATTCGTGTCTTTATTCAATCAATTATTTTGTATAATAAGAAAAAAAAACGAATTTGAAAAATATATTTGTGTTTTAAGGTGCAAACATCCTATATAGTGTGTATTTATATAAATTCCATTGTTGTTAAGCACAAAAGATCGTTAACCGGACGCTGCACTTGACAGCCGTATCATTTAAACTCCCACAGGCGTGCACTTTCGTCACACACCGCCGCGCGTCTTGGAAATAAACGCACATGCTTGCATGCGTCGTTGTTTTGACGCGGTAATATTGACAAGTTTGAAGGGTTCTGACGCGTAACGCCACAAATCAAACCGCGTGCGGGAACAGAGTAGTTCGTTTCTCTTGGGACGCTAATCGATTGCATATCGGATTGCAAATCATTTCAACCATTCAATCAATACTTGGAGTTAATTTAATATAAGAATCCAATGAATGTCTTCCAAATTGAATGACTTTTGAATAGAAAAACAACAAAAGATTCATCTCTTCTTTATAATTCGCACAATATATACTTTTTGCTAGAGTTTTCTTTTCTTGCTTTATCCGCTCGCTCGCATTGAGGAAAGAAAGGAAATGGCAAATATTTTCTCGAGATGGTAGTCGAAGGGCAAAATGCGCAGCAAAGAGCAGAGGCAAGATCTCGCAGTAGCAGCAAAAGCGCAACGAGTGGACGGGATCCTGTCGACTTACAAATTATACGCGCTCAACGAGATTTACGGTGACGCAGGAGCGAGACCATTGTCCGTCCTCGCTCACTTCTTTACTTCTTTAACTTATTCTGCGATTCCTCCCTCAACCCATTCTCCGCGCACACAAACTCTCCTACCCCACCATCTCCCTCCCAAGCTTCTTCTTCCCATCACCATCGGAAACATGCACGCGGCATCCTTGTTTTTCTCTCCTTTTATCTCTTATTCCCTCTTTCCTTCCCTCAATCTCCTTCTTCTTCTTCTTCTTCTTCTTCTTCTTCTTCTTCTTCTTCTTCTTCGTCTTCTTGTTCCCAGTCTGTCTCTGACGTTTGTGCATTTATGTCTGTACATATGTACATATATCCGAGGCGTTTCACCTTTTATTTATATTTCATTTTTCATTTTTCCTTCGCCCATATACGATTTTTTCCATAATCACAATTGATTGTTCATTAAAAATAATCAATTGCGCGAAGGGGCGGAAAACAACAATGACGACAAAGAGCAGACATTATTATAAATCATTGATTTTTCGAGTGCGACCGAAAGGATGAGATGGGGGTCAATGAAAGAAAGGAAGAAAGCAAAAGAAAGAACGAGGGGGGGGGAAAGACGAGAGAGAAATTCCAACGAAAGCCGGTCGTTAAATACCTGTTATCGCAACAAACCTGAGGAGGTAGCATCAGCGGGCCGACCTCAACTAATATATTTATCAAACAACGTGCTGTCTCCTCACTTGTCTCCGGGCGCGCACAGAAGACAGGATTTTTCTGATGCTTCTGATGCTATTGGAACGTCGGAGTGAACATAAACTGGGAAGATTTAGTAAAATACGGAGGGCGAAAGTATTTGAGAGGAAAAAAAGGAGGCACGATGAAAAAAAAAGAAAAAAGAATGAAAGAAAACGTGCGCACAAAGTTGCACGCGCGGCCAGTGAAATGTATGCGCGCGGGCCCGGCAAAAACTGAGTTTTGAGGAAAACTAGTTATTCCTAGGATAAAACCAGTTGATCCTGGGAATGATGGGGAATGTGTAGAAAAGATGATGAGTGCCCGTGAAGCGAGTGAGGTACGGGGACAAAACTAGTTTGTCCTAAAACCGCACGCGGGCTTCGTCGTCGCGCGGTATATGTACATAACAAAAGCCGAAATATTTATATACATACGATGTATATATTTGGTTCTTTGTGTGTATATATAGGTCTACTTATATATAAAATACAGAAAATCAGCCAAGATGGTACAGACGCGGAAATCCTCTTGGTTTTAAATCGTAAACCAATATTTGCGTCCGCTTAAGACCTCTCAGCGACCGTCCGAGTTGTTCATCCTGGTGAAGCAGGGAGCTTTGAGACTATAGAAGAAGAGCCAGCGCGTCGTCATTTCTGGACATGTCGTTCTCACAAGATACAAACAGCAGACCAAAGTTTTAATAAGACAAATAACATTTTTTAAACACACCCTACTGCACACACGCATACGCTGCACTCACAGAGAATTGTTTAGTTGGGGAAAAATGCTGTTCATTCAGAAAAGTCTTACGAAAAGAGTGAATAATTGCACTTGCGTATAAGATTTGAAATTTATTGCGAGGCTCTAAAGAGTATGTTTGTTCTTCTTGTTTCTTCGAAACAACTCGAAACGGTTCCCACGCTAATAATATACCTGCATTTGTGCTTAAAGTATACGAGTACACGGAAATTAAAAGCAGGCTTACGCAATATGCCCAATAGATTAGGATCTCTGCTCATTTTGTATTCTAAATGGGGGGGGGACACTCGTTTATTGACAAGCGTTAAGCTATTGCCTAATTAAAAATGTTAATTCGTATTATGTCATTTTCTGGTTATACTAATTAGCCTCGATTTCGCGAGTGTACCCCATAGAACTAAAACTAAATTCCAAAATACACTCGCCGCATAATCCGAGTTTTCTTGCCAATATTTCATGCTCGCGATTGATAGAATGTAAAAAAGCGAAAAATAACAAAAAGAAAATTTGTAGAGTTAATGAAAAAAATTGCTCAACAAGCACTCAATTCTGATATTGTTTTTAATTTCAATAAAAATACAGGCGTTCGGGGCATGCCGAGGAGCGCGGGGGGGATCGCGAGCAGCAGAGGGCTCTCTATACTCGTCGCAAGAGTATAGGAAAAGAAAGAAAGAAAGAAAGAAAGAAGAAGAAGAAGAATGTGAAAAAAAGGAGAAAAAAAAACGGAGGACTCACCAGAAAGAGCCGGTAATGGGGGTGACGAGGAGAAGGCAGATAGCCACGAGAACGGGGCGCATCTCCATCCCCCCTCTCAAGTATCTGCTAAAACGCAGAGGAGAAACTGAGAGACCGCGTCGATCAGCGGAGCTGCTGACGAGCACACACTTCTTGAGCAACTTTTCTCTTTTTCTCAGCCTTGTTCTTTATTCCACTGTGTTTCTACGTGCACATTTCTCCAGTTGTTCCACAAACCTTTCTCTCGCTACCCCGTCCCTGCCCTGCTCCGGCCACCTTCGCCCAAAATAATACGAGAAAAAATAATCACACGGTTTCGCGCGGAGAGAAAATATCGAAAAAATATTGGCGATAAACGTCGCAGCGCGTTTCTCCTCGCGTCACACTGTCACTTTTCAAACATTCACTGTTTTTATCTCAAACTCGGTACTTTGCTCATTTTTTTCATTATTTTTCATTGCCCGTTTGTTGTACATAGGTGCGTGAATTTGATTAAATAATATCCGGGGTTTGCCGGGGTCGAGAGTCTTTTTGTTTTTTAATGGATGCGTGGATATTTGTCTCGACTCTCGTTGCTCGCGTTGGTTATGATTTAATATGTGTGTTATTAGTTAATTAGTAACGAAAATAGCAGTTGGATCAATCGTTGGAATTGATGTATTAATAAATGGCGGAGGAAATAAGGAAAAAATAAATTCACGTGTTCGCGGGTATATATGATGCGACGTGATAGCAGCAAGTCTCGAAACTAAAGTCGTTTCGTGATGGCGGGATCGACGAGGCTGAGGAGAATCTCGTGATGGTGTAGCTGTCGACCGTAGGAGCAGCAGTTGCCTCCGCTTAGCCTCACCGTGAGTTTGTTGCCGCGGTGGTGTGTTGTTGGGAAGAACGTGAGCACCGAGCACCGCCGTCGTCAGAAGCGGCAAAACGAGGATAGTCCGCTGGCGGTTTGGCTCGAGCCGGTGGGACCGCGAGGGCGACGCCGGAGGTTCAACCTGTACGATCACCACCGCCCTGTCGACGGGGAGTGCCGACATAATTACTTCGATCTCGCGGCTACGCGAGATATTAGCCTTGCCACTATTCCCACTAAAATAAATTATATATCGACCCAAACTTATTTTCATTATAATATACTCAACGTATTCGAATAATTATTCAAATTATCCTAAACACATTAAGATTAGATAATGCGCTGACATTTTCGAGAAAATACTTTTATATTAATCGTCTTTTTAATCGAGGTCAAATTCAAGTTCGATCAATTAATTTGCGACTATAATTGAATAAGCAGCATTCGGATTATGTTTCCACTTTCCATGGATTTTTCATAACTTTGGCCCATGGGTTATTATTATGGCGATCGCGGTATGCGTTATTGCATCGTTTTATTTTTATGCAAATTAGCAACAACGTAAAACATTTATTTTTCCTTGGAATTCGTTCTACGACGACCCTGTATCTCGTCCGGTATTCCGTACGTTCGTATGGAAATATTAATTAGTCCGTTAATTTAAATAATTAGCATGCATCAATGCGCAGATCTATGGGACCGCGTGACGAGGCAACCGCGCACCGATTAAATAAGTGCGTATACACACTCGTCTACACCGTGTATAGATTTCCATGCGTTTTCTTCTTCACTTTCTCGCGGTTTCTATCGAAGGTGCAACCGCGGTGCGACGGGGTAAAAGTACGTCACGCGAGAACTCGCTGATCTTGGCTTCGGTTCGCCCGCGCTCATGCTTATTCAAAAGAACAAAAAAACGCAAGTTGATACACCGAATAAGCAGTCTCTCAAAGTTTCTTCCTGTAATATCCCCCCTGCTCCCATCCCCACCTTAAATCGTCTCGAAGAAACGGGGATAAAGAAGATCCCCCGTAGCCGCTAAAATTCTATCTCCCTCTCCCTCCCACCCCGGCCCATTCCGCGTCGCGATACCATCCGTGTTTCGCGATCCTCTTTGTTCCTCTTTCTATACCAACGATCCCCACCATGATCCCCACCCGGCCATCCAAACACCGCACGAAACACCTCCATCGGCTTATTCACACATTTTATATATCATTTTTCGCCTTTTATTTACTTTTTATTTGTATGTATTTTTTTTTTTTTTTCATCAGCATTATCCGCACATCACGTTTTTCCTTACTTTTCAATCGCAATCGAAAAATCTTACATGCGACGAACCTTGAAAAATTGAAACGACTCGTACATCGCGCACTTTATTGAATTGAACTCCGTAGCGCGAGAAAGACGATGCAACGAGGAAAATTGTATAATTTCAAGCGCCTCTGCGAAGAAAAACGAAACGCACGATTGCGAGGCTCACGAAGAACTAGAACGCGTAACTTTTATTTCTCTCTCGAAAACACACGCGCCGTGTATTAAAGTTTCCTCGTACATACCGCTTGCAGGGCGAAAATCTCCGCGGAGATGCGATAAAGCGCGTTACGTTGATAAGCAAATCTTGACACGGAGATATTTACAGACTAGAGATAGTAACATATGTTTTTCCAGATGTTCTGCTGCTGCGACAATTGAAACCTTGTTTTTTAATAGTTTCGTGTAATCTTGAAGAAGATTAATTAGTTTTTATCGTTGAAAAATACATGCGCTACAACATTTATATAATGTAACACGTTGAATTGTTGAGCGATTGAGATAAAAGTTGTAACTATAATCGTGAATTTGATAAAATAGTAGATACAAAAATAATGTAATTAATTAATAAAGCACCGTGTAGGTCTATGCACGAGATTGTTATATACGAGGCTGTACGACGATATTAATTGTTCACATTTGTTATAAATCGTGGGGGTTGTTTTACGTTCTGTTTCAGCAGGCAAGCTCGTTTGAGATGAATTTAATAGCCATTTGACACGTGACACGACGCACTGTTTATCGTCTTTTTCGAGGGGCGGGGGGAAAGAGAAATAAAGACAAAGATGAAGAAATTCCAAGTGCCAGGTTCTCTCTTACGAGAGTCGACACATGCACGGCGGCAGTATATAGAAAAGCTGATATGAAGGAAGGAATATAAGAGAAGAGAATAAATGCCTGGCAAGATGAATATATATGTATATATTGATGTTGCATGGTCCGTGGTGGCCCGCGGGAAGCTGTTCCGACCAGCGGGAGTCCATATTACAGCTCATTTAGCAGCGGGGTCCTGTGTGCCCTTTTCTCAAATCCCCTGCTGCCTCTCGCTCTCCCTCTCGCTCTCCCTCTCTCTCCCTCTCCGCACAACTCTCCTCTGCCTATCTTTCTCTCGTGATGGAGTCCCCGGAGGGCCCTATGAGGTTTGGGCCCCAATGCACGGCAACCGAGAGAGGGATCTCGATCTGGACCTACAGCGAGGATGAAGAGACATTACCGAGGCCTTTAATACTATACGCACCTATTTTTAACTTCATTTATCGCGCGCGCGCGCGCTCGCGTACCTTTTTAAGCCACAATCTTTTATTCCCGCGCGCATTTAAATTCATTTACATTTGCCCAGAGAATATATCTCAAGTTTTTTGTTATTATTATTATTATTATTATTTAATTTAGTAATTGGTTAATTGTTGAATCAACGATGCGCCCGCGCGTTTGTTTGAAAAGTAGAGTTTTGATGAAAGGAAGAAGAAATATACGCGCGAGCGATGGCTAGATGGCTAGATGGCTAGAATAAAGGAAAGGATATAACATGGATATTCCCCCCGTTGGAGCCCCGCAACACAAACGTGGAATGGCCGGTAATTTATGGGTGAGACTAATTACCGGGGAATGCAGCTCCTCCTCTCCTCTCGCGGCTCGATCCTTCCTACATTCTGCTTCTTCTTCTTCTTCTTCTTCTTCTTCATCTATTCGACGTGTATCTTATCCATGAGTATAAATATAGATATGAGAGCGCACACGAGCACAAGCACACGTGCGGCTATACTTGTGGGAAAAGGCGTATTAAATAAATGTAAATGAAAATTTGGTATATTTATAAAAGGCCGGATGAGGAATCGGGAGGAATTCATCATCGATTAACTTCAAGGAGTGTTTAATTAGTCGAAAAACGCCTGATGAATTTGCTTCCGAATTGGTTTGATTGATTTTTGTATTCGTAGCGGAGATTTGAGCTCGTGTTTAAGATTCATGGGAGCATCATTGAAAAGTTCCCAGCACCAAATGATTCGAAGGAGGATAATCGGGGGATAAGTGAGCCGACAGAAATGTTTCGACGAGTGCGCAGGAGTCTCGAATTACTTCGATCGCAGATTTAGATAAAAATATGGGGAGAAAAAAGAAAGTTGGCACCTGCTCGCGGCTACAATTACCTGGATTGCGGTAATTCAACTCATTCATTAAATAATTGATTCAACGATTTTTTTCAGTAGTATATCTTCTCTCGTATCTTTCCTCAGAACCCTGTCCTTTCCGGCCCTTTTCTCCTCCAAAACGCCCCTATTCCATTTATCTTGTAATCTTGAAAATACAATCTTACACCTCAAGGAGAGAAGTGGCTCATCTTTTTTCTTTTTCTTTTTCTTTTTCTTCCTGCTGCTCTGTCCGTTGGCAACACACGGAGGCTCACCGCAGTGGCTAATTTTCTTAAGAGGCGTCAGCTCGAGTGAAATTATATATCTGCCAGCACTCATAATAGATACACACACATCTATTATAGGCTCTATTTTTACAGATACATATATATATATAAAGTCTATAATAGCGCGGCAGGTCGAAAAACATAATTGCGCGAGCCGGTCGCGCCTCCGTTTCTCGCAGCTTTTCTGGCACTGCGGGTGTTTCACTGGATTTTTCTGTCTCCGCGCGTACCCTTATTTTCTCGGCAATCACCCCACAAGAATCGTCCTAATCGCATCATTTCAACGTTTTAGTCGAACCCCGTAATTTGGCTCTGGAAATAAGAAAAAAAAAAAAAGAAAAAGAGAGTAAAAAAAAGGCGAGTTGCCGCGATTGAGGGGTAACCCGGGCCACCTCTCGAGAATCTTTTCTTAAATGCCATTTATGTGTTTCACTTGGACACGGGTCGTCCCGCGCGCGGTGTGTGCTTCGCGTGAATTGTAAATTCCTAAGAACCTGCTTCTTCATCCTTTTTCACTGCTGCTTCCCTCAGCTCTCTGTCTCTTTTTCTTTGTTGGGCCTTTGGATCTCATCGTGGCGATGACTAGAGAAGGCTACTTTTCTCGCGGCCGAACGAGAGAGACCAAATGAAGCAGCAGCAGCAGATCGTGGTCTATGGGTACGCGAGCACGCGAAACGCACACGGACGAGCACGAGTCTCGCGCGTACGAGCAAACGAGCACGTGAGACATCGCACAGCCCGAAAAGTTGAGATTTGTCGGAGGAAAGATTGCACCGCGCGCACGAATTACGATGACGAGGATAGAATTCGTGAGAGAGGGATTCTCGGCCTGGCTCTGGTATACGAAAAAAAAAATATACATATATATACACGAGGATTGAGATGTTGCGGCGAAGAAGAATGACTTTGGAGAACGAGATCGCGCGCGATATACGCACCAACGATGAGAGTGAAAATGGTCAATTGGGGCTTTTTTTTTCTTTGCTTATCGCCACTTCCTTCTCGTTCAAACGTATTTTCCTTTTTATTCTGCCCAAATGGTTATACGGTTATTTTGCAAGTTTTTTTTTTAAATAAATTTTAGAATGAAACGAACCCGATGTGATGAGGTAGACAAAAGAAGAATCTTTGGGTAAATGATGTACAAAAAACTAACCGCCCCGGACCTATTGTCTTTTGCATGGTTGGTCGTTGTTTTTTTGTGGCATCTCTCGTCGCTATTAGATTCGCGTCCGTGAGAGACTCTCGGGCCTGGCAGGGTCAAGGCTGAAATCCTCCCAGACTGACTAATCTTGTCATCTCTCTCTATGTGTGGATGGGTTTATACGTGAGTATGAACACAACCTCTTTTGATTATTAGTATATATACGTATTTTATAAAATCAGGTCCGAGACATGAGAATTTCGTGAGACGTTCAGAGAAAACAGATCCACCGCCGAGACATGCGATCGTCATTCATTTTCATTTTTTTCGCATTCTTTCTTTATTTCTCTCCTTGTTTACGCGCATTGCATTCGAAAAATAAAACTATATATGCAGTGTGACCGGTTCTCCTTCGAAGCTGCTGTGATAAAAAAAAAATAAACAATCTCGACCAAATTTGAATTTAATCGGCCGCAATTAATAATTAAGGAATATGCTCGTGCAACGTTTTCGCGTAGCTAGGCCGCGCGAGGCCTTCGCGTCGCGTATAAAAAAGATTGCTTTACCTATAAATTACGTTGGGAAAGTGTATGCAGATGTTGCTCAATTTTATAGAATATTTACGAGCACGAAAAAGCGACAAACGCGTTGACCCGGATAGTAATTCTTGAAACGAAAGAGACACGCACGATTCTTCGATGGAAGAAGAAAAAATCTTGATCGTCATTCTTCTTACACAAATGGAATTTACACGCTTCCGATCAACGTGGGTAAATAAATGTTTGTGCTTAGTATATAGCAATTACATGCCACTTACCCTGCTCCCTCCTCTCTCTCCGTCCACCTCTCTCTCTCTCTCTCTCTCTCTCAACTTAACCTTCCCGCAATATTGGTGCGAGCTCAAAGGCATCACATACGAGAGTTTCCACAATGGTAATTACGAGCTGGATTGATCATAAATTTCTTACTCCTCGCTGTGAGCGCACGGTATTAAACGCTTCTAACCTGTATAAATATGCACGGTACACATAAATTTGATGTATGCGTGTGTGCGCGCCTTCATATATACACTCGCGCGATTGATTCTCGCTCAGCACTTGTTGTAAAACTATAAAGCCCGCTCTGTGCTCCAAGTTTCTTCAATTCCTCACTCCCTTTTATGTTTATCGACAATTGCTGTTTGCATGGACGCAGGAACGCATATCGGACACGCGCCATCGACTTTCTATTTTCCCAGCGTAGATGCAGCAAACGAACAACGCGGGGGATGAGGCTGCACGAGATAAACGCGATCTATCCTACATATAAATATTTCTAATTGGTCGTAGAAAATTTGCGTAACAAATTTACCTATTTTGGGCTAGCGATCGATAGAATGCGAGAAGGGAAGAATTGATTGTAGCCCGTTTGGGAGGCTCGCGATGATGCGATGTCTTGAAAAAGATAAGCAATCATAAGATTTCAAAAAATAGAACAACATTTGTCCCGTTGAAATAGTGAGTTTGGTCGTTGAGAAATAATATCGCGTACATACGACAGCCAGAATGTTAATGTCGAAAGCGAGTTCGCTCGCGGACGACCCCTCGCCGGGTCAAAATTCACGTCCATGATACACGCACGCGTATATTTCTCTCTCTCTGCCCATGGGAAAAGAAGGACCGAGTAAAGAAAAAAAAAAAAAAATTGAAAAAAAAAAATTAAAAAAAAATGAGAATGATCTGGGACGGATTTTATTGCGAGTCCATGTTGTTGCTCCGAGCCCCGTGAAAGTCGTGTTGCGAAATTTTATCGAATAACCGACACGAAACGAGACGTGGCTTTTGCGACAACTTTGTGTAGTCTCGCGATCACGAAGATCTTTTTATATATTAAAAAAAAATAGATACAAATGTACAGGGTGTCCTGTAGCACGAGTCATAGATTCGTCGCGAGGCGCTGATTTGTTGTAAACGTCATCGAATTATTGATGAAAGAATCGAGGAAAGCGATCGATTTATAATAAAAGATGCCCAAACTTTTGGACCGTGGGGTGGACGCAACCGCGAATTGAGACAAGATATCGCGCGATTAAGATACAAAAGGACACCCTGTATACATATATGGTTTTCCTTTGTATTTTTTTGAAGATGTGTCTTTGTATATGTAGCATGATGCTGCACTAGGACGACGCTCAAGAACACCAGCGAGGTATATATTTATAGATCACCGCGCAGATTCCTCAGGTAAATCGTATCGAACCCCGTTGATCGCACACGTGGCCTTTCTTTCAATCCAACATACAAGTATATCGCTCGCGATGTATATATATCTTAATGCAGTGTGTATCGGCAGTTCTCGATTTGCTCGGCTAAATCAGCCGGAACGAAATGACTTGACTCTTGACTCGATCCCCTTTGCCTACGGATGTTATAAAAATCACATGTTCATTGGCCAGCACGTACGATGATTCTTGTAGCTGTAATATATATTTTCTTTGCTTTTCGAGGTCATAGTAATTATGTTTCTTGAATATGTAGCTGGTACGATAAACTTGGCAAAGTAGCAAAATATGAATTGAGAAAACGAAGAAGCCTCGCATCGAAGAAGCGCCAAAGTGTGAACAAAAGTATCCTAAAAATTGAAGAAGGTTTACATCAAAAAGGGTTTCCATGGAGGCAAAGCTCGCTTCCGTTGCTGGTGGTATCTTCGTCGTCGTCGTCCTCGTCCCGTGGTCATCGTCAGTGTTATAATTTGAGGCGGTTTCAGGGAGGTCTTGGTTGCCCCCGCGGCAGGGGCCGTCGAGTCGAGAAGAACTTGAATGAAGTCATCAGCTAGCTCTGGACCCGCCACTCTGTTATTATGCCGCAGGTGCCGCGGCACCCAACATCCTTCGTGTATAAAGTGTGCCTCCTATAAGCTCGTGCAGCAGTTTTGACCCTCTTTGCTGTAGCAGCGTTCAGCGTCGAGACGTGGTTACTTTTTAAGCAGAGAACGAGAAGAGATGCTGGTGCGAGCCGCGTCATTGGAATACGATATGAAAATCGCATCCTGGAAAATTTCTGCTAAAACCTCCTATTCGATGAGAGAGAATAAAAAATTTATCGAGTCAACTTGATCACTTTTCACTTGCGGATGTCGGAGGAGGCTATCGGAGTCAAGGGTCAAAGTTGAATGCAAGGCGGTCGACTACATTATCGGGCGATATTCGACATACCCAAAGGTGGTAGGTAGGCTGGTTGAACGACGAAAAGGAGAGGTGTGTAGGAATAATGGACGATGCATATAATTGGTACCGATCGTCCCATCGGCACCGCCCACACGAGCACGATTACACCACCGCAGCAGCACGGCACCGCACGGTTGTAATATGCACGAGGCGTTCAGTATACTTTGATTTTCAGTGTCTTCGTGCATCAGTAAGAATATGTATGTAAAGGTATGATTGTGGGAAACTTTAACCGGAGCCCTTGATGAGTAGATATCGTCGTGGGGGGTTGTTGATGGTTGATGAGGTAATTTGGCAAAAATTTGGAAAACGATCAACATTAAATTTGACATTTGAAGGAAAGTGAATTGGAAAATTCTGACACTTGTCCGCCGCAATAAGATGTCTAATTTAAAATCACTTTTTGTGATTGCCTACGTTGGTGTTGGAGGGCGCGTGTGAGTGTGCGAGCTCGTGCGTATATAGTATTATAAGGTGAGAGAGCCGGTTAGGAGTCTGGCAAGCGTCGGCATCGTGTGAAGTCCGCATCCGAGCCATTATATTTCCCTCTGTCTTGAGCTGCCTGAAAACTGTGTATATATACGTATATAGACTGAAATACATGTACCCATGTAGGATATATGCGCATGCATATAGACCATTCGGAACTTGTTCACCAACACGTGAGTAAATGTTTCTGGCGGCTCCAGAAACCCTGCTTCTTCTTCCTACTTCTCTCTTCGTATATATACCTTTTCATCCGCGCTCCATCATCTTCTTCTTCTTCTTCTTCTTCTTCTTCTTCTTCTTCTTCTTCTTCATCTTCTTCTTCCGCTTCTTCGTCGTGTATTGCGCTTCGTAGTTTCGTTTTATCCGGTGGGCTCTCTTGATGCCCGGATCACAAAGGGTGAAAGCGCGAGAAGGATGAAAAATAAAATAAAAATAAAAATAAAAGAGGCGCGGGAGCGAGAGAAAGGCGCGGGCAAAGTGCGTGCGTGCTCGCGGAGTCTTGAGAATATAGCGAGAGAGGGAAAAAGAGAGAATGAGAGAGAATGAGGGACCCGAAGGTGTCGGGGCTCGTATTAAGGGGGCGTAGCCCCTTCCGCAGAAAAGAGAGAGTGTCAGATATAGGATATATATCTATATATATGTATAGCAAGGATGAAGCCCCGAATTATGACGTCACGAGACCGCACACGTCGAGCACGATCAGGTGAGCCGAATACAAAATGGATTGTTAATTACCGGCGAGCCTCGGCAGCCACGGACCATCTTTTTTTACCCTTTCCTCTTTCGAATTTGTTTTATATCCCTTGCCATGTGAGCTATTTACTTTTTAGGGGTTTTGCCATCAATAAAATGAAAAAAAAAAA
>JACEOJ010000092.1:0-18142 GCA_013761285.1 Campoletis sonorensis
AAAAAAATGAATAATTAATAAACTCTGTAGACGAATTATTTGATTTTCTGGTGGCATAATTTTCATGATATTTTCAGTCGTTTGACAGTTTTTTGTAACGTTTTTTAACATTTTTTCGTATTGTCTAATGCACGTAACTGAAGTTTAGGGATATCGTAGGCACGTCTCTGTGTTAAAAAGTGACGTTTTCATTTGAGAATTGAGTGGAAACGGTGTAGACAATCGTTTTGAAAGTTGGAGGAAATGTTGAGGATAAGTGAAAAAACGTACTTTCGAAAATTGAATGAAATGATTTAATTTCATCATTTGTACCGAAATTCCTTAAATAAATAAATAAAATTGAAATATTCGATATAATGAATGATTTGTTGTTATTAATCGTAAAACGATTTTGACGTAAAATAGCTCGTTAAATGTTAGTCAATATTGGCCACATTTCATTATTCCTTTCCATATGTTCGTGCTCTTATTGTCTTAACACGCGAGTGGGCTCCAAAGGAATGAATGAATCGATACATTTTTTAAATAATTCACCAACCGCCCCCCAACTCCTCACCAGACGTTATCGCGATTCTCATTTTAATGTTTCTCTCTTAACCCCCCTCGACAACGAAATACGAGAGAACGCGGAAGTTACTGCAATCATCATCCGCCTCTCAATTCCCCTCCTTCTGTACTCTCCGCGCGCGCTACCAGATTTATGGATTATCGCATCGAGACGAGTGCGTTATCGCGCGCCTGACGACACACTCGTTCGATAACAACGCACTATCGATCCTTCAAATGAACGTACAGTTCTCTCTCCCGATAATTTCTTTATTTTTGTTTCTTTTCCACAATTATCATGATTTTTCGTATTTTTCTCTTTTATTTATTCGGTTGGAGCTAAAAAATCCACGAAATTTTTCGATCAATCAAAAACCTGCTAAGATTTCCTGAATTGAACTTTTATTCTCTGCTGCCGAATCGGATCATTTCTTATCAGTCTTTTTCTAGCACATCGCGCGATTGTTCAGTTTATTTTTTATGTAATCGTCAACGAAACGAGAAATAAACGATAGAAAAAAATTTTTACTTCCGGTTTCGCCTACTGCAGTGCGATTTTCGTAAATGAAACATTAACAAAAAATCCATATAATTCTTCAATGTTTATCGCATTCGCAAAGTGCCCGGTTTACCGTTGCGCAAAACCACTCGCGGTTCATCATTTGCTGACGGTTTACTCGCGAACGATTACACAATCGTTCAAATATATTACACCGTGACGTTCAGCACGTACTCGCTCGCGGAGTATCTTTTGTTGTATTTTTCTCTCTCTCTCTCTCTCTCTC
The DNA here is from genome assembly GCA_013761285.1 of Campoletis sonorensis. NCBI lineage: Eukaryota > Metazoa > Arthropoda > Insecta > Hymenoptera > Ichneumonidae > Campoletis > Campoletis sonorensis. The sequence goes on from JACEOJ010000092.1 coordinate 1,332, forward strand.
TCTCTCTCTCTTTTTGTGCCTGTCGTAAATATTAGCTGATCGCAATCACATCCGTGTGTGAATTTAGTAGTACCATTGAGGAACTCGCGATTGAAATATTGATGAGGAAATATAAGGATTTTGTTTGAACCCATGCAGGCTGGGCTTTGATATCGTCCACGATATTTATCTACTTTAAAGCCCATTTTTCTTGTTCCAATTCTCAATTAAAACCACGTCGGCCATATTTTTTAAGTTTCCATATTTAAAAAAAACCACTTTTCCTTTAACTTTCGAGCAAACATAATTTTCAATTCAAATTTTCCAATAAATCGCAAGTAATTTATGACGTTTATGTAAAAGTTCATTTTAATTACAAAAATACAAACCAACTCCGTCGGATTTTTCGGACTGTCAAATTCGTCCGGCAGTCAATTTTTCAGTAAATTCCCGAGTAATTTTTTTCTACATTTCGAGGTTCAAATTTTCGATCTTATTATAAATTACAAATAACTATGGGGAAAAAAAACCGAAAAAGAAAAACATCGCGAAACGAATGAAAAATGTAAAAAAAAAAAAAAAATGAAGTTATGCAACGACTGCGTGAACTGGTTAATAGATCGGAGAGAGGGAGGGGGGGGGGGGGGGGGGGGGGGCGACGACGTAAGATGTAATTGAGAGGTTTAAAGGGCCGAAACGAAGGCTGGTAGGAAGCAGCTCGAAAAAGTAGAGTGAACGCGGGGCTCAGGGTGTTCGATACGTTCCTGAGCGCATAATACGAGTATGAATGAAGTATCGCGTCTGGGCTACGGAGAATGGCGGTGCGCGAGAACGAAAGAGTGGGGATGATGATGGCGGCGGGGGCGGCGGGGCGGGGAGGGGGGATTTTGTGGCAGAGAAGAGAGAAGCTCGTGAGGCGAGTGAACGTGCGCGTCGGTGGCGCGACGCGTGGAGGCTACGAGAAAGAGTTTCGTTCGAGAGAGAAAGAGAGAGAGAGAGAGAGAGAGAGGGAGAAAAGTTGAGGCGAGCGCGAGATCTCTCTCTTCACGAGGCCGGCTTGAAATCTCTCGAGTTCTCTCGCCCCTCTCGACATCGTGGCACTATCGCACGGAGACCGCGCGGGAGGACGTTGTTACAAAACTCAAATACGTATTATCGATCCTTATCGATTATTTAACGAAATATTCGATAATCGACAAAATCAACTTTTATTTATAAATCATTTGGAGTCTTGAGGATAAAAGATATTTTCAATAAGAAAATGGTAGCGAGTTTAGTTGGAAAAGGAACCAAAGAATGTTGGACTGCACTTAGCCAAATATTGAGGAGTTTCAATTTATGAAATTGAACGAATTTTTAGAATTCATTGTTTAGAAAAAAATCGAAAATACGAGTTTTCAAAATGCGATTTTGAAAATAACGTTGGGGATGCATGACAATTATGAAACGTTTGAAAAGAAAAACCACGAAAGGTGTTGACGACTATGTGACAAATGAGTAGAACATATGAAATTGCAAAAATATGTACAAATGTCTTTTCTTCTTTCTTTCGGTTATGTTTTTTCATCACCGTAAGTTACGAACGTACGAAATTTGGGCAGGAATGGGAAAGGTCGGATGACAGATAAAAAATAAACGTAAATACTGCACTATTTCGCGTAAATGCATTAAAGCCACTCTGGAGGTCGAAAAAAATGGGCTTTTTGGGATTTTTTTATCAGAGATATTACAAAAATAAATCGAGATTAGAAAAACGGGATTTTAGCATATACACATCAGTAACTGTTTACAATGATTTTTTTTGAGCGATTTATTTCGGGCGAAATTGTGCACTTTTAAAGTGGAAAGTGATGAATTTGCCTAAAAAATCGTCAGATAATTGTTAATAACAAAGGAACTATGCAATATAAAGAAAAAACCCTACGTACTTCCATAGACAATGTATTTTCAAAGATATATTCAAAATTTCAAGTCAATCGGTTGAAAATTGTCTGAGTTATGAGTCCGGCCAACTTAAAAAATGAAGTTTCGAGATATCCGCGATTGGAGTTTTTAGTAGCTCGCCGCGGGTCGGACGGCCTTGTACTAAAATTCGAAAACCAAGTACTCGGAGGTTTTTCTCGGGCATAATCTTTTGGGACATGATTTTTGAGGTCGTAAGAGACCATTTAAAAAAACAAAAATAAAAATCGATTATTCCAAAACTCTAGGATGGCCCAAAGCCTTAAATAAAAGAGATTGTTGAAAAATGGGGAAAAAATAAAGAGAAACATAGAATATAGAAATAAAGTACGTATAGAGGAGAGGCTCGGAGTCAATGGCATCGTGAGAGGTGTTTTTCTTGCTCTCGGGACGGGATAGAAAGGGAGGAAAGAGGGAGAAGAACACACAGAGTCCCACTTGGAATATAATAAGTTGATACGTTCCTGAAACTCGTGGCTTGCTCGGGGAACAAGCTCCGCGCGTACATCGGAGCCAGCGGCAGGAACGCAGCACACCATCTCGACCGAGAGAGGGAGAGACATGGCCGCCGAGGCCAGCTCAACTTTTCTCGGACGGGGAAGGCAACACTAAGAAAGAGAGAGAGAGAGAGAGGATGATCGTGTCGAGAAAAAGATTTCGCTCTCTCTCTCTCTTTCTCTCGAGGTTCGAGTTTGTTGGCGTACGAGTATCGCGCCACCCCCACTGTTCCGGATGGTGGAATACATTACATGCGAAAATTCCTAGATCGAGAGAATTTCGTCTACGAGTCTCGTCCGAGTTTTCTATTTAAAGTTTTGTTTATATCTTTTTCGAAAGTAAATTGAGACAAGAAAAGTTTATTAGCTTTAAAGTAGTGAAAAAAAAATGAAGATTTATGGATTTGTGAGAAAAATGAGGAAACAAGATTTGAGAGATTTAATTATCCGGCTTATTACGTGTACGAAATGTTGAAAATTAAATAAGAATTTTCGGATCGAATCGCACGAGAAATAATTAACGTCAACGTTGCAAACGAATTGTTGTTCTTTTCAGCACAATTTTCTGGATAATTAGAATTACGTAAGAGTCTTGTACACATTTAACAAAGAGCGGAAGAGTCTAAAAAAAGAAGAGAGAGAGAGAGAGGAGGACGAAGAATTTTTCTATTATCGTGGCTGCATAAGCGTGGCACGTATGGAGAGAATTTCCGGTAGGAAGTGGGTGAAACAAGTGTGTTGAAAAGAGAGGCAAAGCTGTGTAGTCGACTCGTCATTGAGGCTTGAAACGTGGGAGGGAGAGAGAGAGAGAGAAAGAGAGAGAGAGAGGGAGATTCTCGGTTTTTCTCAATCGTGTATAATGTCAATTTTGAGTGAAACCCGCGTGGGGTTTGTGGCTAAAAAAGGAACATTGAATTTCTCTTTTCATTGGAGAAAGAAAGAAAGAAAGAAAGAGAGAAAAAAAATTGGTAACGAGAGCCAAAGAAATCATTGCTCGTTTCACGATCGTTTCGGTGGGCAACTCTGTACACTGTACGATCCGCGTGACGACGCGAATCATCGTGACGGGCATGCGAGAGAGAAACGAGGATAAAAAAAGAGAGAGAGAGAGAGAGAGACGCGATAGGAGGCCTGGTCGAATGGCAAACAAGGATGGTAAGATCCGAGGCTATTTCTGTGATCGTAGGGGCCCCGCCAGTATAAAATAAGCAGTGAATGAAGGAGCCTGTTTACTGGCGGCCGGCCTACGCGATCCAGCGACGAGAGAGCAGCAGAGAGAAGGCGAAGCACGAGCGAGGAGAACTAACCATTTGGTCTGCTCGTATCGAGCGAAAGAGCGAGAGAGAGAGAGAGAGGGAAAGAAAGAGAAAAAAACATAAATATATGTAGATATGAATATACACTGGGCAGAGTCGAAAGAGACACACAGCGAAGCTTGCATTATACGTTACACGTAGGTAGTGTAGAGAAGGAAGGGAGTGAGACGAAGAGGAGAATGGGAGTGTGTGGGGGTAGGGAGAAGAGAGGGGGGGGGGAATGGAAGCGGCGTAAGGGAGGGGATGTTCGTAGCGGAGAGGCAGCGAAGAGTCAGTGTGCGAGGAGCGCCCGCACGGTGGTGATCGCTTTGTTTTGTATTATTTCGCGTACGTTTTTGTCAAATTTCGTTTTAAAAGAACAAAAAAACACTCGGATTCTATACAATAATATATGATTTAATAATGTTAAACGTTTGGAGAGTGTGATTGAAAGAATAAACGAGAATAAAGAGTTGATAGTGTGAAAGGAATATTAAATAAAAGAAACACTCGTCTTTCTCGTCGGTGCGATACGAAGAGCAGTGTGTTTTTTTCTTATTCTTCGTCTTGTTATATACAACGATCAAAGCAAAGCAAAGCAAAGCGTGTTGAAAACTCGGCGAGAAATACTTCGCACCGCGGTAACTCTTCGTTAAATCGCTATCCCATCTACACAAACATCCATATATTTATATATAGTTTGTTGTATATATGTATATAATTGTGAGTGTCGTCACAAAGAGAAAAAACGTCTCGGGAATACGAGTTTTGCACGTGGATGAGAAACATAATATTGTCTCGTCGAGAGCTGTGGTGAAAAGGGAGAGAGAGACGTGAGCGCGTAGAGAGATTGAGAAAAAGAGAAGCGCAAGCGAGAGCGAGAGAGAGAGAGAGAGAGAAAAAGAGAGGTGGCCACGCTTCTCAATGTGTTTCGTCGGCGGTTGGTGGTGTGCGCGACCGCGTCGCGGTCTCAACTCGCAGTGTGTTTTCTGTACAGTTCGCCTCCTCTGGTAAACCAGCCCCCCTTAGCCCCCTGTTCTTTCCCTGCTCCCTTCTGCCCCTCTGTGTGAGTCGAGTGAGAGTGACTGAAAAAGAAAATTCTTCGAGCACATCCGCGCCTCCGCGGTATGTCGATTCTCGTGCTACCAGAAGAGCATCTTTGTTCAAATAATCATCGCTACGAGAGTGTTACGTGTGTATCGTGAAAGAAATACATATATATATATTTTTTTTTCATTCGTATTATCGAAGGATCGAAAACGTGCGATTGTCAAATATTTCGAGTGAAGTTTTTTCTTCATTTTTTTTTTTTTTTTTTCATATATTTTTTTTCAATTACGAGGTTCAAACTGCAGCCTCGGGTGTTGCGGAAGATTCGAGGTGCGCCCCCCACAGTACGGTGGCTGGCTGCGCCTCGACACAAACGAGAAACGTGTGTATCGCGTGTGAGTTTTGTGGATAAATAACGCAATAACAACGAGACGAGAACGAGTGTGTTACGGGCGAAAAAAATCATCGCCTCGCGCAGCATTACGGATTACGATTATCGTCTCAAATATTTAAACTCGTTTTTAATAAATTCAATAATAATAAATAATAATAAATAAAAGAAAAAAGAAGCTAAAAGATACAGAGAGGAGGCATTCGGTGTGGCACAGCTGGATTAAAAGTGTGAAAGTGTGGATACCTTGGACTGCCCCCCGCCCCCGGCGCTGCCACCGCGGCGCCCGCCCTGGCCCCCCAACAATACGAGTCCAGCGACCCTAACGATTCTCGGTACGGTCGCTAACTCACCCTCGTCATCTTCTTCCTCATCGTCTTCCTCCTCATCCTCATCCTCATCTTCTTTAACCTCCTCCTCCTCCTCCTTCTCCTCCTCCACCCCCGCCAACAACTCCCAACTTCCATCTACGTCTTCTACGAGGAATACAAGACAACCACCGATTTCCCTTCAACGTCCAACGACACTTAACATTCAGAGGACTCTGCCGCCGCCGATCCTCGCGCCACCACAGTACCCAGCGCCACCGCGGCCCCCTGGTCGAAACGGTTAGTTTTTTTTTTTTTTCGTTCTTCTTTTTATTTCTTTTTCTTCTTTGCTTTTCCACAGCTTCCCCCTCCCCTGTCCCCCAGGAATATTAGAAATAACTTGTTTTTCAGATTACGAGATTCAATTTTCGATCAAAATACAAAATCCAATAAAAAATATTACAGGAAACCACTCCCTTGAGTTTTTTCGGGGGATGAAGAAAAAAATGTTCGTCGCAGCTCTTCGGAATGACGAATTTAAATGATATTTTTTGGAAACCAAACAAGACAAACGATTTGGCTTGACGTTTCGATGAAAATGACGTTTATTTTCACACACAAAAGTACTTGGGAATGTTTTTTTTGTTTTTTTTATCTTGGACGATATAATTTTTCGATGTTTTCGACATTGTTGAGGAGTGGAGAGGAGAGGAGAGAGCTTTTTAGAGGGATCAGTATCGCACGGAAGGAAAGAATTTTATTTTATTGATTGTTACTTTCGAACTGGAGACACTCCCGAGCTGCGGGTCTCGTTCGTTGATACGGTAATGGCCCTCCTTCGGAAGTGAGGCGGGGAGGAGGGCGGGGAGGGCGAATAAGGGGCAGGGAGAGAAAAAAAGAAGAGATTGAGGGCCCTTATCGTTGTAACCGATACGAGGATGCCCTCCGGACGATGTCAGCGTTGCGAGCGACGCTCGTCCTAATCGTGAAATAATGGGCCTCGTCGTCGAAAGTCCAGACGATCGTTACGCTCGCATTTTCGAGTCTCTTTCGAAAGGAAACTTTTTTTCTCTATCTCTCGAACGGTGTCGATTTGGTTTTTTTTTTTTCCTAGAAAAATAGACTGTTCTTTAATTATACCTCGGCCACTGGCATTTTACAGGATTGGGAATTTTCAAATCTAAGAACGTAGGAAATTGGAAATTGTATCTTTCGACAACGATCTCCATACGCAAGAGAATTATATAGAGAACGGAAAATTCTCTTTCTAGATCATCTCCGTCATTTGTATTCGGTTCATTGTTTTTATTTACCTCTCTCTCTCTCTCTCTCTCTTTCTCTCTCTTTTTCTATACGTTGTAGTCGCACATAACGTCCAATGAATTCTTTCATCGTCTCTCGCTCACGAGATCTTCGGAGTATCATTTTTCTCTCTCAGTCCCACTTACTATAACCCTCTACTGTTGGTAGTAATAGTAGTAACCAAAGTAGGGGTAATAGTAGCAGCAGCCGCAGGAGCAGCAAGGAGAGGCACATATAAGAGAACCGTGACGAGAAACGACGACGCGATTTCTCTCTTTCTCTCGGTACTTGGTATTCTTGCTCGAGAATCCACGCAGAGAACTCTCTTCTTTCGTTTTACTATGACCCATCGAACACGCCGTTTGCGTACACGTTGTTCCAACATCAACAGCACAATAAACTTCATTATTATTTAATCGCTTTTTTTAATCAGTATCGTCGCCCAGTCATATCCAAATCGACAAATATCGTCTTCGTGGCTCTACCGTCGAAGGGATTTGAGACACGGCGAGAAATATCGCAAAAGCAACATTCCAGGGCATCAAATTTTACACTATAAACCCTCCTGATCCATTTTCCTAATTTCCACATCATTTGGACCTGAAAATCCCTTCGAAAAACAAGATTTTCGAGGCTACAGCTCAAACTACCGATCATAGGAATTCGGTGTGTGGAACTTTTTTGTAGGGAATTTAATTCTCTACAACTTTGGTCCTCTACACTTTTGCTCTATCTCGATCGGTTGAAGCAGCAAGTCTCATCAAAGCGCATCCATTCGAATAATTATCTAATTATTCAATTCATGAGGAAAAAAATGGTGGAAAAAAAGGTTTTGGAGCTTTTGTTGACTTGACATTAGTACAGAATTAATGTTTATACCCTCTGCATCGACCATTCAACCTGACTCAGACTGTACACATGGAACAAACCAGTCGTCGTTCTCATTTCCTCTGCGCCGCTCCGACCAGAGATACTCGCCAACGTTTGCTCGCGGTAGTACTATACACTCATCACCCTCTCTCTCTCTCTCTCTTTCTCTCTCTCTCTCTCTCTCTCTCTCTTTTTCTCTCTCGAGACCAAGAGAGAATCGAGAGATATGCACTGGCGAGTGACTGAGAAAACTCTAGCGCTACCGTGGCCGCCTCTCCTTCGCTTGTGGCCGTGGCACCAGCAGCACGTTCACTCCCTTTTCCTCCATAATCGCGCTCGCTCTCGCGATCAACCGTTAGGCCAACTTCGATCGTTGCCTCGGTTCTCCTCTCTCAGACACACATAAACACACACAAACACACACAAAAGTTTATATCCTATTTTTACATTCAAGTTAATTGATTCCGAAGTAAACGACATTTTTCTGCACCGAAAAATCTCAATCGTCGTCGAGCCCGGCTGAAAATTCACACTCCAAATATATATCTACGACAATACATTTATTTCGAATACAATAATAAATACATGTTAACGATCCGATTGAAAAGAGATATCGAAGTTAACGTGCGCGCGCGGTGAATCAACGCCCGAGTTATATGAATGGAACCACTGAGACCGCGAGACCGCGAGCGCGAGCGATAGAAAGCGTTTCTCGTGAAAGTCTCGAAACGACCATCATTTCCGTTCTCAAATATAGAACATCGAATATATACAAAGATATAATAATCACGAGAAAAATCTCCATTCTCTTTATCGTTCGTTATTTGAGCGACGAGTTGATCGCGAGTCTTTATGAAATCTTACAAAAGGTAAAATAAATTCTCGACGATTTGATGGTGCGATTAAAAAGGTTTTCTCGTCGCGAAAAACGCTCGAGATCCAAGAGTACAACGAAACTTGGGTCGAGGTTCAATCCCGATTGTAAACGATTATTTGATCTGTCAAAATATTCCCGGCACGAAGTTTTGAGAAAATAATAAACAATAATAATAACCATAATAATTGAATGTAAATTATTTGATTATCGCGGATCGCGGATCGCTAGACAAGAGAGAATCGCTGCCATGTTTCTAAATGCACATTATCTACTACGTAACTCTATAGATATATATTTAATGTCTCTGTAGTTGAATACAAATTCTTGCTGCGCAAGCGCTGTACCGAGCATTGGCATGAATGAAACCATCGAGTCGTCGTCGTCGTCGTCGTTGTCCTCCTCCTTCTCCTCCTCCTCCTCCTCGTTGTCGTCGTCGTCGTCAAATATATATGTACTTTTTTTTTTCTTTCTTTATTCACACACTCGCACATGTTGTTGTGGATGTTGACGATGTGAAACGATGACGAGCATCGGTGCTCACCGGTGTAATTTCATTGGCTCGAACAACGCTTGCGCAAAACTCGCACGAGTTTACATTCAGACGTTCCGCGAGCCCCGCGACGATGCATGTGTACAGGTGTCCCCGCGTTAATGTGTTTGCCGTTTTATAAGAAGACACGTACGGAAAGTAACTCTTGAATTCGTGGATATGCTACACGGGAAAATGAGAGAAGGAAATGCGCGAACGCTCGCGAGCCCGCGGTTTTGCACCGGCGCTAAACTTATTATACTTTTACGGTCTCGATTTCAATCCTTGATTTCCTCGTCTCTTGATTTTTTTCTCGCACGTACGCAAACGGAGGCATCGTCTTGGCTCTGGGACACTTCATGGGGAAACTGGGGGCAGAGGGGGCCAGACAAGATCTTTTATTTTTGGGGCAACCCGCGGGAGCTCCTCCGAAAATGAAGAAAATCATATTTTCACGGTTTTTTAACAACTCTGATTATCTTTTCATAACCCGAAATTCATTTTTACAACAAAAAAAAGAGATAAATTGGACCCTGAAACTTTTATTGTGAGGCAGGGTCCACTTTGCACCTTGAATTTTCTTTTTTTTTACACGATTTCGAAAATAAGATCGAAAAAAATAATTTTAGGATACAAAAGTAAATAAATGTTGGCAGAAAATCCTGTTGGACTTTGTTGCTAAACGATTTTCATAATCTCCAACTTTATTTACAAAAATACTACAATTTTCATTGATTTGAAAATAAAGAAAATTTTGATCGAATTTATCGCGAGGAATTGATCGTAATTCAATATTGAGTGTACAGAGAGCGAGAGAGAGAAAAAGAAAAAGAACGAGTGCCGACATATTCGATGAATGGAACGAACGACTTCGAGCCATTTCCATTTAAGACTGGATTTCTTGCTCGAAATCCAGTCTTTTCTCGAATACGCGTACGCGCGCGGAATTTTAACGACCGTGAGAATTGAACGAGAGATTGCGACAAAAAACGAGAATCGGCGAGTAAACACAAAAAAAAAAAATGCAATATATGTGAGCTATAGATTCGTTCGGGTTGCACGTGGTCACGGTGCATATACGATGATCGACTAGGGACGGAAATCAATCACATAAATATATGCCACGAGTTACGAATCAAAAGGACAAACTTTAACGACGCAGCCACGTGTTCGAACTGTCACACTCGTGACAATGACGTTTTTCACTTCCGCGCGTTTATTCGCTAATTACCGCATGTATTTTACAATCGAGTTTGACTAAACCGGATGTTGAAGCATTTAGGCTCTTGTTGAATATAAAATTTGACGTGTCCACGCTTTTACGATACGATTTTACACTCGACAGCAATGTCTTCAAACATGACAGAAAAAAAAAGTTGTTCAATCATCAAATCACAATGGATCGCGATATGGAAATCGTCAACAAACAACAAAATCCACAAAATAAGAGACAACAACTACGAAAAAGCTCCTGCAATGAATAGTTTTCAAAAACTGCACCGTTGCATTGTGAAAAAATGCACAAAGCCAAACACATAAAAATCTCGAAGAAAAAAAAACAATAGGATTCCCAAAAGCATGTAATTTGTTCAACAAAATCTAAAATAAAAACTATTTTTAAAAAAGCTGTGTTAAAAACGAGAAGTAAATCATTTGAACTGGATCTTGAAAAAAAAATGTCCTTGTCAAATTCATTGAATGATTTTAATGAATTTATGACATTTTCCACCGAGTTGTCGAGTCGACATTGATTTTTACATAATTTTCAAAGTTTCGTGTCATTTTTAAAACTTCGATAACTCGACTTTTGTCGGAGGACTTTACATTTTGGAAAAAAAATAATTGACAAGTAATTCGATTCTGTCGAATAAATACAAAATGAAGACTAACGACCGAAATTTACAAGTTTTTTTTCTTTCTCTAGACTTTATTTTGGTTAATTAACACGAACGACTGAAATTCGACACGTTCGTTTTTTTTTCCTTATCGTATTCTTGTTGCTGTTACAATGAAAAGTTAAAAGTGCCTGGATCCGAAGGAGTTGAATAAAATATTGAATAATGAAATTGGTGTTTTATTGAAATAGTACGTGAGGCGATATACGCTGCGCCGTTGGTCGGCGGACGGATAGGAACGTCGGAGAAATCCGAGTCCGGGATTGACACGGGGGAGCATTCACAAGCCGGACTTGATCGCATATAACGCGAGAGTGCTCTCGTCAGCCGCGAAGAGAGCCACAACGGCGCTATCTCTGTTTGCCAACCCCGTTATCTCTCTGGCCCCGCGAGCTCTCTTCTTCTCTCGTAAATGTATACCAGTCCTCGATTCGTCTCTAACGCTTTTTTTTCTCTTCTTTTTCTTTCTTTCTTTTCCTCCTTCTTCTCCTCCTCCGCGCAGCTACGAACGCAAATGTCTTCGTCTTTGCTCGCGTGTGTACATTTATTTATTTACTTAAGCATATTCTAAGCTGACGCGGCTTACGTTTAAAAAACGAGGCTCCAAAAAAAATGAAAAAAATGAAAAAACTAAGATGTGCCAACACAAGTGGATAATTAAAATTCAATAAAAATTCCTAGACCGTGTTTCGTGCCCAACAATTTATTTGTTTCGACGAAATTTATGGAAAAGTCATTAGTCGTGAAGATAATTCCGTTTTAATGTCTATTTTCCGAACAATTATAAAAATAATCGAACCGATAATAAAGACGAAACAATTAAAAAATAGAATTTATTACGAACAGTATTTCTTTTTTTTTTCTTTTCCTTTCAAATCTATTTAATTGACACGGAAATTCTGAGTACAATGATTCACCAATAATTAACGGACAAATATTTTCATTCGGAGTACGACCCGGGGATTATTTTTTTTTACTCGTCACTCCGCATGTGGCTCCCAGTAGCACGTTTTTTTTTCTTTTTTCTTTTTTTTTTTTTTTTTCTAGACAAACCACGCTGCCTCGGCTCGTTATCAGTCTCGAGTCTCTATCGTCGTACAAACGTTCGTTTCGTCTCCCCCGCGTCTATTTCTTCTGCTCTCTACCCCACACGACCTATCTCTCCGCGACGAGACCACGGCCACAGACGACTACGATATCCACGTTGATCAAAAAATGTGACTGTGGCACCGCCCGCGCGTCACATCCGGTCTCCGCAAGCGCTCTTCCATTTTTCGCATCACATTCGACGATTGTCTCTCGTATCATCGCTCCAACAAACAAATGAACTCGTTTCATCGACAATGAAACTGTAATTGGCGCGCGACTTTGGGTTGGAACGAAAAATACTTTTTCGCTGAATTTTTTCTTCAAATTTCACAAATCGTGGCTATTTTTGTACCGATTTTCGGTTTGGATTCTGAAATAAGATTCATTCGTTGTACCGACGAAATATTTACGAAGAATCGTGAGCTCTGTTCAAGAAAAAAGATCATTTCGATGCATTGCAACGATGGAAACTTCAACATCTTCATCGAAACGCGCCAAAAAAGACTTTTTGTCATTTTTCGGACTCGAAATCTACGCTAAATACCAAAATAACCTTCTTCCATTTGAATTTTCATCCTAAATGGCCTGTGACATACATGAATTACATAAAAATCGAATAAAAAAAAAGATATAAAAATTTCGAAAACATCATTTCGCCAAAAAGAGGGTTTCAAAGATTCAGCTCAAATTTTGCTCTATTCGCCTTCGAACTTGATTCTTTTTCCTCGTTAATACATGGACGTTTGCGGTGATTCCCCGCGGCAGGGTACGAGAGTCGACAAAAAGTTTTTTTTTTCTACGCTCGTACGTAGAGTCGGTCTCGCGGTGCCAAGAGCGTTTTCGCGGCTATGTACGTGGGTGTAACGTGCGTCGGATGCTGCTTTTGCTCGTTTACGAGAGAAAGAGAGAGATAGAGAAAGAGGGAGAGAGAGAGAGAGAGAGAGAGAGAGAGAGAGAGAGTCACATTCGAAAAACGCGTACGATCAACTCTTTATATACAGACACGTCAAAAGGACGATCGCGCGGTGTAAGTTTAGCGAGAGGACGTAATGACTAACGATGATTGTACGAAGTGAGATCGAGAGGAGACTTGATCCTTTTTAGCTTTGCTGGCAAAGTATTGAAAAGCGCGGCCGCGCTCGCGCGCGCGCGGCTTTACCGCGCGTGTGGGTGGACGTGGCGGACGAGTGGGTGGATGGACGCGCCGCGCGAGAAGGCCTGGCCATATGGCGTCCACATTCCATCGCTTCTCTCTCTCTCTCCCTCTCTCTCTCTTTCTTTTTTTCTCTGCTCTTTCGAGATGAAACTTTTCGTCGAATGGTCCCGTCTATAGATATATATTTAGCGGTACAGGATGAAGAGAGCGAGAGAGAGCAAGAGAGAGAGAGAGAGAGAGAGAGAAAGAAAGAGAGAAACTTTGAGAGAGATCCGTGTTGGAAGAGAGTAGGATATGATATGTCAGTGCGAAGAAGAAAAACAACGGGAGAAAAAGGGGGAGAGAGAGAGAGGTAGAAAGAAAAAAAAGAAGAAGAAAAAGACGTAGAGAGAAAGAGAGAAAGAGTCTCGGGTAATATACCTGCAGCATGGTCCTCTTTCGGGATGCACGAGTGTCGCCTCTTTTGTTGGCCCTTTAAAAATTTATTCTTTGCCTCCCTCGCACTCTCGCATCGGTGCGATCCTCCGCACGAGATCTTTGTGTTCACGCGGGGCCGTCGTCGTCGTCTCATGCACACGGTATTGCTCGTATTCTACGGCGCAGAAGGACAGAGAGAGAAAAAAGGAAACAAATTCTTGTTCGCCGCTTGATTCTCTCTCTCTCTCTCTCTCTCTCTCTCTCTCTCTCTCTCTCTCTCTTTCTCTCTCTCTCGTGCGATGTGAAGGCAAGGCGACAAGCGAACGAGGAACGTCCTTCCAGTTTCCAGGCTGTGTATATACCGGCGTCGAGCTCTCCCGCAACCAAGGCGCGCGCGACGGGTTGGCAATTCTGACGACCTCCATGAATTTGTCGTTCGCGTTACTTTTTTTTCGCTTCCGCGACTAAAAAGCCTCGCTCGTCGATCCGCAGCCATCGAAACTTTTATCGAAAAAGCCAATTCTTTATTGTCGCAACGCGGTAGCAGCCAATCTTACAAACATTTGTTTCTTTTTTTGTTTCTTTTGTTCATTTTTCTTTAGATTATCGTCCTTCATTTGTTAAAAAGCTCGAAAAGACGATACCACGAGGGTGCGGAAAGTAAAAAAATGAAAAATAAAAATAAGAAACGACGAGAGGCACGCACGCAGCAGCGAGCGTGAGCGCACGTCGCGTCTGGAGGATATCCGGTGTTGCGTGACCGAGCATACAGCACAACGAGCCTCCAACATCCAGACCCGAAGAGAACCCGGCCACTCCGCGCGAGGGAGAGAAGAGAAGACTGAGAGATGATCCTTGTGGCCTGGCCACCGTCAGACTCACTCCCTCTCTCCCTCCCTCCCTCTCGCACTCACTTTCGCGCTCTCTGCCACCCTGTCTTCACGAGTATCCTTCACGAGTACCTCCACCGTTTCCGCCCTTCTCCCTCGAGGGATTTATACCCTGGGAAATTATTTGGCGTCATTGTACACGGGTGTAAGTTTTTTTTTCAAACCTCTGCCCTTTTCTCTCCATTTGTAACATTTTGTTTTGTCTCTTCGCGCGAAGAGATCGCGCAATTATCCAATCAATCAAATCAATTGGGAAAATAGTTGATTTATTTGTTAAATATAAATAAATCATCTGACCGAGATTTTAACGGCGAATAATTGTAAATTGCTGCGCGACTGATGCGTATTTAAGCGAAAAAAGTAAAAATAAAAAGAATAAAATAAAGATAAATTTAATAGCATTCCTCAGCGATGCAAATGAAAATAGGTTTTTGAACAAAGAAGCCACGGGCGAAGGAGACTCAAACCCATTTATTGCGGTAATTATGATTCGTACGTTATTTTTCTCGTTAAAATAAATGTGCGATTAACGCCCGCAAAGCGTATATATATTTATTACCGTTGTTATTTATTCTTCATTTCGCATTATTTTATAATATACTCGCGGGGCTTTTAAAGAGCTTATGCGCGGAAAACGTACAGACCCGCGCGCCCCGTACACACTCGAGGAATGGTGATTCCGAGATGCGCGCGCCTCTGTATATTGCACTGGCATTTATTACCATCAACGCGTGTGTATCTCTCGTCGCGCGTATTTCCGTGTTACGAACAGATCTTCTCTCTCTCTCTCTCTCTCTCTCTCTTTCTCTTTCTTTTTCTTTTTCTCTTACTCTCGCGAATGGGATAACGGGCCACGATATGGTCCGCGAGAGAAACGAACGTTCTTCCGGGGATCTGCGCGCGCGATGATCCCCCGAAAGTCGTACGTCGACCGCGCGGCGTTGTTCAAATGCCCTGGGGCACCAGCTCGCGCGACTTAGCCGTTAACGTCGTCGTTCGCCTCCTCGACGACGAAACACTTCTCGCCCGCACTCGCAACCCAACCACCTCTTGATTGCCTCAATATAATTCGAACCGTTAAATATATTTCCAATATCTCTTCCCTCGCGCCTCTTCTCCGAGGCCAAATTCCTCCAGCGACTTTATCCTAGTTTTATATTCATACTTGTCATTTCGCGATGACAGTGCTACTTATGTCGTGACTTTTAATGACTTAAAAACAAAAATAGCTCGAGATTCCATCAATATGCTTACGGCCCTGGGGCCTCCCACTCATTTTTTTTTTTTTTGATGCTGCATTTTCCTACGTTTCGATAAAAGAACATTCAAACTTTTTCCCTCGATCTATATTTTTCTAACGAGTCTCGACCGAAATTTCAGCTTTTTTTGACTCTAAAAAAGCGCCATTTTACGAAATATTGAAAATTAAATAAAAAGGAGTATCAAAAATAAATAAAAAAAAAAACAAATAAAACCCTGTAAACCCTGTTTTTATTCGTAACGAGAGACGATATCCTCGTGTATCTCTATATCTACAAAGAAAGAGAGAGAAAGAGAGAGAGAGAGAGATAAAATTAATCCTTCTCTCGTTCCCCTGTAACATCGCCATCTTAGTCCCCTCTTCGTTGGTCTCTGGTTCGTCCGGTCCTGGATGCTGGGTGGTTGGATGCGGGCATAGCGGGTAACCCGACGTAGAGTCGTCTCCGCGCGTCCTCCTCCCTTTTTCTCTTTCTCTCTCTCTCTCTCTCTCTCTCTCAATGTTTGAGCGGTTGGGTCGCGGTGTGCGCGCTCGGTTGTTGCTCATTCACGTTGAGAAAAGGAGGACCGCCCGAGATGTGTGTGGGTCTCTCGTTTGGATGGAAGAGCATGGCAGAGCGCGTAAGTACGGTAGCGAGGCTCGCTCGCTACACAGAGAACCGACCACCGCACCAACAGGTCGCCACGGCCTCAAGAATCACGGCGTCGCACACCCAACCGACGTATATAACAGCAGCACCACCAACGGCAGCAACAACAAGAGTCCTCCGCGAGGAAAGACCCTCTCAACCACTTTATATTTATATATATATATATATATATTTATATATAAATGTACATAAGAACGGTGCACTCTCGGTCAGCGCCTCCTCTCGGCTTCTCATCGCGCTCTACCTCCCTCGTTCCTCTCGGTACTGTACGCTCGGCAGGCAAGTCTTGTCTCTTTCTCTCGAACGAAAGAAGAGAGAGCCACGTACACTCTCTGCTCTTGGCTTGTTCTTTCTTCTTCTTCTTCTTCTTCTTCTTCTTCTTCTTCTTCTTCTTCTT
>JACEOJ010000092.1:24668-37168 GCA_013761285.1 Campoletis sonorensis
TCTCTCTCTCTCTCTCTCTCTCTCTCTCTCTCTCTCTCTCTCTCTCTTTCCGCGTCTCTCTCAGATATTTATATTTATATATATATTTATATATCATTATATACACGATAAAATTCCGAGCCAAGTTTTCAACGGCGAAACTCTTCGATGCAACGATGATGCCCGTATTATCCGACGTAATAATCCGCCACCGCGATGACGTAAATTATCCTTCTGCCATTGTCGTGTATTATTGTTTCTTTTTTTTCCTTTTGTTTTCTTTTTCTGCATATACTCGCTATATTTCATGCGCCTACGAGCGCTCTATAAATTATTCGATTGCCATGAATTTCATAAAAATAAGAGGTAAATGTCGTCGATAAATACAACTTCGTCGATATGACGATTTATCGTTACAAAGACTAAGTATTCAAACGCGAATAATAATTGTTTGGAAAATAAAATGCGAATGCAACGACATTTTCCGATAAAATTTCATTTTTTTTCTCTGATTTTCGACCTTTTTGAACAAATTGAGACAAAATTTCGAATATTATTGGTTATTTTAATCGTAATTCGTTCAATTTGTATTCGGTCAATTTTAATTCGTGATCGAAAAGAAGAATTTTGTAATTTTGTAATTTTTTATTTTTCTAATTGGTAATTTTAATTGTAATTCGAGATCCAAAAGAAAAAGGATAATATGACGAAGGAAAAAGGGGGGCAAAGACGGACGTGATCGCCTACAGTAGAAAAAGTGTAGAAAGAGAGAAAGAGAGAGAGAAAGAGCGAGAGAGAGAGAAAGAGAGAGAGAACTCTGGGTGAGCCGAGTAATCCGTGCCTCATCCTCGCTTCGTGTGTCGTATACCTGATGCTCGGGAGTACTATACACGCTTCGAAAAGGCGGTCGACCTTCCTGGGGGCCTTGCTGCACGAGGCGAACCTAAAAACATCGGCTCCCTTATCCTCCTCCTTCTTCTTCTTCTTCGCGTTGCGAGCTCTCTCGTGGATGGTTCTCTGCTTACCGGCAAAGAATAATCGAGACTCTGACTCTACCTTTACTTCGAAACATCCTCTTTCTTCTCTTTCGCTGCCTCGAGTCGCTTTTTATCTTATTTTCAAACTCGCCACTCGTTCCGTCTTCGTCGACGATGACAGCGAAATAAAATGTTTGTATGCTCGATAGAAAAATTCACCGATTTAAATCATTCGTTTTATTTTTTACTCATTTTTATTTTCGTCCGAACGATTTTTTCTATTTCCCACTCTGACAATTAGGATCCTTGTCGAATTTCTAAAAAAAAATGCATCGCCACGTCATTTTGATGGATAATTAAAAAAAAAAAATGACAATTTTTTTTCGTTGATTTTGATAAACCAATAAAATGAATAGCGGAAATGACAGCAATCAAAAATTGTTTATTTTCAATAACAGAACGAAGCAGAAGCAAAAATAATGACAGAAATGTTGAATTGCAATGTGTGGTTTTTTTGTTTTTTTTGTTTCCAACCGTGAAATTTCGCGGAGGACAATGAAATCCGGAAATACAAAAAAAAACCACTTGGTCGAATTCGTCCAAATGTAAGGAGAGAGTTTTTCTAGAATAGGAAAGACGAGGAGGGTCGCGCAGCAGCGGATGAAAAAAGATTTCCAAGAAGCTAGAGAAAAGTTTGGGGTCGTAGCGGAAATTGGACTTCCGCTTCGGAGCGGAAGCGAGGCGTTAAAATTCTCAAAAGAAAACAACGTCAAGATGCGACGGCGGGGGGATATCTTAAGGTCGTATCGGTTGAAAGGATGAGACGAGGCGGCGAGACGAGCGTGTTGTTAACTTAAATACGAACCGTTTGAATTTCCCGCTCAAAGGGTATGGCGCTGGCTCGGTTAAATCGACACAGTCGACGACACACGGGAGCAAGAACCAGCAGCCTGTATCATTTATTCTTACGCTCACAAGCGCACAAACACACGGACACATACAAAAAGGAAAGAGAGAGAAAGAGAATACGGAGAGAGAGGGAGAGAGAGAGAGAGAGAGAGAGAGAGAGAGTGAAGCGAGAGGGAGCCTAGGCTGGGAGAGAAACACGGTGGGTAATGTTTTCATTCAGCTCGGAAACTTCAATGATAGCATCCATCCATTCATAAAAAGCCCGCAGGCAAGAACTTTGAGAGCATCAGGGTTCGTGCCAGTTCCGCTAGATGGCTGCACTCTCGTCACCGGAATTTTCTTTCTCTCTCTCTCTCTCTCTCTCTCTCTCTCTCTCTCTCTTCGTTGCTCGGCGGATCTCCCACCGCACACCCCCCCCTCCCGCCGCCGTACACTTTTGCTCCTCTTTTCCTATTTCCCCCCCCGCTCGCCTTCGTCACCGAGGCTGCCACCACATCCCGCCGTCGTACGAGACCCAGAACGCCGATTCAGTCGTTCGCCGGCGGCCGGTACGCGTGTATCGATTTTTTTTTCTTCGCCTTTCATTCAACCTTTCCCGCCTATCGGCCCTATTTTTTTTATTCCATAGAGCTCTGTGTGCCTTCGTGTTTTTTTTTTCTCTCTCTCTCTCTCTCCCCTTCGGTCACACACAAATACACACGCAGCGACAATTCCGTTGGATCGATCGGTAAACGTGATTCCTCCATCGGTTTATTCTCTTTTCTCTTCATTTTTTTTCTTTTCTTTTCTTTTCTTTTCACTTTGTCATTCGTGAAATCCATAAATGTGCAAGTTTGAACGGAAATTGCGAGTAACGTGCTACGAATACGACCGACACTTGGAATATACAGAGGATTTACGTATTTTGTGGATGTGCGGATGACGTGATTTTGTGATTTTCGTGCTGCTGTTGCGGTTTTTGTTGTTGTTGTTGTTGTTGTTTCTGTTGTTGTTGTTGTTGTTGTTGTTCGAATGAAATAAAAAACGTGCAACGATCTAAAAAAAGCATCATTCGTCAAGCCCGACAACGCCGCACGATTCCAGGATTTATAATTATTATTAAAAAAACAAAACAAAACGAAACAAAACAAAAAACCCCGACGCCCTTGTTGTCGGGATTTTAAGGCATACGTGAAACTCTGTTCGAAGGAGGAATCTCCTCGGGGCAGTGCTGGATACGGACGCGAAGACTGCCGTGGGAAGACGACGTCCTACGGGTAGGCCCTTGTTCTTTCTTCGCTCGTTGTTGTTTTTTTTTTTCTTTTCTATTTGTTTTTTTTTTAATTCTTTCTTCTTTCTATACACACGAAAATACTTTACTTCACGTTCTTCTTCGTCTTCTTCTTTTTCTTCTTCTTCTTCTTCCTCGTAACGATGGAACGAATAAAAAAAAAAACGACGAAGAAGAAAAAAAAATCGAAATTCCGTGCGTGTTTAGAGCGGAATGATTTTAACGCGCGATTACGACGAGACCGAGAAATCTCTCTCGACGCACGTGCCCGGAGGTCATCGGACCATTTATATTTCCGTATATATATTTTATTATATATTTCTCTATACTGTGTTTGGAGGAAGGCGCGGCGGCGATGGCCCTGAAATGTGGGACAAGTGTCGAGACTCTTTGCTGCGTCCTTCGATACATCGTTTTAATCCGTTATTGTTATTTTTTTTTCATTTTTTTCTTTTCGAATACGTTTTCGTGTGTGTTTCATGGCAAACATAAATTTTTCAAAGTTTGAATGGAAAAAAAATTTGTTTGCGTTACAATCGTAAAACGTATTTTTATCGCAATACAAACACGACGTAATCGAATTTTCGTATCGCCGAACGTTTGATTCAAAGCTTCTTCGAAAGCAAACTAAATGAATTTTATGAATCCATGGAATATAGAAAAAAACTCGATACCTTCACAAGCAAGAAAATTGCCTCGAAATGTTTGTTTATAAATAAAATATCGCCCGAGCCACTCGAATGTAGATCGACGAACGCAGGGGAAGCAACGATCCGGCAGGAACCCTTCGATGTATTTTCTCATGATTTCAAGCACGAGCGAACAATCGTTGGGCGAAGCGTGCAGCCCGATGCACCTTCAAAGAAAGAAGAAGACTGAAGCGGCTGCGGCGGCAGCGGCAGCGAAGAATCGCGCTCATTCGTACAGACCGTTGCGTCGTCCCCGATAAAATTATATCAGAGAGAAATTTACAAAGGCTTCCCATCATTTAATCGACGAGATACATCCAAAAGAAGAAAAAAAAAAGAGAAAAAATAAAGAGAGAGAGAAAAAAAAAGAAATATCTATGATAAAAATTGAATAACGAGGGAAATAAAGAGATGGTGGAAACGATAGACGACGAATAATTAATTTGAATCGCAAACCCATTCGTCGCTCCCGCCCCCACTCCCTCCCCGGGCCCAATTCCTATTTAATCGCTCGCACGAGTGTATAACGATATCGCTTACAGAATTTTCGCAATTTATTGTCGACCGTTGCTGCTGCTGCTGCTTTGGTATTATATTAGCAAAAAAACACTCTGACCTGTGGCAATCGGTCGACGATAGTCGACGACGTTCCATCGCCAAACGAGAGAGGCGTTTCGTCGTATTACTTTCGCGCGCGCGCCTCTGTGTGTGTAAAGAGACTAACTTCCCTCTTCGTTTTTCTCTTCGCCTCTCCGATGCGCCCACACACGCTTTCGCGACCAAACCTCAATGATTTACTTGCATTTGCGCGAGACTCTCGAAAATCCTGGCAGCGTTCGTCAACGTCTCTCTCTCTCGCCTTTTATTTTTTTTAATATTCTTATGTCTCGCATAACTAGAGACAAAAAAAACCGTTTCATTCATTGAAAATACGCCTTTTTTTTGCATCAATGTGACATTTGGGCGAATGAAATTTCAACGATCGAAATAAAAGTTACGAAAAGTCGAATTATGTCAAAGGAATTCCTTTTGACGTTATTCGACAACACTTGAAAGAAAAAAAGACTCGTTGAATTTTGAATCTTGAATCATTCTCACCAACACTCTCGAATGTGTTTGAAAAATTGAAGAAAAATTTCAATGTTTAATGTTCTTACCTTGGGGAAAAATATATCGATCTAGAGACTGACAAAGATACCAAGTTTCTTGATCGTGTAGATAGCCACTCCGTGCGGTGGCAAATATATAAAAGAACGTGTTGGAGTATCTCGTTGAGCACAGTCTCGACCTTGGTCATTAATCAAACATATAATAGGCGATACACACCTCTCTATATCTCTCTCGAACTTTAATACTTATGGGATGCAATACACATTAATGGATATAGATATAAATACAGGTTGGGCTCGCACTTTTAAACATTAATCTCGTCGTTGTCCAACTTAAAAGAAGGGTGTGTCTCGCCATTTTATTCGAGATTCTAGTTCTCTCTCTCTCTCTCTCTCTCTCTCTCTCTGTTTCCGTTTCTCTCTCTTTTTAAATCGTTTATTATTTTATAGCGTGTGCGGATTCATTATTTTGAATTTTTTTGCGCTTTTTTATTATTATTTTGTGTTATTTTTGTTATTAATTTCTCAATTTGTATTTTTCTCTTCATTTATTATAGTAATTCGTAGTTTTGATTTGTTTCTCTCGTGTTTTGTCTTATGGATTAATTCGAAACATAATAAAAATGATGAATTAATCAATCAATCTCTTTCGCTCTTTTTTCCAAATCGTTTATTATTTTATTGCGCGTGCGGATTGATTATTTTTAATTTCATTGCGCTTTTTTTATTATTATTTTGTGTTATTTTTTTTATTAGTTTCTTAATTTGTATTTTTCTTCATTTATTATAGTAATTCGTAGTTTTGTTTTGTTTTTTTTTTCTCGTATTTGCCTTATGAATTAATTCTCGGCATAATAAATACTGTCAATCAATCAATCAATCAATCTCTCTCTCGCTCTCTCTTTTGTGTTCGATAAGCGAATATACGAGAAAGCACGTCGCTGGTGAAAATGCGTGAATCCGGCAAACTCGTTCTCGTCTCACGGCTTTTACTGCCCACGTAAATTTATCGTTTCCGCATAATCTTTGCACTCGCTTCGTAACAATCTTATGTAAATGAAAAAAAAAAAAAAAAACAAAAAAAAAAAAAAATGAGAAAATCTTTTTTATTGTCTCGAATTTTCGTACATTCGACGAAATCCTGGCTGAATCTTTAATTATGCAGTGATTAAAAATCATTTAAATCGATTTTCGTGTCCACGCTCTTTCGAGACAATTGCAATAGAATTTTTATCGAAATAATTCAACTCCTTCGAATGTTGCCAACAACGGAGAGAATTTCGCTGCTGCATCAGAAACAAACCAGCGTCGTAGGTTCTTCATCGGAGAGCTGTGGTGGGCGCTACGCGTCTCTTGGTTCGTCGCCCACTCACCTTCGCCCACGCTTTTCAACGACGACGACGACGACGGAGACGACGGACGACGACGACGACGAAGCGCAGGCAACGGTGCCCGAGAAAGCTTACTTTCATCGGTGCTTATTCTTTTTCTCGCCTCCCGGACGACTAAAAATTCGTAGTCTCCTCGTCCTCGTGGCTCGTCGAAAAATATCCACGAGAAAAATTCTTCGAGCTCGTTCCTTCTTTTCGCTTTTGTTTTTTTTCTTTCTTTACACCAACGATTCACTCGGTTGCGTGGGGTTTTCAAGATTATAAACTTATTCATGTACCCACTGATGCGTTTCTCTTTTCAATCCTCTTTCCCTTCAATGAAACCGGCGAAGAGAGCCTCCTCTCGCCTTCGGGAGTGCCCAAGAATTTCTACAGTCGCACTTGTCTCCCACGGACAACTCTCTTGCCTAGACAAACGTTTGACGTTTAAACCTTTTTTTTTTTTAATTCTTCTTTGCCTTTGTATTGTTCGCGAGATCTTTTATGTTTTTCACCACGACATCGTACGAGCTTGCCAAATGACGATGTTGAGGTTGACACCGTTTGAATGCAACGATTTTTCTTGCCGAAAAAGTGCCAGATTTATTTGTCACTTTGATTCGTTCGTCGAATCCAAAACTGAGGATGCTTCGATCGAATGAATTCGAAGGAAAAACACTGGCTAATGAGGAGAGGAACAAATTTGCCCAAAGTGCATTTGTTTGTTGGGAAAAAAATGAAAATGATGATCTTGTAACTCATTTCCATCGCGACGTGTGCAGGTTGCAGGAAGGAGAAGACGAAGGAATGGTGAAGATTCTTTTGAACGTTTTATTTAACGTTCGATCACTTACCTGTGCTTTTCGTGTCCAACGAAAAGTACAATGAAAGAGTCCCCGAAGAAGTAAAAGAAAGGAGAGCGAGGTGTGTTGCCGATGTGCATGAAAAGAGAGAGAGAGAGAGAGAGAGAGAGAGAGAGAGAGAGAAAAATTGTGGTTCCCTGGTCCGCACCATCTGTCCCTCCCCACAATTTCTTTCTTTCTTTCTCTTTCCTTCTCTCCTCTCTTTCTGTCAAAAAAGCCCGAGAGAGAGAGAGAGCGAGAGAAATAAAAGGTCTCTCGCACTCTCTCTCGTACACACGATCCCTTACCTCGATCATCGCATCTGCCCGAATTCCCGAGAACTCTCATTCACGGACCGAAAACTAAACGCTCGGGTGCACGCCGCCCGGATACTCGTGACTTTACCTGCTGCTACGAATTCTCCTTCCTCTTCTTTCTCTCTCTCTCTCTCTCTCTCTCCCGTCGTCATTCTCATTTTTCTCAGATCCCTTCGGTTTGGTTTCGTCGCAAGAAGAAGAAGAAGAAGAAGTAGAAAAAAAAAAAACGAAAAATCACTGTTGCCCTGGGTTTAGGCTCGCTTTAGAAAATTCCAAAAAAAAAGGCCTTCTACCTGCTCTCGCGCCAGGTGCATTCAGCGAGAATTGCAAATAGATTTATTCTCCCGCATCGAAAAAGCAAGAAAATCAATGCAAAATATGCAAATATTACAATATTTCACAAGCAATGTTTTTTTTCTTTTCAAAAACCGTAAATATAATGTTGCGTATATATATTTTATACATTCCAGTGGATGAAATTAATTCACAGAGACTTTCTCACGTAGACTCGGTCTATAAGCCTCAAGGTATTTGCGTTACGCGTATTTTCAATGGGCAGACTATGACACGTGCGTAGGCAGATCCGTGCTGTGCGGCTCGTTAGTTTATTAGCCGTGGAGTGTGCGTAAGCGCGAGTGTTTTTGGCAAAGAGACTGATGTTTCGAGTTCTGTAATAGAGAATCTGCGCGTTGTAGCGAAAATAGAGTAAGCGCGGAGGGTGATAATGATTTGGAGAGTAGGGACGATGTAAAAAGGTCGAAAGAGTTTGATAATAAATGAACAAAACTTGTGATAATAATAAATAAAGGGGATTTAACGAAGGTTTGAAATGATTGTGTTGCAGGTGGGGATGAAGCGCGCGTTGCGAGGGCGGGAAGCGGCCGCGGAGAATCCTCCTTTGCTAATGGAACGCCGTCGTCGAGAGGATTACCTCCTCGGGCGGGCTGGGCAGTGCGACAGACCACGGGATTATCGTCATCACCGTTGTTACCATCGGCAGGACCGAGAGGATCGCCATCATCAGGAGCAGGAGCATCAGCAGCAGGAGCAGGAGTATCATCAGGATCGAGCGGAGGTTCGAATTCTCAGCTCGCGATCGTCGAAAGCTCATCATTGTCAAATATTGGTGGATCAGGACAATGGGAGTCGCGTATCGGTGTGTCACCAGGATCAACAGCGAGTACAACGGTTAACGAGGTGCATCATCAGTCGGAGCGTAGCGGGACATTCGTACGAAAGAATTGTTCGGCAGGATCGAGTGGATTCGCGGTACCAGGAGGGTTGTCCCAGCAGCAGGTGTCGGCATCGGGAGTTAGGAATCGGTCGAACAAACATTTCCAAACGGACGTTGATCTCGTCGACACGAGGATCATCAACGAGAATCAGCAGCAACCAAATCGTTGGCACGAGCGTCTCGAATTGAGAGGCGAGGTACTTTCGATGTCGCTAAATGCGTTTACGCCGCCGTCGCGGCCGCCTTCATCGGCATCAGGCACTTCCTCCTCATCCTCCTCGTCATCCTCATCGATTACGAGTACAAATCATTTACCGCGTGTCCACGCATCGGGAAAAATCTCGTACGGTGGTGGCCACGATCACACGAGGCCATTGCCGCCTCCAAGATTGACCGAGTCAACGCCAATAACGACGACCATATCCTCATCGCCGAGTTTAACCATTGCACCGTTGACCGCCCCACTAGCACCACTCTCCGCGAACGCAAGTTTCAGGAGCAACAACTCCCGAAATTCCACAATCGGCGGTACCAGCGGCACCGCTACTACTAGTAATAATAATAATAATAATATTAGCAACAACAACATCAACAATAATAATATTAGTAATAATAATAACAATAATAATAATAATGGTACGAGTACCGGGCGACAAATCCAGTCGAGCGTTGTGGTTGCTTCACCGACCAATTCGTCTCGGTCACCAGCGACGAGGACGAATAATCTTGGCGAGGTGACACTGACAGTTCCGAGGCCCGAGCTCGAAAGGGTCGTTAACGAGTACGTCGAGACGCCCTTTCGTCAAGGAAATTCACCACCGACTACGTGCCCCGTGGTTGGTAATCTCGTTGCTTCTAACCAAAAGTGCCTGAAGAACGAGAGGAGGCTTCAGCAGCAGCAGCAGCAGCAGCAACAACATCATCATCATCGGCACAATCATCAGCATCATCATCATCATCATCATCATCATCATCATGAACGCGAACAACAGTCGCAGGAGGAGCAACAACAGAGTCAATCGCAAAGAACAAGTGGAAGTGGTGGTGGTGGTGGTGGTGGTGGAATCGGCGTCGGCGTCGATGTAGTCGGGGATTCACGAGGAAAAAATGCAACGGGTACAACGGCAACGAGTGGTGTTATAATAAACGCGCAAGCGCCTCGTAATCGGGATAATGGGGCGGCGACGGCAGCGGCGGCGGCGGCGGCCGCGGCCGCGAGGCGTCAACAGAGCCATTTGTTGCAGTCGTCGTTGTCGTCGGTAACGAGCACGGGGGGCACCGTTACGAAGCAACCAGTATCATTCACGAAAGAACCTTCGAGCGTACTCGGTACTAGTTCAATCGGTGCCGCCGCGATAATCGGGGGACGATTAAACGATCCTAATCTATCGATAATGTGCGACTTTTGCGGTAGATGCCGATGCGAATCATGCCGCGAACCTCCGCCGCTACCAAGTCGCTGGCTATGCGACAACGCGTGCTTCTGCTCCGCCGAAACTGCCCTCGATTATGCATCCTGTTTGTGCTGCGTTAAAGGACTCTTCTATCATTGTGCCGATAGCGGCAGCGGCACCGACTCCGAAGCCGGTGGCAACTGCGCCGACGAACCTTGCTCATGCACCGGCCCCCGCAGAACCGCCAGATGGGCATGCCTCGGAGCACTCACTCTCGTTTTACCCTGTTTACTTTGCTACTGGCCCCTCAAGGGATGCCTCACCCTCTGCGAAGCCTGCTACGCCAGACACGCGTCCCAAGGATGCCGATGCGATCCTAATGCCCACGGAAGACATCACAATCCTGGCGGACAGAGCGTCGTCTCCAGGGACTCCAGGGACCCCGAGAAAAGACTACTCGATCCCGTCACTCCCGAACTATGAGACAACGAACAATGCCCGCCTCCACCCCCGCCACCGCCCCCTGTACGCGACAAGAAGAGGAAATCACGCGTGAAAAAAAATAATCCTGAAACCGTCGTCATCACTTGAATTGTTTCGCATCCTCTTTTATTTTATACACCCTTTTTATTTCTCGCCCCCAATCACTCCTCCACCACGACAAGAACTAAAAGAGATAATCGTTCAACCAAACGATCTTGTGCGCGACCCTTGTTAACCAGTGTTTCTCGCCCTCTTCATCCACCCAATATGATAAACTTTGAGAGCGAAAATCACGACGAAAAGAACACTAAGCGCCGAGTGCTACGCGCAGAAAGACATTTATCTTCACAAATAAAAGTATAATCGACGCATAAGCGAAAAAGAATACCTAAACCCAAACAAACAAATCACACAACAAACAAATAAGCGCCAAGTTCCGCATTAGTACAACAGTTGCATTTAAAACGTTACCCGACGATCATCATTTAAGTGACGATTGACAACGCAGACGACGTAGACGACAAAAAAAATTAAAAGAAAAATGGCCAACAATAATACGATTATTTTTACGCCCGCCAATCACCATTATTAACTATTTTATTTACCATTATTTATTATTGCATCGATTCTCAGTCGACGATTACGCCGATTACGATTCTTATTACGAGATTATGTTGATCGTCAATCATTAAGATTTTCATACTTATTTCATTTCAAAGAATTATTATCACCGCGTATAATAATGAGACGAAAAAAAATCCGTTGACTACGACGACCACGACCACGACGACGATGATGATGACATTTATTTCGAAGGGGGTCGGGGGGGGGGGGGGGGGGGGGGAAATATAGGATGTTTAAAGAATATTTAATGCCGGACCGGAAGTGTTTTTATTTATTATTCTACACGCGAGCTCGCGCATCATCATTTGTACGAAGAAATGACAAAAAAAATAAATACTGCGCTCGCTCGAATAGACACACACACACACGCGTACAAAAACTCTCCAACACGAGAGACAGATAAACAAAAAAAAAGGGAAAAAAAAAAAAAAAAGAAAACATTATGTACTCCGATACAAACGTTTAAAAGGACGCGCGCTCTCACAAAGCTTTGTCTCCGCGTTGAGCGTGTTAAAAACAAAAGAATAAAACACGTATATTGACCACAACAAAATACAAAACAATACGAGAGATAAAAATTGAGAAAAAATGAATAAAAAAGAAGAAAAAAAATAAAAATAAATACGCAGAAAGAAAAACACTTACACGTAGATAGCTCTATATATTATAAATATATAAATATTATTATATAAAGCAGAAACTAAATATATATTGTATATTACATTTGTATAAAGAACAAAACTTTTCTACAGTTAATTTATTCGTGGGCGTATCGCGCGAGTACACATGGGCACAGGACAAGACGAGTTTGTAATTAAAAACAAAACAAAAAAATAAACAAAATAAATATAAAAAAAACAACAACAACAACAACAACAAGGAAAAAGTAATAATAATAACGATTAAAGAAGAGATAAAAACAAACAGCGAATGGCTACTCGAGGTTGGATCAAGTTTCAAGATCAGTAAATCACCTTTTTTTTTCTTTTTTGTTTTCTTTCATCCGGTCGTCCAGAGTGAAAGAAAGACAAAGAAAATGACATCTCGTTGTTATAAAGTGGATCGTTCGTTCCCTGGGACTGGGAGGGATTGGTCGTGAGTTCGTCGAGTGAAAAACAAAGAAACTTCATTTGTATGTTGATTGGAAGAAAAGAGAAGAGTAAAAATATATTGAGCCTTGTGCTACACGTATTTGAAAAGAATTTTTGTTTTCAAATTGTCATTATTTTTCGAAATTTTAGACAAAAAAAACGACAAATGTCACTCTCGATCGATTTGAACGATTCTCGGTCCAATTACGATT
>JACEOJ010000092.1:38473-51275 GCA_013761285.1 Campoletis sonorensis
AGAGAGAGAGAGAGAGAGAGAGAGAGAGAGAGAGAGAGAGAGAGAGAATGACAGAGAGGAAGACGAGTAAAAGAGAAACGATTTTTTTTTAATTTTATTTTTTATTCGACAGAGGCTCGAAAGAAGGAGAAACAAAAAAAATAAAATAAACACGTTCACGATGATCTGGGAATCGTTTTCGGGTGACGCTGCACGATGAAAGAAACGAGAAACAACTAAATAATTATCTTTCTCTCCCGCCCTCTCAATATCTTTTTCTCTTTTTTTCATTTCTAGGTTTCCGCTTCCCCTGCTTGCTCCTGCGAGGGCACAGAGCAATATATATATATGTATATATATACATATATATATATGTATACATACGTATGTGTATGTATATGTATATTATATAGATATGAAACCGAAGGGGACAAAATGTCGAGAGTTTATATAGACGCGCGTCTCGTAACTCGCGCTCTCGCATTTTTTATATAAAATGAATATAAAAATCCAGAGACAACAATAAAAACACACAAACACACGACAATGTAAAACGCAAAAGGCAAAAATAAATATAAAAATACAAAAGCTCGCGTAAACAAAGAAAAAAGTAAAAGTTTCGTTGATGTGGTAAAGTTACGTACACTAAATAGATCGCGAAAGAAAGAGAGAAAGAGAGAAAGAGAGAAAGAGAAAGAGAGAGAGAGAGAGAGAGAGAATGCTGAAATGTGCAAGTGAAGCTAATTGTAACGAGATAATCGTCTTTTTTGTGAAAAAAAAAGAAAAAAATAAAGAAAAGAAAACGCAAGGACGTTTCTTCATCGCGAATCCGAAGTGTATGTGTATAAACGTGTGTGTCTGTTGAACACAGCGAGAAATTAGTGCACTTGAGAAAAATCGCCCTGAAAGCCCATGGGGATTGAGAAATAAATAAAAAAAAGTCCTGTCGAATGTTATATAAGGGGCGAGCGAGCGAGCGAGAGAGTCGAATTAATCCGAAGAGATAAGCGCGCACCTCTTTGAACGAACTAAACGACTAAATTAAACACAAAACTGTCTATTGAAAAATAAATACAACAAAAAACCAACCAACCCCCTTCACGTTTACGTTTAGCCTACACGCTCTGTATATGTCTTGTAAATAAATATTTGAAAAAATAGAACGCAATTGTCTTGTCGTATTTTTATTTTATTTTTATTCATATTATTATTATTATTATTATTATCCATTTGGTTGAAATCGCAATTTAACGAAGGATCCGTTCGACAAATACACCAGGATCATCGCATCGTTGGATTTTTTTGCATCCAACATTTATTTTGTATTTTTTAAATTTAAATCATCATCATTTAAGGAGTTTCGGTGAATTATTTTTAAAATTTATCGATTCATTCATTCTTTTGGTGTTAAGAGAATATAAGAGAACGAACATGTGGAGAGGAATAATGAAATGTGGCCAATATATTGACTGATAAATTTAACGAACAATTCTATCGAGAAAATGTCATTTTTTTCTTTTATTTGAAGTAAGTTGAGTTTCGGTACAAGTGACGAAATTAAACCATTTTATTTATTTTTTGGATTATCCTCAATCGTTTATTAATTATTCATTTTTTTGTCAATAAAAACGATCAATTTTTCAGCAATCATACAATTTTAATACGAAATTTTGTAGTGTTAAGTTAGCGCTTTGCTTAAGAACAACAGAATTTCTCTTCCTGATTCTCCCAAAAGTTAATTTGTATCGAAACTGCTTAAATGTTAAGTTTAAATCTTCTGGTTGATTAACCAAACGAGAGTTTCATCTCCGGAACGTCATTTAAATAGTGTTCTCGTACAAACGAACGAGCACAACAGAAAAGAGAGAAAGAAAGAGGGAGATGGAGGGCAGAGATTTAACGAGGACAGATGTTGGATCATGACCGATTAATGGATTTACGACTGCGTTTAACGTCCGCCCTTCTTGAGTAACAAACTGGTAAAAAAAAGGGAGGACGACGAGTGGCGAGGGAGGGAGGAGGGCGAAAGGTTTTCGTTATGGCTGCAGACCACTGCCTCGGGACAACTTCGTGAATGAAATAATGTATATACGGACCCTCGATCTTCTCCTCCATGACTCTCCTCTCTGTACTCTCCACGGAGCAGTCTTTAACACGCAGTTTCGAAGGGACTGAGAGTCTGTTGTGCGGATAGGGTTGTCGGAGAGAGAGAGAGAGAGAGTTTAAGCTTGGCTAATTATTATCGTCAACGAGATTCCTTTTCCCATGGAATCTCTCTTTCTCTTAAAAACACGAGACACTGCATCATTAAAAGAAAAAAAAAAGAACAATTATCCACCAGGAACGAAGATTCCTTCCAAAAACTGGTCTTTTGCCCTGGGGCTCGAAATGAAAACTTCAAAATTTCTTATCGTTCGTAAACGTCGTTCGATTGTAAAAATTGAAAAAAAATGACTCAGAGGTAAAAAAAAATGAAAAAATAAAGGTCGTCGAGCGAGTAATGAGAGGAACAAACGAGATTGTTCGAAGCTCATAAATATATTGCACGAGAGAGGAAGAGAGAGAGAGAGAGATGAGGTTCTGGTGCTCCAAAGCGAGTGCGCTCCGAGGTGGGGCTCCTATCGCGATATAATCCCGTATAGAGAGAGAGAGAGAGAGAGAGTGAGGAGAGCATGAGAGCGGATGTGACGTGGCGCGTCCATCCATATAGTTGCTCCTCCGTAGAGGGAGCGCGAGCGTGAATACGAGGCAACGTGCTCTTCGGATGGCGTTGCGGTATATACGCGGCGGTGGTGGCGGCGGGAGAGGCTCAAAAAGAGCGACACGTAGAGTGTAGCGAAGTTACGAAGGGATTTGAACGAGTGCGAGAGAGCGAGTGAGGAGAACTTGACATTAGAGCGAGCGGGTTGGAATAAACCAACGGCAAAAGTACACTATACCATTTTATAAATATATATAGATATATTTATATGCACGCACGTATAGACGTATAAAAAAAGAGAGAGTGTGTGTGCACACGTTGATCCGAGGAGCGTAGAACGCTCCTCCGGCCAAGAGTCAACGTAGAGAGAGAAAAAGAGAGAGAAAGAGAGAGAGAGAGAGAGAGAGAGAGTGGGACCACCGGAAATGCCAGTTAGGCGAGCGGGCCGCATCCGCTCGAGACGAAAATGGATCTAATGCTCGTTCCTGCGCGCAGTCTCCCTTTTATAGAACGCGTGTTTATCGTCCTCGTCATCACGTCGGTATATACTGTGTGTACGAGAATCGAGTACCACTGCCTCGCAGTTGCTTGAAATACGAGGACGATGAAAGAAAGAGAGAGAGAGAGAGAAGATTGAACGTATAAACACAAAATACTTGTATTTATCATAAGCTCTTTAAATATTTGATTAGAGAAAAATTAATTGATAAGAATCTTTAAGATGTAAGATTAAAAAATTCTGTTCAAGTGATAGGATATAAAAACTATATATATTTGGATTATAAATTACCTTTTCAGTATTTTGACAATAACTTATTGTGACGAAATGATAAAAAATGTTGGAATTTGCTAGCACGTTATAAAATTGCAGTTTTGCAGAACTAGAAATATAAATTGATGGCAACATTGACAGTCCAAAGATTCTTGAAGAGAGTGCGAAAGAGTATTGTTCTTCGAATTACTGGGAGAGTGCGATTTCGCAATGAAAATTAAATTGACAAACAGATAGAGAGAGAGAGAGAGAGAGAAAGAGAGAGAGAGAGAGAGAGAGAGAGCGATGGGCAATGAAAAAGGCAAAGTGCAGGGAGGAAAAGATGAAAAAGATGGCGAGTACGGTTTAGAAAGATGAAACTGGAGGATGTTGAAACGAAGAGGAGACGCGGTGATCGCGCGGTATTCGCGAACGGCGATGGGTGTAGTGAACCACGTCGAGTATTCGCTCTCTCTCTCTCTCTCTCTCTCTCGTGAAAACGCGAGAGAAAAAGAGAAAAAGGGAGAATTATCTGACGCGTGTACTATAACGTTATATAGTAGTACGGCTACAGAGTATATAGAGAAACGAAGAGCGCGAGGTCTGTTCGCGGAAGTTGGATTCCTCGAATGAGCGCTGCTGCGCGGTTCGCGAGAGTGAGCGAACGAACGAACGAACGAACGAACGACGAGAAGGGTCGTCGCCGTCGTCGCCGTCGTCGCCGTCGTCGCCGTCGTCGCCGTCGTCGCCGTCGTCGCCGTCGTCGCCGTCGTCGCCGTCGGCCTCGTCAACGACGCATAGTTCAGACACTCCGGCTTTTCACCAGTTACACCCTCTTTACCATCCTTTTCTCGCCTCCTCTTCCTCCCTTTCCTCCTCCTTTTCCTCTATTCCCGTCTCGTCTTATGAATATCATCCACATCGCAAATCCACTAAAAACCCCAAAATATCAAACCCAAATATTTATACATTTAAAAATATCATTCGGAATCAATGAGAGACGTTCAATGATCAAACAAATTGAAATCCATACTAAATTCGATCAAATTCACGAAAATTACTGTTACTTTTTTTTCCATCCGAACCGACAGTTTTCCCACGAACAGAAAAAAGAGAGCAAGAACTACAGAAAGACAAGTTCCGGGCTCTCGTCGCTGCTGATAAGTGGACCTAACGTTAAGTTCTTACTTCGAGAACCGAGCGGGGCCAGAAAACGAGAGAGCATGCCGGGCCCACACGTTTCTTCGCATCCCACTCTCTCCGTGTACCACATTAGCTTTCCTCTGTCGCTTCCTTCAGTCTCTTCCCCGCTTTCCTTCTCTTTCCTCCCTTTCTTCGTGTTCGTGGTACCCTGTTTCTCGATATAACGCCATCCTCTCGGCCGTCCTAGTGGATCTGGATGTCGATGATCGCGTCATCTTTCTTCATTTATTTACAACTGACAGATAACAAAAGAAAGAAGAAAAAATTGGTATAATTACAAATTTCACGATAATTCCACAAAGAAAAGAGAAAAGTAACAGTAATTTTCGTGAATTTCTTCCAATTTGTCAAATTTCAATTTTTATGCTGCATTTTGTGATAAAACTGACAAAATGCAACAAAAGTGCATTTTCGCTTTAGAATTTTGGTTTCGTTGCATTAATCGGCTTTAAAAGGACTGAACCGGAGTACGAAACGAAGGAAGCGAGTAAAAGTGTGGCAAGTGGCCTACATACCGGAAGTCCTTCCACCTAGACACGTGGAATTCGACCTCCGAGAGCATCATGTCGTGTCGGTGCATAAGAATCCGTATGCACGGGAATTAACAATAGAGAAAAATATTATTCCAAGAGCCTGCTCGTATGGATCTCCGGTCTAGAGTTGTTTTGAAAAAAGAGTAAATTTTCTTGAAAAAACTTGATCTTTCAAAACGATAGGCAAACCAAGAAAAATGGTGTTAAAAAAAGAGAAAAAAAATGAAAAAAAAAATACAAAAAAGTTGCGTTTTAAAGCCCGTCTCGCGGTGTTGACCCGTTTTGCTCCTGTTGCTGTTGTTGCTGTTGCTGCTGTCGCTGCTGCTGCTGCTGGAACGTAGTGTAGTTATTAAGTAGCGGATGCGGCGGCCTAAGAATAAGAAGAAAGAAAAATAACCGCCTGGCCGCTGGGGTGTCACGTGACCGGAAATGGGGCCTCTCCCCGCACGCATACACACACACACTTTCTCTCTCTCTCTCTCTCTCTTACTCACGGACAAGTGCACACACTATCATCGTCACCCCTCCGCTCTTCTCTCCTCGTTTTTCTTGTTTAGCTCTCTCGCCTCTCGACCACACGGCTCTATACCGACGAGAATAATGGCCTTGTCTCGGTCGCTATCAAAATCTAGCTGGCGCTGCAACACACAAGCACCGCACACACGGACACACTCAAGCACATACATGGGTCCCACGGACCCACGTGTCCTCCTCCTTATAATACACGCGAGTCTGCTGCCAGCCACTTGAATATTTCGAGTCGCGGCGATACATTTTTTTTCGATCGTACAAAATACGTTTTCTCTCTCTCTCTCTCTCTCTTTCTCTTTCTCTCTCTCTTCGAAGCAGTTCTTATATCGCTTACCATAGTAAAAAAATATTTTAATGAAATTCAAATCGTTCTCACTCCTCTCGCGTTACAATATACTTTTTGGTACGTTTTTTTATTATTTTTTTTTTTCTATTTTTTTCTCTTTACTCTCTGTTCTTTATATTTCGTTCTTCGACGCGATCCGGCAAATTTTCGCTCGATGTTTTCGCCTCGAAGCATGCGCTACGTTCTTTCTTTCTTTCTTTCTTTCCTTCTCTCTCTTTTTATTCCCTCGCTCACACTCACTCCCTCCCTCTCTCTCTCTCTCTCTCTCTCTTTCTCGCGCGCATATAGTTCTATATTAAACCGAGCAAAGAAGCAACCGCTCGACCGATTGCGAAACGAGCGCTGATATTTTCGTGGCAGCAACAAGTAACTGCTTCCGGTCCAAAGCTGCTTCTGCTGCTGCTCCCGCTGCTGCTGCTGCTGCTGCTGCTGATGCTGATGCTGCTGCCGCGGATTCCCCCCCCCCCCCCGCACGCCTATCGTTCTTCCTCCTCCACCCCGATTCAGCCCCCTCGTGCAATGAGACCACGACGCGCCGCGACCCACACTCTACTATGTAGCAATCCCCGCACGACTTTTACACACACAACCACCGTTTCTCTCTCTCTCTCTCTCTTTTTCTCTCTCTGGTGCAACCAACTTGGACGTTACCCGCGGCGCGCACCTATGCAATTCCCCGCGGGCTACCCGCCGCAGCACCAGAGCCGGAAACACCCACGCGGGCAAAAGCTGCGACTGCCTGTATTCTCCTCGCTCCTTTGCTTCTTTAACCGCCTTCGTCTGCTAAAAATGCACCGATGCATGCACCTTTATTTACCAGCAAAACGAAAAACCTCAACAACTCTCGCGCGAGTATCGCTTTTAGATTTTACGTTATACGAGTTGGAAGGAATAAAAATATTGCATAACGTAACAAGGAAATCCTCAACTTTTTATTTCTCCGAGAAAATTTATAAGCTTCAAGAATTAGTATAACGTTTCGATTTTTAAGTGTTTTATTTGAAACTACACGCAAATACCCCGCGACGATCCTCGCAGAAGCGCCGAGTGACAGCAAATTGCTCGAACAAATCTTGGAAAAGTCCAGCTAAGTAGTCCGACAGCGCGAATGCAGAAAGAAAGAGAGAAAGAGAGAGAGAGAGAGAGAGAGAGAGAGAGAGAGAGAGAGAGAGATATTTGCCGAGTGCGTACATAACGCACGAAGCGCGGGCACACATATCGCATACGCGGGTCGTTCGAGTTTGTTCTAAGTTTATGCAACGGTCCGTGACGTCACGTGCGAACACGCCGTCTTCTCCAAGATATTCGCGGTCTCGCTCTTCGCGATGATGACTCCGCCGCTGCCGCCACCCTCTCCTCCTCCTCCTCCTCCTCCTCCTCGGGAATCAGACGACGTTCCTTAGCTCCCGCAAATATTATGGATGAGATCCGAGAATGAGGCAAAAAGAGAGAGTGAGAGAGAGATCGGGACGAGAAAAGCTACGCGAGAGCGTAAAAGACGCGATTTTCGCGATGTTTACTTCGATTCGGTAGTGACTTTTCGGCCAGTATAATAAAAGGATAGTCAAAAAATTATTCTCATTTTTGAAATTCTCTCCAGTTTATAAAAGTGTCATTGAAATTGAAAAAATTTTGCAATAAATTGGCACGTGGTTCGAAATAATAATAAAAAATTGTTGTTATTGTTGTTTTCAATTAAAATATGATTATTTGAATTAAATATTTATTTCGAATTTTTCGATTAAAGTGAGCAGTGCGGGATCATTAAAATACCTAAATACTCGCGGTCTAATCGCGAAAAAGCTATGGAGAGATATTGGCGCCATTGAAGATCGAGAGAAAAGGTGTCAATGACTCGCTTTCGATTTACGCGCATAACTGTCTATGTATTTATGCTAAGCGGCTAAAATCATTTCGACGAATCGCAAATATTCAATCGACCTTTTCGAATTAGAAACTACTTTACTTCGCATCCGCGTGGATATTTTTGTGTCCACGTGCGTATAAGTTACTAAATATCCGTACCACTCGTCCTATTTCTTGTCTTTTTTTTTTCTTTTTTTTTTTTTTTATCGCGAATTCATAGCACGTCGGAATAAATCAGCGAAATAAAAAAATCTATGGTACACGACGCGAATTTGGACAAATAACGTTGCTCGTAGCGGTAAGCCACCGACGCAGCACCGAGAAGAGAAGACTTGGATCGTTTTTTTTTGGTTTTGTTTTTTTAATCAATTATTTTTTTTGATATTTCTTTTTCGACCAGGACTTTGGGTTTTTTTTTCTCTCGACCGAGTTTTTACGTGTCACTGTTGAAGGGGATCAGAAAATTTTGTCAGATTTGATTGAAAACGAGAAAATATTTTTTAATAATAAGAAATTGAGTGAAGAAAGAATTTCGAGAACGAAATCAACGGCAGAAAGACGAAGACAAGGACGACGACGAAGGAAACGAAAAGGAGATTTAAAAAATGCAATGAAAGCTGACGCATGTGCGTGAAACTTGATGTGCCACGGGGGTGACCTTGCCAAGGTCATGCGGGCTAAAGAATAATGGTGCGACAGGTGCAACAGGTGCCACGGTTCCAGGATACCGCGAATTTCTGATATTTCATTTCGTGAGTTATTTAAAAAAATAACTGAGGAAATAAAAAATTACATGATTACTGAAAAACCGGTCGTTTTCATTGACAAAAAAATGAATAATTAATAAACGATGTAGACGAATTATTTCATTTTCTGGTGTCATAATTGTCATGATATTTTCAGTGGTTTGACAGTTTTTTGTAACCTTTTTTACATTTTTTCCTATCGTTTCACACACATAACTGAAGTTTAGGGATCGCGTAGGCACGTCTCTGTGTTAAAAAGTGACTTTTCATTTAAGAATTTAGTGGAAACGGTGTAGACAATCGTTTTGAAACTCGGAGGACATACTCAGGATAAGTTAAAGAACGTTCTGTCGGAATTTGAATAAAATGGATACATTTAGTCACCTGCACCGAAACTCCTTAAAGAAGAGTGTTTTTTAAAATGAATAATTTGTCGTTCATGCGTAAAAGTTGAGTAATATATATACTGCAGGGGGGTAATGTGCAATTGAACGTACTCATACGATATAACGAGCAGTGAAGAGATGTTCGATGAGAGAGAAAGAGAGAGAGAGAAAGAGAGAGAGAGAGAGAGAGAGAGAGATAAATATAGACTCGATTGGCCAGGTGATGTAGCAAAGAGAGCGCTCAAAAGAGAGAGAGAGAGAGAGAGAGAGAAAGAGAGAGAGAGAGAGAGAGAAAAGGTATGTGTTCTCTCGCAGGCGCCGAAGCGTTAGTATCTCGCTTCACCACATGCTGCGCTCGCGATAGTGTATATTATCGACAAAACGCGTACCGTATATACTGATTATCGTATATATTCACTTAGTAGAACAAATATGGGTTGAGGGTAAAAAATAGGTGAGCGTATGAAGAGGATTACCTTCCGTATTAAAAAGATCTCTTTTAGCGCCACTCTTCGCTTCTCAACGCCATCTCTTTTAATCGTGCACACATACACACATATTTGTGTGTTATTTAAACATATATACGATTTAATTATAAAATATACAAGGCGAGAGGTTCGTGTGGAAGTATTTGCCTGGGTTTTCGAAGCGTCGGTGCGCGCGAGTCTCGTGTTACCTGCTCGCTGCACTTTCAAAAGTCATTCATCCGCGTTGTCAGCGCTCTGGATACGGTGGTTTTTCTGCGCGATTGGCAAATTTTTCAACACCCCAACATATATATGTGCGAACAAAGGGGACAAAAAGACAAAAAAAGAAAAGAAAAAAAAAAAGAAGAAAAAAAAACACGAGGATTTAATATAAAAATGTGGAAAAAATAATAATGGAAAAAGTAAATGATTGTGCAACACGTGTGCCCCGCTATACGATCATTTAAAAATATGTATATATTTTTTATAATTAGTTACGATTAAAGATATGCTCCAGTAAAATAAATCGGTATGTGCAGCACGATGTGAAACTTTTATAATACAATAATGCGCGCGGCAGCCGGGAGAAGAGAAGGTCGCGTATCTGTGCTCGATTAGATGTTACAATATCACGGATCATGAAGCTCGGAACAATCAAAGCGTTATAATGAGGCCACTGGGATAAACAAGCGGTACAGCAAACATGTGTATATATTTTATACCGAGGCTCAATAAAATGTTGAATTTATATACATCCTAATAGGCTAGTTTTTATTTTTCGGAATTTTTAAGTTGAGTTTTGAATATATAGAGATGAGGAATGACAAAACAAATGAAAATCTACAAAATTTGAAGAAATTGACGATAATTACTGTAACTTTTTTTCCATTCGAAACTGGCACCCCAGTCACCGCTCATTCTCTTCAGTGGCGAATTATCTTCGAATTTGTAATTAGTGTTTTTCATTTATAGTCTTTTTTTAATAACGAGAGAAATTTTAAAGTCAAAAAAATGATGAAAAATTGAATTTTTCGCTTGGCCTCCCCTGAATAAACAATTTATCGGAATTTAATACGGCCTCCAAACTATTCTGATTCCCGGGCTTCATTCCTGTGAAAGATTTATCAAAATTGGTTCAGTGATTTCCGCGTGAAAAGCGGCCAAACACAATTTAGCAGTTGATTTTTATTTTTATGTATAGAGATACACAGTTGAATATTATCTTCACCCTGGAAACGTGAAAGAGGCGAAGTAGCGTGGCGAAGTAGCGCGAGGGACACATTCGGATGAGGAGAAGCGCTACCAGTGCGTAAGAGACGAGAATAGAGCGCGACGAAGGGGATCTCTCGAGAGTTTAGTGGGCGTCTCTCTTTCTCGTTCTTCGGCATCGAAAAAAATTCTTCAAAGAGGAGATCTCTCGTGAAAAATCATATCTGATTATGAAATTCCTCGCAAGAAAAAGAAAAGAAAAAAGGAATTCGTTTGTAGAATGGGAAGAAAGGGATATAAATGTACCAAAAGTACAAAAAAAATAAATAAAAAGATAATAAAAGGAAAGAAGAATTTAGCGGCCAACACGAAAGCGGAGGAAGACCTCGGCTCTATTATCTCAGTTAATTATCCCCTTAATATAGTGACACTGTGACGTTCATTTGTACAGCGAAGCTCTAACCCTCTCATTTTCTCTCATTTTTCTTTTTTTTTTTTTCTTTTTTTGTTTTTTCTTTTCATCTGTACTTTATATATCTCTCGTGCGTTTCTCTTGATTTCTATATATAGCAACAACACGAGCTACCATCTTGCTCGAGTTGGTTCAATTGTCGCCAATTTCGTGAGGGCCTTCATCACCGAGCACGTATATTTTTCTTACGTATTATATACGGGGTGTCTCAGTCCGAGTTGACATCGTTATTAGCTGCAGTTCTCGAGACGGTGTTACTTGTCAAAAAGATTTCATTAAGGAGGTTCGATCGTTTCTCACGCGTTCGCGATAAATTCCAAGTTTAATTGTTTAAAATTCGTACGAATCTTCTTAACAATCGTACTCAACTGTGGGTTAAATTTGAGCAAGTTTGACCGTTTAGAAATCGAGTTATTGGTTGTTAAATATCGTCGTTTTTTCGTAACTTCCCATAAGACCTCGTGTCAAAGTTGCGATTTTAAACACTGAATATCTTGACCACCAGACGGTGAAAACTTCTCTAATTTTTTACAGATAATTCATTCCTGTCAAAGATTTGTCAAAATTGCTTTAGTGATTTGCGCATGAAAAGCGGAGAAAAACACAAAGTTGCAGTTGCGGAATAAAACTCTGTGAGATTCCGGGTTAGAATTTCGTTACGAATTCAGTTTCAAAGGAATATCCGCGTGAGCGGTGAGTAACACCCTGTGTATTTGTAAATATATAAATATGAAGAGAAAGACACGCTTATACGAAGGGCCGTACAAACAGTTGCGTGTCAAGTAATAAAATACTGCGAGAGGCGCATCAGCGCAGCGTGCGTTGTCCACGATGATGCGGTTGCGAGGCTTGGACTTGAGCGACGAGAAGAGAGAGAAAGAGAGAGAGAAAGAGAGAGAGAGAGGAGCGGAATTATATTATCTTGTCCTTTTCTGAGCGCATCTTCGTCAGCAGTTTCTATACGTTTTCTCCCTCTTGCCCGGCACTTCCTACTTTCGCGGCCGCGTGCGAGCCACACCATGCGGTTATAGTATATTTTTATACATCCTCGACTATATTCCAACCAACCTTCGTGTGTCTCTTTGCTCCGTTCATCGTGCCATTTTCTTCGTACGCGCGTTATCACGCTCTCGATCTAATTCTTCGCGATCCTCCTCCTCTCTCTCTCTCTCTTTCTCTTTCTCGCTGCGCGCATGCTTCCCGAGTTCTCCATTCGCGACTCTCGTTAACCCATTCAGCTTTATTCTCTTCCCGTTGACATACACGAAAAATCCGTCGCGATTTAAACTCGGACCTTTCGGCCAAATTAAAAATAACAGCCTATACAAAAATACAACTAAACTAAAGTGTCCATCGTCGTCAAAAAAAAGATCTTCCCGTGCTTTTCCGCACAATGATTCCGCGGGGACCAAAGTCCTTCTGTTTCTGGAATAATCTGCTGTGATAACCTTGAACGAGAATTCTCGGCGAGTGTGTAAGGGAGGATTCGATGGGAAGAGAAATAAAAATAAAAATCCAAAAATCAATGAGAAAGAGAGAGAGAGAGAGAGAGAGAGAGAAGGAGAATAAGATCGCGAGGACGAAAAGCTGCACAAGAAACGTACAAAGCGAT
>JACEOJ010000092.1:51285-140616 GCA_013761285.1 Campoletis sonorensis
ATATGAGAGTAAAAAAAAGATATTAAATCCATAAATTTAAATCGATTCTCATTTTTTGTCCCTTAAGTTGGGACTTTAAGAATTAAAATGAAAAAAAAAATCAAAAACTATAACGAACTTATAACTGTCTAATGTTTTTCATGATATTCATAATCGTACATTTTCGGTATCGATTTATTGTCTACGCGATGGATGAGATAAAAAAAAACTAACTGTTGTCAGGATGGTCTTAAAACCCTTGTATCGTACTTAATAATGATAAATATACGGTAATGTAATTGTTTTGTGTTGAGCAACCGACGAGAGTGGGACATTCATCTCAGCAAATTTTTTGTACCATTTTTTTATTGTTTATTTATGTTATTTATTGAAAAAGAACGTTTTTACCCAAACGATGATAAATCGTCGAGCCTCGGTTGGAGTTTCGTTAATTTGTAGAAGTAGCCAAAGAAAAAAAGCGACCTGAGGTGGTTTTAATGTTTGGAAGATGAAATTTTGTTGGTTTGTCAAATTGATTGTAATAAATTGACTTTTATCCATGATTCGCTAATCCCGAGTCAATATAAATCAAACCAAACGAAGAAAATTGTATTTCCGCGATTTATGTTGTCACGACGATTCGTTAAAAATTATACTTTCTTTTTGCATCACAAATATTCCAGGCGAGACGCCGTGGATGAATATTCTTAGTTAAAAGTTGTCAAAGTTTATTAAATTATGCATCACCGTCAGCATCGATATTTTTCTCCCTTTTTTGTCCTCCAAGATCAATGGATAAGTTGTAATTACTTGATTACAGATTCATTCGCAATATCAGCTGCTTTATCATCTCATCCATAAATTCAACCTAACGCTTTTTATTAACCGCAAACTAGACACGAAGGAATTTACGGTGGCGTTTGAAAGTATCGCTTAAGTGATGTATTTTCTCTCTAATTCTTTTCGGCTTTTTGGCCACTGAGTTTGCTCTTAATAAATCGATGAAATCTGTCAAATATTAAACAAGTCCTTGGAATTTCGAAGCTCGCCAGCACTGCTTAACTTTTAATGACTTTTTCCCTGCTACGAGAACGAATGCTGGGCTTGTTGAATTCTTAATTATTTGTCAAACAGTATGCGTTTTGTGGACTTTCGGAGAGACACTC
The DNA here is from genome assembly GCA_013761285.1 of Campoletis sonorensis. Taxonomy (NCBI): domain Eukaryota; kingdom Metazoa; phylum Arthropoda; class Insecta; order Hymenoptera; family Ichneumonidae; genus Campoletis; species Campoletis sonorensis. Next base: position 52,431 of record JACEOJ010000092.1, read on the forward strand.
GCGTGCGATCAGTGCGGCGATGGGTGTGTGTCAAGCTGTGGTACACGAAAGTTTCATCTTTGCTGCTTCAACAATCAAGTGAAGAGAACTTCCAATTTGAGATTCAGGCTGGGATCCGGGTCAGCCAGAAAATCCGGTGGTCAACTCCGAATCATCTACAAAGCTTTGGTCGCGTCTTTTCAACGACTTGTCAATTCCACTAATTCCGAGGAAATCCGCACTCATATGAAAGTCAAAAAGCAATCAAATACATAAGTCCAAATCGATTATAATCTTTCTTCTCATTATTCGCGACTAGGGGAATCTAAGGAAAAAAGAAAAATCAAAATATTATATTCAACTTATAACTGACAAACGTTTTTCATTGATTCCATAATCATTTACTTGCAGTATCGATTAGCTGGCTATTCGATTTCTGCTGATAAATGCCCACGTATCAGGATTGTCTGAAAATTCTTGTATCGTAAATCTAATAATAATAAATATACGTCCATGTGATTGTTGTCTGTAGCAACTGCAGTGATTGGGACGTTTGTACCGTCACATTGTTTATACTTATTTCCATTATTTATTTATATTATTTACAATAAGACACTTTTGCGAGCATAAGGAATCGTCATTTTGCAATAGATTGATCAAAAAAAATTTAGCAACTTCTGTCGTTTGTAGTTTCTTCAAAAAAACCTCTTCCCTCAACCCCCTGAACTCCACTTTTTTATTCAACAGCCAATTTTTACTCAACCTCAGCCAAATACTGACTTTTCTGCAAAATTTCATTCCTGTGGCGCTAATATTTGTACCGTTAACAAATAAATTCATTATCGTTTTTCATTCGTATATAGATCAATATTCTGAAGTGGAAGATTGAGTTAAATGCTTGACTTCGCGATGGTTTAGCCTCAGCAGGCTTGAAAAATTGTAAGCAAGATAAATTGTTCATTTAACTTCAATTCGTCCATTCTCGTATACATTGAATGATTTTTTTAAATAATACATCATGTTTCTTTGTCTCCAAGTTATTTTCGTATTTGGTTAACTTAATGAATAATTTTTTAACGTTTTTCCTTACGATCTTCCACCTCAATTTGTCCAAACCTGGATAAGTTTCGAGGCTCAAAAATTTTATCACGTCTTCTTTCGTTTTGATGTTGTCAACGATCGTCACTTCGCTCTGCGATCGATTCTGTTCGTTCTGCTTCCGTTTTGCTGTATCCTTTGCTCGAATTATCGGCTTTTTTTTCGGGGTCTCCATTTCTACAATTTCGTTCCTTCCAACAGCCTCCGGGCTCGCAACTATTTTTTCAGTCTTTGTAGCGTATCTGTCACGACTTATGCGTTCTGGAAAAAAAAAATCAGGTTACTGATCGATAAATTTCGGAATAAGTTTGAAAAAATCGCAAGCGATCTTTACTGGACTATCTTCGTTCATCATAAAGATTGAAAATGCGAATTTGTTCACGTACGACCAATTTCTTCCGGTGCAACAGCAATTAGATTAATTTTATTCGGCGGTTGAACTTCAGGGACAGCGGATTTATCCGGCGATGATTCAAAGCCCGTCAAGAATTCGGAGCTGCTCGCTTTCACGGCATTATCCTCAGCAAAAACTTCCACGTCGTCTTCTGTATCCGTGCGTTGTGATATTAAATTAAAAATTCGATCTGCCAGGGCCTCATTCGCGAAAATCCTAGAAAAATAAAAACACTCGTTAAAAAGGTGAACTGAAAAAATAAATATTCTTGTTTGTTGACAACCATCGAGTCCGATGAATCTGACATAAAATCGAGATAAATCTTCTTTCAAAGTACTTCTCAGAATCCTCGTTCATCCATTCGACATTCAACCACGTTTTTAAATCTTTTGGATACACATAATTCTCAGGGAGCCAAGGAACTCCAACCATTTTCAGCTGGTCATGATATTCGTAGATTTTGTTGTACCAATTGCAGCATTTCTTTGTCAAGTGACGTGACAACAGCCTACGAATTATAATAAAATAATTAAAAATTAAAAACTAAAAAAAAAACTAGAATAATAATGAAAAAATGGGAAAAAAATAAAATAAAATAACAATAATAATGATCATAATGATAAAATAATTTTTTTGAAAAATAAATCAAAATGAATTGCATACCATATTCGACTGATGACCGAATAAGCAACAAGGGACATGTTCCAGGCTTGTCCCAAGATTATTCTTGATCTAAAATATTTTCCAGCCTCTTTAGCAACTTGTTCTACCCTCGTCATGAGTTTTCCAAATCCTTGAGTCCTCACAAGAACATACTGGAGCATCTGTCTCGATGGCAAAATAGTAATATGCTCTTCGCATTCCACGCTATTTCTCAAACATTGAAACTCTTTTTCCAAAGAGAGTCGGAGATAATTCAACAGAGCTCTATTAACTTTTTCCATGTTTTTCAATCCCTTGTCACCCCTCAATTTGCTTTTCATTCTGTATATCAAACGACTGAGCAGAGCCGCTTCGGTCGCCAGCATCGTTTGCAACTGCGTGTCCCTCATAATTTTTTCTATATCCTTTGCAAAATCCTTGGAAGCTGGAAATTGTATTTTTCTTTAGAACTTACAATCGATCCAACAACAAAAGTTCATAACAGGCCGTTGGACCAATGAGAATAAAAAAGTTTAAGTTGTTTTTCGTAATTTTACTGGGTGGTCAAGAAATAAATAGCAAAACCTACGAAATTCATTCACTGCACATCGCCATGACGTTGTTGGTGGCTTATCCAAAGTCAATTTGTTCCAGTACATCTCCATTATTGGTCCTTAAAAAGTTTCTACGAAATATATCGTATCGTCGAATCGTGCACGTGCGCTCGTATTTTTTGAATATGTCAAGTTTGAGAAAGTTCAATTTTTCGTAAACTTTTGTTCATTTACGTTGGATTCGAATGACTTATCTACGCGACAAATGCACTGTGCAAATGTGAATTTGTACACTGTATATTATTTGTGCATAACGTACAAGCATTCTCTTCCGAATATGATGTTTGTTTTCGATCGTTGAAAAGAAGTAATAATTCCACTACACGTGCTTGACCCAACCAAATCTGATGAAGTATGACCAATTTATTGTTCTACCGACGATTGTTTGAGGCCTGGTAATTTACAATTTCCGACTGACCAGCTATCGGTATGTACGAAAACATTCATATCGACGCTCAGTCGATGAGCGTCAACGTGACATCTCAGCACGAAACTAAACTAAACGATGAACCAATTTTTTTTTAAAACATTTTCAGCTTGTATGGAAACTTCTTTACAAGGAAATGATTTTGTTGCTGAAACGAATTTTTTTGAATAAATTTGCTGATCGCACATATGTACTAAACGAATAGTTAACAATAATAAACTACCTTCTAAAGCTGAGGAGATTATAATGTTTCATTTATTCGAAAAATGGACCAAACAAAGAGCTCGATCCTGATCGATAGGATCGATGGTCGATTCTATAATTCGCGAGGTTTTTTTTATTGTTCGTTTTTTCATTGCCGCGTTACAAATGGCGTCGCCCATCGTCGGCCTTACGTTCGGTTAGCACTCGCTCGAGCCGGGTTCAATTGGATCATCAACAAGTGCATTCTCTGCCAATCGTAAACAATTTATTTTCATAAAAAAATCGAAGATAAACAGCCGTGAGTCAGAGATGACGGCTGTTCTTGGATTTAGTGATTCCCAGGAGTCGGCACTGTTAGACGACGCAACGTACTGTCAATTGCAGAGCGAATTGCAAAAAGACCATCCAATGTAAGTTGAGCCATGTCAAAACAAATACTACATCCGCTACCGCCTGTTATTATTTTCTACCATAATTTATAATTTAATACGTTTTTCTCTCTACATTTCTGCAACCCCGTTTCACTCGACAAACAAAATTATGTGTCATTATTTATTGATAAAATCTGCCGTTTCGTGTCTCGTGAAATCGTGCACGCACCACCTGTGCGCGACAATTCAGTGGTTAGGCATTGTGGAACAAAAACGCGGGAGACGCAACAAGTGTATCAAAATGTCACATGATTGTTGCGTCATTTTCGAAAAAAATAATAATTTTTACGTTATACGTTAGTCCTTCGTTCCGTCCATTATTCTATCGTTTCGTCCAAATAGTAAGTGATCAATAATTCATTTCGCAAATCGATTTAAAACTTTCAAAAATAATGATAAATATTCAAAAATCAATAAATAAAGCAAAAAATTACTATCTTCCTTAAATAAATTACTGGAAATGGAATTTCTTTTTTTTCTTCACGTAACTATGGCTGATTTTTTTCTTTTTTTCCACACATTAACCAGTTACCCGGCTCTCCTGAATGACGAAGTCATGGAAACCGAACAAAAGTGTAACTTGATCTTCGCTCATGCTCAACACGCCAACATTCCAGTTTTGGATGAATTTCCTGGCAAATACAACTTTCAAATGAAATTGAATAACAAAGGAACTGGAAAACATTGCGTGGTAAGTATCGTCTCAGAAATTTCGAAGGTTTAAAATGACCCAAAAGCCAATACACACATTTCTGGAAGACTTTTGATATTTTGAAAAAAAAAAAAGGTTCCACATCATCATCCGATGAATGGAAAACAAAACGTGTAACTTTTTTGTTTTTTCACCTTAATCCTGAATCTCTTACGAAAATTTGTTCCTGAGAGACTTTCAATTGATTCATCCCACGGTAAACAATTTTCCGAATGGAAAAAACAGTTCCTAGAGATCGAAGTACAGCGTAGGGTAAACGCATGACACATGCTTTGATAATTTGAGAGCATATTTCCAAAACGAATGACTAATATTTGCCGGATAAAAAAAATTCGCCCATCTGCAAAGATTATCACAGCATTTGCCCCTATAACGTGATTATGCGGTTTTCAGTATTCGGAGATGTTGCAAAAAATTTTTATAAACATGGAGCAGACGTTGCCGCTGAGATTCGAATGGGATCCATTTGTGCAAGATCTCTGGCTGCGTACGACGATGGTGTTCAGTATGGATCAATACAGAAGTTATCCGGTATTGAGATGCCACAATCACATGGCAGTGACGTCAGTGGCGAATGCAGTTGGTCCGGAGGTGTTGAAGCACGTTGTGCGGTGTTTGCATCCGTCGAGTATTTACGAGGACCAAGGAAGTCACTTGTCGATTCTGACGCCATTGGGGATGCCTCAGGCGGGCTCTAATTACGTGCCGATGAATTTTCAATTTTTCTGCAAGAACAGCTGCACTTCCGGTATGAATAGACGCCACACCGAACTCATATTTACCCTCGAGACCCAGAACGGCGACGTGCTCGGTCGTCGAAGACTGCCAGTTCGCGTGTGCAGCTGCCCGAAACGCGACAAGGAAAAAGAAGAGGTTGAAAATAATCCGGGAGCCGTTCACCCAAACAAAAAACGTAAACTGAACCCTCCTCCGGGCAAAAAATTTATGACTTCCGGAAACGTTGACAACCGTGAGTACACGGTGCAATTTAAAATCCCGGGCAAAGAAAATTATCAAACTGTGATCAAACACGCCTACAATTTATTGTCCGGACATGCCAATATCACAGGTCAACACGAATTTCTACGGCCTTACATGGAAGACTTGCTACACAAAATGCAATAAATCTACACTTATTATTAATACTGTCATTTTTGATATTGACTCTAACGTTACGATTTATTTTGAGACCAGTTTTGTACGAGGTTTTAATCAGTTAAAGTAAACCCTTAAGGCTCCGGGTGAGATTTAAGGGGCCATTTTATATTCTTCGTGCGGGGGACCACTCAATTTTATAAATTAACTTTTAAAGTATCTTTACTTTGTTTTTTGTTTTTTTTTTTCACTACACGTTTTTACCGATAATCATGATTCAACCTGTTTGTAAAAGTCGAATTTTCTACCATTCCAGCGATAAAAGAATCGAGCGCTTTCCAGAACTTGATTGTTTCTTCTTTTACAAACTTTTCGGCCTAGCAATTCAACGGTGAAAAATACTTTGATAGAATCACGTCTTTTTTGTAAAAAACTGTCTGTTTGACGTTGATTTTGTGGTTGAAGAAAAATGATCGCGTTCCAACGCTAATTAGCATCTCATAATTTGTCTATGAATCACTTGATTTTAATGTGTCCAGACAATCTTTTTATCATTTATTTATCATTTTAAAATAATTATGTACTAAATGTCACATTGACAAAAAGAATCCTTTGCAAAAGCTTTATTCGTAGTAAAATTCGACTTTGGTACAGTTTTTAAATATTAATTACTGCATTTATTAAGTATTCCATATTATTGTTTGCTCAATGTCCAAGTGCCTTCGAAATTGTACTTATTTTTAAAGGAAGAAAAAACATATTCTCCAAGTGATTAAATTTGAATAAATATTTTATTACGATCAATTGAATAATGAGTTGTTTGTAGAAATAAGCAAAACTTAATTTCCAACAAAATGGAATTTTAAAATTAGTGAAAAAGTCAATCGCTCTTTTTCGCCATGGAAAATAAAGGTTTTGTTAATTTCTATTCGATAATACTTTGATTTACAATTAAATTTCGAGTCCTTCGCCGAGTCGAGCATCGAGCAATTCAATTACAACGAAATTAATGCCCAGGGCTTTTGGCAAAGGTGCCAAATGGCAAGGAAGTGGTGCCAAACTGTCTTCGAGCTTTGCCACGAGCCTCCGTAATTTAACTTCCGTCCCGTCCATGTTTTTTCCAAGCATCGACCATTGGCCGAGGTTTTCCGTCCCCGATCCTGATACCCAGGCTTGCTCGTTCTCGTACTGCATAAAAATAATAAAAATAATGAATAATTTAATAAAACTCATGAAATTGAGCCCCCAGAATCTATTTTTCCGAACATAAACCCCACAAGAGGTTCGAAAACGACCCAAATCTTCGCACAAAATGGAAATTTTTCATGGAATTGTTTCACAAAAAAGTCGATGGTGTATGATGAAGAAAAATTTAGCAAAGATTCGCGTTTTCGACCCCGTTGTAGGTGTCGACTCTTTAAAAAGGAAACTTTAGATTTCAATGCCATTTTAATGAGACAAGAGTTGGTTAAAATGTTTTAAGGTCGAAAATAATTGATGAAGGGATGGAGAACCTGGAAGAAGAAAACTTCTCCGCGATGACGAAGAATATAACTGGATTCCGGACCGAAAGGCAGAGGCAACGGAATAGTGGCGATTCGTCCATTGAAGTAAACTTGTGCGCCATCGTGAGAGGTCGCGAGATGTTGGAGAACGAAATTGGAAGAAACGAGTTCTTTGCAGCTGGTCGAGCGTGACAGTGGACAGAGGAAAGATGCGTTATTGATGGACTCGGTGGAACCTCCCCACGTGGGAGTTTGCGGCACACTCAAAAGACCCGAAGCACTCGTGTAAACACGATTAGCACTGTGACGGTGGATCGACGAGTTGATCGGAGTTTCATTGCTTTTTGACAATTCTCCGGTGCTCGCTGATTTGGTTCTGTCATTTTGGCACAATTCGCCGAGTCTTCTGTACGCCGCTGGACGAGCGTCAATCGTTGGATTGTCATCGACGAGAGTCGCCACCGAAAGATTTTCCGCTGATGCTGCTTTGTCAAAACCACCTGCACATACGATTTTTCTTATTATTTCAATTTTATTTTCAGAATTTTCAACACCGTGGATTTTGGAATGATCGAGCTCTACGAATCTCGATTTTTCGCAATGTTGAGCTCAAGAAATTCAAGAAATTCTCACCTAGGAGTAACCTCGCGATCGAAGACTTTACTTTGGTCGAAGAGATTCGTGAATGATTGTTATTTCCGTGTCTGCTGGGATCTGGCTTTTTGTTGATTCTGCCAAAAAGCTTTTCACGCAAAGACGAATTGTTGGAGGCCAAATCATCGCGAGATTCATCAAAAGCCTCGCGAATATTTCTCTGCACTTCGTCAGCCAAGAGACAACGACCCTGACCGAGCCTCACCCTGCAAACCGGACAACGAGGAGTCTTCGCTCTGCAACCGACGCAGAGTATGTGGCCGTGCACGCATTGTGAAACCGGCGAAGATGCACTCTCGAGACAAACAGGACACTCGAGAGCTTTCACCGTACCGGATATCGCCTTGGCAAGCTTTTTCGCTACTTCCGGAAGTGGCCCCACCAGAGCTATACCATCCTCCGCTTCGCGATTGTCCTCGTGAAAGCTCCGCCACACTTCCAGTCTCACCAGGTTTCCCGACTCTTTTTGTATCAGCGAAGCTATCTCTTTTACTCCGAGGCCAACGAGGTCGGTTCCTTCAATGTCGAGTAAACAATCCCCAGCTCTGAATCAAGTAATCACACATGAATATTTTTAGATTATTTTCTTTAATTACTGTGTGGAATTTTCAAGCCTTGGATCCTCGAAATCTTTATTTTCGAATGTAACTCTTAAAAGGCCCGCGTTTCCTTCATTTTTTCATAACAAAGAACATATTTTCTTGAAGAAATTCAGCATTTTTTTAAATAGAATTCACGGTATAGTATTAAAAAAATTGAAAATCCAAAAATCGTACAATTCTGTGGGCAGCAATAGAAAAATTTATGTTTCACGAAATAATTCCGAAACTTTTCAACAGACTTTTCAATTTTTTTTGTTTCCAAATGAAGAGGATCATGTGATAGTCATTTAAAAAAATAATATTAATTTATCTAGATCGTGTAAACAAAGATAAAAGTCTTGCCTGAGTCCAGCCAAATCGGCGATACTTCCTGCCTCGACGTAGCCGACCCAGGGATACGGGTCCCATTTCGATCTCGAAAGATGAAATCCCAAAAAAGTTTTCTTCTCGGTGTTATTAATAGAATTATCGATTTTAAGCACTACCGACGTTCTCCAGGGTTGAGTGATAATCAAAACATCCTGATTGATATCTGGTTCGGTCATGACGACCTTGACACCAGCCGCTTCCGCGAGCAATTTCGATCTGCGAGAAAAATAAATGTCGCACATTGCGCTCAAAGTAGTCACGATAATTCAAGCGATTTTCAGAATAAATTTTATCGTCGACCGTTTCACGCAAATCGAACGTACGACTGAAGCTCTTTTTTTCTCTCAAATGCAAGAGAGTATCCCGCGTGTTGTTCGGTTATGCAAATGGATCTCGTTTTATTCGGCATTACCGCGATTAATTTCGTTGACCGGTCGGCCTCGTAAATCAAATTTTATTTCGTAACAACGTGACAATCGTGCCCGGTTCTTCTTTTTTCTTCAATCGTTCAAATCTTTCTATACCAATCATCGTCCAATTAACAACTTGTTTTTCTAAATAAAGATCAATCCACGTGTGATCATCTTTTTCACATTTGAGGAGAATTTTTTTTTTTTCTTACCGTGGGTGTGAAGTCTTGTTTTTTGTTGGAACGGCGCACTTCGCGGATGAATCAAAACGAGTATAACTCGCCAGTGAAATACACTGTGTGTACGAGAAGCCCCTTATTCCGTACTGGATGGACCAGCGCGACGAGGTAAAAGTCGCTCACCTTCACCCAAATTTATTCTCTTTCCGTGCACTTGGCAATAATGTTACCGCAGGCGAATAATAACAATAATATGGAAAAAAGGTTTTTCTGTTCGTTAAACTTGATGTTTTCGTTGTTAATATTTTCTTTTGTAAAACAACATGTTTAAGTTTTATAAATTCAGTTTCATTTTTATTCTTGATGTATTCTCTGGACATACGTCATTTATTTTCGATATCTCGATACCGTTGAAAATACAGTAGTTAAGGACGTTGTATGCAACATTTTCTAGCGATAGAATTCCTTCAAATTTAAACCACACAAAGAGAATAGTGATATTTAATAGCTCGCGCCATTTTAAGAGGTTTCATCATGTACAAGGCGAGATATTTATTTATAAAAATCACAATTTTCAGTAGTTTCTCATAAGAGCGCATGCTAAAAGTTCAGATTTTCAACATTAAATTTTTCGATTTCTAAATTTCGAAGCCTCTTAAAACTTTGCATACGCTTTTATGTAACGTCGAAGAAGCTTTATTCAGTTTTTCAGAAAAATCGGTCTTAAAATTTTTTCGAAATTTTGGTTATACATAAAAAATACTGAGTACCTCGGACAATCTTGAATTTAGAGTATGTTGTTCTTTAGTCAATTTGTAACAACTTTTTTTCTATGAACTTAGGCTCGCAAACCATTTTGTATGTTAGAAAAACTGAAATGAAAAATTTACATTTTACCGTCGCCATACAACGTACTTAAGCTGCCTTGTAATGAACTTGAAAAATTAACATTACGATAGTTTGAGTATTTTTTTTCTATATCTGTGATTAGGGTCATGTGCAAAGTGTGGTTGAAATTTTTTTCGAATTATACAATTAAGAAGAAAATAAGGGCATTGTGATTATTTTCATTATTCAACTATATACGGGGAATCAGGTTGAAGGCGAAAATTGAATTTATTTTATGTCGAATAATAAAGGAGAAAAAAATGAATCTCGAGAATCTCGAGAGATTTCATCGACCAAATGGCCTTGACATTTTAAATACTTGTAAATATACAACTGGGCTAGGTCGTCCTGAACATTTTCTTTTATTCAGAAGAATACTTTTTCTTAAAGAATTTTTTTTGTTTAAATAAAAAATAGAATCTCTAATGGACAAAGGTCTTTTTCTGACAATTCTGGTTCCACCAGGTATCTCGTTCGATGTTTATTTTGAAAAATAAACCTTTTCCATTTAAGGAGACGTTTGAATAATGCGTTTTGGTTGTACAATTAATGAATATTTTTATTTTTACTCTATTTTATAATCTACTTTGCCTTAATTACATTTGCGTGGTCTAATAATATATTGATAAAATTAATAATAAGATTCTGTCAATAGCTGGTCGTAAGAATATTTCAAAAACGAAGAAAAAATGATGTTCGGATTTTCGAGAAAAAATGTCTTTACAAATTCCACACTCAAAGGCTTTGAATTTCATTACGCGTATTACTTTTCAACGTTAATAGCTCTTTAGGGAAATTTCATATTCTATTTCTCATCCCTAAAATTTCTAATTACAAAACCAAGTCGATAAAATTCCCAACGTGTAACAGAATTGTACGATTTTTGTTTGTTTGTTGATCTGAAAACTTGAACAGAAGAAAATCCGACTATTGTTTTCTTGATTCTCCAAAAAAAAGCCTCTGCACAAATATGAAATAAAAATGAGACTAACGAAACGAAAGTTTTCGATCTCGTTAGATGCTGCCAATAAATCGGCATGAAACTCCGAAACCTATGATATGCTTTTTTACACCGAAAACTTGTGAAAATTTGTTCTCAAAAACGAGATTGGTCACACACGTATTGGATGGTCCTCGAGACATGCCGAGTGTTGGAAAAAGAAGTACAAAACGACAAGAACGAAAAAAAGATAAATTCGAGTTTGGAAGATCGCGTAAAAAAGTATACGCACGTCGAAAGACTAAGGATTGTCAGAAAATCGAAATAAATTGATGTTGTCTCCCATTAAAAAAATAAATGATAGTAAATGCAGCAAAAATTTCGAGACAATGTTAACGCGAAGTTAAATTTCATCGAAAATCGTCTCGGGTCGTTGCTTCGCAGAAAAGAACAAATGTGAGCTCTTGGAAGTCTTTAGGACGATAATTATTGATACAAAATGTTTAAGCATTGATTTAAAGTGTGGAGGGTCGCGTGAGCAGTTGCCTTCAGTACCAAAAGATCCGGATCGAGATGAAGGCTTGAATTTTCAATTGTTTGTGCTAAAGCATGATTTTGTTTCTCCACTTTGTTCAATTGCTCTCTGCAGTTGGCGAATGCGTCCAATACTTCGAGTTTTGACACCGGCGTTCTGTTTGTATTTGTACAATGTTCTCTCGGCGGCAAAGGCGGATGACTGCTCGCTATCGCTCTGGTATACATTTCCGTAACTGCTCGAAGCTTATCCACCCATTCTTGTCGAGCCCGAGCATCGGTGGCCCTTAGTTTTATCATGTCACCTGAGCGGACAAGAAAGAAATCATTTTTTAATAGATTTTTAAGTTTTTATCTTTGTTACGTAAACTTTTACTTGTTAAATGCAACAATATCAATGAATTTCGAATTTTTAACCATAATAATGGTAGAAAATATAATCTGCTTTATTTTGAATTAATAGTCAAGGTGGTAATGGGGATGAAGGAGAAAATTTGAAATTATAACTGAATTAGAAATTAGAACGAATACCTGTGGCAGAGTTGACGGTAAAAGTGTTGGAATCCTCGTCGCTGGGAGCTATAACCGCACCGGCGAGATAAATTGAACATCTGGGCCTTTGATTTTTCTCAGATTCGCTAAGAAAATAATGCAGCTCGCCAGTTTCAGGACTGAGAATAAACCATCGATATTGCCAGCCCTTCATGGCATTTGTATATTTGTGCAGTAAACCCTCGTACGTTTGTCTTGTTTGGGCGTTCATTTTTTTTCCGACGTTTTTGTTTTCGTTTTAAATTTTTATTATATATGTGTCAATTTGTACATAAGAATAGATGATAAGTTTATTTAGTAACAACAATCTTAAAAATTAAAGAACATCTCGAGCTCTCGACGAGCTGTCATTCGAGGCTGACACTTTGGCGGGTTTGAGGTTAGGACGAATTTTTTTGCTGAGACTGCTGAGGCACATCGACAGATATGTGATTACTCAGATTACTCAGCTGCTCAATATTTATTTATTCCGCCGACAACACTCCGATCCCCGACAGACTTTGGAACATGTTCTCATTTTTTAAATAGATTGATATTTTGAGAACGTCACGTGAAATATTGTTGCGTCAATTATGACAATAACAAACGCTGCAATACTTAAAAAATGAAGAATTTGCTATTGTCAATTCACTGAAATTATTCAAAAACTGCTCAACGTGAGACATTAATGAAATAATTATCGTCAACTACTTTCGTGTCAATATATTTCATTTGCTAGTTGTAAATTTTCGAAAAAAATCTTTCAAATTTCTTTATCGACTGTTCTCGTAAATTACTTTATTTATAAGATATGTAATTAGATTTTTGGGACTATCTTTGAAGCGAATCTTAATTTTCACTTTCCAACGTTGATATGACCTGGGAAACTGTTTAATTTATTGAAAATCAAAATTCAATAAAGTATCAATCACGTTGCCAAAAAAATAAAACAAAATTCGTTTTTCTCTTCATTTACTTTTTTTTTACAGAATTTCCATAATCGAATGATTACTTTACAAACTCACGATTCTCATAGACATCGATAAATAAAAAGATTGGCGTAAAATTCGACATTATCACGTAGGCGATGAATTTTATCGGTCAATCAGGAGATCGAGGTCGTTTTCGAACTCGCTGACGTGGGTTAACGTTGAGGAAAATCAATCGTTGAAGTCAAGGGTTATTTATCTATAGTAATACTTTTTTCTTTATTTTTCATTTTATGGTGAATGGAGACAGCACTCCTTTTTTTCCAACAGTCGTACATAAAAATATAAATTTCCTTGTCGTTGGAATGCTACGATTTTTTTGTTTATTCGGTCCAACGTTTGTTTTCAGATCAAACGACACAATTGGTCCGTATTTCAATGATCTGTCAATCTTAATCAGACGTTAAGGAAAATCGTGAAATATAAAAATATAAGAGTTCGATCACTGTATTCCAACGCTACGATCGTCATTTTTGTTTAATACTATTTTTTAATCGGATGATGCCGATTATTCTCATTTGGCAGCGGCAAGAATTCGTCGCGTCCAGTGTCATAGTAATTTTAATAGAAAAAAAATAATCTTTCATTTTCAACACTTAAATAATATCTAAAAGGTCATTTTTTTCTTTCGTACAAACTAAAAACTGTTTCCGCTTCACGCAAAACCCAACGTAAGATAATATTTTTTCATGAGAAATATTAAAAAGCCTGGAATGTTTTTGATTTTCTGCGGAAACTATAAATCTTTGACGAAATAAACTTAAAGTTTCGGAACGAACCGTTCGAAGCAAAATTGAGAGTCACGGGAGAACGTTAATCTAAAAAGATACAGTGAAAGAATTCGTACCTCGTCAGACTTAAAAAAAGAAATAAATAAAAAGAAACATAATTTTTATGAACAAAAATAGCCAACGTTCCGTTGTTATTAAAAGAAAACAAAAAAGAAAACTCGGTCGAATGGATGTCAATGAAGATTATTATTTAGCAAGACCCTCCGCGACTAATTGTTTACGTATGGTCGGTAATTCGATCTCGTAATCGCCTTCCACCGGAACTTTGTCGTCCGGGGAAGCTTTTCTCAGGATTTTAATATCAACGAGATCGTCGCACGGTACGAGCTGTTCCATTCTTCGGAGAACGTTTTCCGGTACTTTGCCATTCACCATAGAAATTCCGAGATCTGTGGTAACGTCAAATGTCAGATTAAGAAAAAAAAACACGTTAATTTGACCAAGTCATGATAAAAGAGAAGAAAATAAATATAAATATTATAATAAAAATGATAAATAAAAATAATAAATAAATAATTCGTACTTTTAACAACGCAGGTGTGAGCCAACGCGGGCGGTGACATGAAATCTTTGGTCATTTGTCTGATATCCGTGTGATTGACGATCGCCGTGTTTCCATAATCGACAAATAAAATTGATGCTTGAGTGGGTGTTGCGCTACGATCTAAACAGACTCCGCGATACCAAGCACCGTCCCAGATGGCCAAACAAAGCTCGTTCGCCCTTGGAATGTAGTGTGCTTCCGCGGATGTGCAGTATTTTTGGAGCTAGATATTTTTTTCGGGAAAAAAAATGACATTTGTGGTGAAAGAAGTGAAGAATCGAAAACCGAGTAAACGGGGGAGGAATTGACCTCAATTGTTTCCTTAAAAAAACTGGTTTTGTATTATTTCCGCTTCAGAAGAGTTTCCGTCAGTAATTTTTCGTCAAATGTGACTCAATCGTACAGTCCATTCTCTTCGTTATGAAAAAACAAGGACAATGGTTGACGATTCGATCTCGGACTGGGAATCGAGTGAGAATCGATGCTAAGAAAAAAATTGCGATCGGTTTTAACCCCTGTAAATAAATGTAAAAATAAAATCTTACCAATCCAGGCATAATTCCTGTTATGTGAGCTATGAGCTCTCTGTCCAACGGAGCCATGACGTATTTGAAGGGCGGCTCCGGCGCAAAGAGAACCAAAACCCTTAAATTATGGCCAACTTCCCCGAGGCTCGCAACTTCGAGATCTTCCAGCATAAAACAGTCCAGATCTGACAAGAGTAAATAAATACAAATGAAAAAAAAAACATTGCTGACGAAGAAAAATTAAGAAAATTGCAATTGTACCGACGGTACCGAAACTCCTTAATCGTGTACTCACTCTTGGACGGATCTTCGCGTTGCCAGTTTGGCTTTAAATAAGTGTTAACTTTATCATTAACACACTCGCCGGTGGCAGTTGTCAAGACAACTCCATCCTTGGATGGAACTCCATCGAACGTACAAACCAGCGGTTGTTCCGTACCGACCAAAATATCCAAATATTCATGAACTTCCTTCGTTGGCACACCTTCGACAATGTCTTTCAAGACAACTTTGCTGGCGCAAGATTTCTGCTGCAAAATAAACAATGAAGTTGAAAAAATTTGTCCGGATTTAGTGTCAATCATAAATAATTATTTAATGTTTAACCAACTTCTTTCAATTCGTCCGACAGCACTTTCAATTGATCAATCGTCGTGATCTCGTCGTTGCCATAATC
Source organism: Campoletis sonorensis (assembly GCA_013761285.1). NCBI lineage: Eukaryota > Metazoa > Arthropoda > Insecta > Hymenoptera > Ichneumonidae > Campoletis > Campoletis sonorensis. The sequence goes on from JACEOJ010000092.1 coordinate 68,166, forward strand.
CACGTAAGAAACTCCAATTTTATCGTCAACAACTTTGGTGACGATGGCTCGGTAGTAATTTCCATCGACGTATTTTGCTATCACCAATTGACCGATCACCGGAGCTTTTTCGAGCTTCGAAGCTGACAAAGATCAAATAATAATGAGAGATAAAAATTGCAGCAACTTTATCTCACAAGTAGACTTGGATTCTCCGATAAACAAACCTTTTTGAGCCCATTTGGCAATGTTTTGAGTAATACGGTGAGATCTTTCCAAGGATTCGGTGTCAAGAGATCGAACGTATAAAATTCTTTCGCTTTTGTACGCTGAAATGCAGACCTTCGGGGAAAAAAATTGATAGTTTTTTATAATTCAAATTGTCGAAATAAATAGTAAAAAAAAACAAAGGAAAATAATACCTCGCTGTTGTTTTTCAGTTCGGCAAGCGCCACGCCTTTTTGTTCGGCGGTCGGGGTCCAATTTTTCATGGAGAATCGCGTGCCTTTCATGTGTTCCGGTGTCAAAATAATTCCCTTGACGATTTTCGCTTCTCCCTCGTTAATAATTTCGGTTACTTGAAATTGTCCCGTTTCCGAAGGCTTCAATTGAGCGTTGGAGTTTTCGAGGGTGACGATTGAGCCGAAGAAACAAATGTTTTCGTATTCGCTGGGCATCGGAATAATTTCATCGACCAAAGAGACTCTGGCTTCGTCAACGAGAGACAAACGAATCGGTGGGCCGAGGGAAACGACGTGACCGCGTAGCCACACATCGTCGCGTTTGCCACAAACGAACGATCCTATTTTCGGACTGAAGTTTTGCGGTTTTGCGCTATGGCTGCAAACGCTGGTGAGATTGTCGTAAATCATTTCGTATCTGGACATCGATCCGTTGCATAAAACGCAAACGGCGTAGGATTTATCGTCGAGCGATACGTAAACTTGGAGAAAACCTTCGCCATTTACTTCCAAATAATCGATAGCGCTTGGAAACTCTTCGGAAGATTCTTTCGCCACTCGAACCTCCACGGTTTCCGGCATTTTTGCTGCTGCTGCTGCTGCTGCTGCTGCTGCTTCGGGATTCTCCTCACGAACAACTTCCGGTTGCGATAAACTCGTTTGAATGTTTGACGAAACAGTCTCCTCGTGATCGATCACTTCGATTATTCCTTGTTCGTCGATTCCAATCATTTTGACGGACAATTCCTCCACCGACGCCACATTTTTGTGCTTCGAATTTGCCGACAGCCGCAAATGAATTCCGTAACTCGGATGATCCGTAAATTCTTTCAACAAACGAAAATCGTCGGTTTGCGGAGGTTCTTCGTTACCGAAATCGACGTACGATATAATCGTCGGGTTCTTTGACACGACTATTGCCCTGTGCCATAATCCTTCGTACTGAACGGCGTAAATCGCCCCCACGACCAAATCCCCGGCTTTGGGATAATGGTCAGCTCTCGAAGCCAGTTTCTCCATCATATTTTCGAGTTTCGGTACGTCCTCACTTTTGTTTACCCAGAAACTCGTATCCGGTAAAGTAAAAACAACGCGAACACGTTCAAATTTATCTCGTGATATCGTCACTTTTGGTATTTCCACGCTCGAGGCTATTTTGAGTTGTTCCACGCGCAGATTCTCAAGCGACGTCGAAGAATCGTTGCCACGTGGCGGCGGCGGTGTTTGCAATTTCACTGAAATCCGAGGATCTCTCTGAAAAGCAAGATCTCTTTCAGTTTTTTCGAAATCAGTTGTTGGTGTGCTGACCAAAGACGATTTAACATCGGGGACGATTGCACTAGTTTCAACCGATGAAGAATTCGCTCGTTGACTCGTTTCATCAACGCTCACGGGATCAGAATTCTTTGGCGGTTCTTTTTGTACAATTAAATTGCTGTCCAGTTTTTTTGGGGATTTCGGTACAATATTCGGCAAGGAATTAGCGTCAGGAATGGATTTTTCAAGTTCCGTGCCATTTTTGACGATTTCAGTCACTTTTTCGTGCTCTTCGGCATTCTGATCAACAGAATTTCTCAGGTTTCCGAGCTTTCGCGGACGACGAAGCGTTCCGACCATACCGACGTCCATCAAACCGCGAGGCTTTCGCGGTATCGGTGTCGGATCGTCGTGCGGAACGACCTCCGCGATTTGAGGCCCGAGTGGCACTGTCGCTCCCGAATCTGCTACGAGAGGCCTGCAGAAATAAAATTATCATTCATCAGTTAATCATCAATTTTAATGAATAAGGAATTTTTATCAAAGATTTTATTACTTACGGAATCTTAACACACTCCAGTTTGTGACGCGGCCAATCTCGGTATTGACACTGTTGAGAACAATAATACGCGTCGCATCTTCCACATCGAAGCTTCGCCGAGTGAGCGCAGAATTGACATTTGTCGATTCCGTGGTCCAATCTGTCGTTTCCGTACTGATAATAGCCCTGAATTTATCATTATCAATAATTATTGTGTCAGTTGTGATAGTAATAAAATTTTGTCACACAGATCGATAAAGATTTTCATTAAAAATAGCAGAAATGAAGAATTATTGATGAAAAATTTAATCAACTAACTGGTTCACGTTTCTCGTAGACTCCACCAAACGGATTATGAACGGCGGGATAAGCCGGCTCGTGAATAGGATAATTCGTATATCCACGACCTCTCGTTACATTCCTTTTTCCATATCCATCGATGCTCACACAGCCCCTACAACGAATTTTCTTAAATTGAACACTGGAAATGGCCACACTGAAAATTTCCCAATTTTCAGTGTTGCCTGAATCTACATTCATATTTTTCGGTGAATAAATAACATAATTTTAATCTTGAACCCTTCAACAGTTCATTTTTCTGGAAACGAACCCTACAATTTTGTTCTCTAACTTTAAATGTTCATTGTTTTTCGATACTTTGGTTCAACTAAACACGATTCTCTCAAGTTTTTATAACAAAGTTTCTACAGAAACAAATTCATTATTCGTATTTTAATGATTTGTCTTTGAAAAAGAAAACCACTTTCTGTTATTTGTTGGACTATTTGTTACTGAAAAACTACAGATTCAATGAATATTTTTTCTTATTATTGAAATCATTGGGTTTAGTAAGAACATCGGGTCCTGGAGGGAGACACAGAAGTGTATTTTCGACAATTAAGATTCCATGCAATCCGAAGTTATACGAAAACCTGAAAAATATGAAAATGCTCAATAAATACCTGGACCACATGATGTTTGTATCGGCATAACGTCCCCTACTCTCGAAAGGATTGTACAAACTGTGATCCAATTCTGTTGGATAAACTGAATTCACGTCGACGTTAGGATTGTGGTAAATTTCAGCCGTGTCAATGGCCAAAGGTACGGGCATGATTTTGGGAGGTCGAGGATCGATCTCGGGAATTCTGCAAATGTGAAAAAAAATAAACGAAGTTACAAACATTTTGGTCATAAATATTTTTTCATAGTCAAGAAAATAACACCAAATGATGAAAACTTTATAAAACGAATAAAAGTTTCGAAATAATGACGAAAAACGTTTTTTTGGACCCAAAAACGTTAGAGTTTAAGTTTGATGGCATTGCTCGTTGTTATTATTTTGAAGAATAAAAATTTCTTTAGTTTTTTTCAACAGACTCATTGCATTCGATTAAATGTCATTAGGGATTCGATTTTTGTTTCCAGTTTTAATAGTAAAATAATAGTTTAATGAAGTTTAAATAAAAAATAGTAAAAAATAATAGAATAGTAAAACTCACGGTCTATTCTCGACGTATCTGAAATCTCGTTGATCGATCGGTGAGCCATTTTCCTGAGGCGGGGGAGGAGCGTTTTTAATAACCGGTGTTATCGCTTTTTTTCTAAAAGCAACGTTCAAGTACAAGGGACTTTGCTCGTTGAGCGAGCGGATGGCGTGTTCCGCCTCTTTGTAAGTTTTGTAACTGATGTAAGCCCATTGCGCATTGGGAGGTGTAAAAAGACTGCATATTTCGCCGTACGTCTTAAAAATTTGGACGATTCCATCCTGAGGGGTGAACATATTATTCGTTAAAAAAAATAAATTTAACAGAAATGGTGGAAAAAAAAAATGTTGATGATTTTCTAGACTGAAAACTCGTCAGAGGGTCTAGGATCAACAATGAACCAAAAATGATGAAAATGAAAAAGAAAAAAATGAAAACGATAAAATGAAGAAAAAAAATGAACAAAAGATTGATCGATGAAAATTTGGGTTTTTTTTTGTTTTTTTTCTAGTGGGCAAATAATAATAGAAATTAAGAAAACAATGTCAAAAAAATCAGATTTTTGTCAATTAATTGCTCTTTATTTTCGAATGAATTTTATGTCAACTTAAATTTTTACGATATTTATTTTTCCTCGTATAATTTCATTGTTCATTTAAAGAAAAGAAAAAAAAATGAGGTCGAAACCGACCCTGGTGATGGGTTAGAATTTTCCAAATTATTAATAGGATTAAAATAGTTTGTGGAGACCAGGGTATTCGTAAGAATGAAAATGAAAAAAGATAAATACCTCGTTCAATTCTGCGGGCAAGTTGTTAACGTAAATCGTGAAGAGTTCGTCATCTCTGAAAGTAGGAAAGGACTAAACTTGAAAGGATGTTATTCGACATTGCCACGAACAAAAGAAATAATAACAACTATCACGTGTCGATAGCGTTTAATTTGTCCCACAGGTCACGAAGGCCGGTGACAAGCCGATTCGTGTTACAAATCTCATAAAAGCAGGGTTCATTCAATTTTTGATGTAATCGAAAGAATAAAACATGAAACCGAAGTATGAAATAACGAATTTTCTTTACCTGCGGTTGCCCAACGCACGTTGTTCCTGATAAGTCATTGTTTCAAACTAAATAACTGCGGCGACGATCAGGCGATAAAAAAAAAAAACTTTTTTTTTTTTCAAGCAAAATGAATTTAGTAGGTTTTGAGAATTTTTATGAAATATCCTCTTGGAATCTGATCACTATTTCGAAAAGAAGTTTTAATGAACACACGTGCACGAGCCGGCAACAATGAACAGAATGAACAAAGAACAAAGCTCATGTAATCGTAACGTATCTTCTTACCGCGAAATCGCGATCAAAGCTCTGCTCGAAGTGCCGGAAGTACGGAGAAGAACTCGAAAAAAATATGGGAAGCCACACAGCACAAAGCAACGGCGACGCGTGCGCAGTGAGCAGCGGAACTAAAGCATTATTTGTAATCGGCCAAATTCAAATTTAGATCTTTATTTTGAAAATCTCTCTTATATCTTCCTTCTGAAGAAAATAGACAAGCAAAAGACTAAACGAAAAAAAGCGATCGTTCAACAACAAATCGATCAGCTAATTATTGTTGATATGCTTCGCGCATTGCGTTTTCAAAACAGTTTGTAAAAGCGACGGTAGCGACACAAGCTCGTGGCTGTGCGCGGCGGTTCAACAATTATTCGAAAGTCATATTAATTTCGAATGAGTTCATTCTTCTATGTGTCCTCAACGAACACACGAATTCGATCTGTAATCCTGTCTCGTGATTCTAAATACAGACCCTAATATAAGTGATCGGCGATTAGCGTGTTTATTGAAATTCGTTGTTTATGTTTCTCTAGTGGCCTTGGGAGCTAGCGTAACAATCGCTTCATTGTATTCAATTTACACGCCAAGACAGTGTCGCCGTCAGCGGAACATGTACGAACTATTGAGTTTTCCAATTTTCAGTAGATAAAACAGAGCGGTGTCGGAATGATTGGAAAAAAAAACAAAAATTCAACAAAAAAAGAATGAATATATGAAAATTTGAAAGAACTTTTTTTTCCCATTTATCATTCGTGTCAGTCGCTGAAAAAAAATTGCAACAGCGTTCGATTTATGAATCTCGATCGTTTTTTCAGTTATTTTTTTCGATCGGTAAGAGAGAGAGAGAGAGCACATTTTCGTGTCCCGTTTCCGGTCGCGTCGGCGCACAAGCTTGTATAAATGCGCGAGATCTCCACACACTCGGTTCTTTCCGTTTTCCATTTTATTATTTCTCTCTGACCCCAAGTTCCCACACATTCAACAGACACATACACACAACAGTCCTCCTTGCCACTCTTCGAAGCACTTCGCATTGTACTAATCGCCTGGAAAGGACATATTCTACAGTCGTACCGTTTATTGAAGTAAGTAGAAAATAAAGCTGACAAAAACAAATAAATAAAAGAGGGTTAATGAGTCTTATTGAATGGGGAAAATTGGTGTATGTTTTACGAGCGCGTACGTTCGCTCGGTTCGTAAACGCTTTCACGAATCTTTCGGCCATCGTGGCCGATTTGCGCGACCTTAACCTCAGCTGAGCAAAGAGGTGAGAAAACTCGCGCTTTTTTTTATCATGAGAATCGCGCGCGATTGTTGTCGCTTAAGCATCGAGCATTTGAGCGGAAAAAAACATCGATGAAGCTCTCGATGAAATTGGAGAATATCGTGAGCGTCATGAAAACAGACCCGTCCACAAATCAAGTGTCATAATCGTTTTGGGAAATCTTTCTCTACGCGTTGCCTGAACGCTTTGTACACGAGGCACGGCGGATGAGAAACGGGCAGGCAGGGGGGGAGCCCAACTTTATTTTAGCCCCGCGCGTGAATAAAACTTCGCTAGTTTTCGTCTCAAAGTCTTGCCTGATGTTTTTAGTACGAGGAAGCGTCCTCAAGGCCTTTTCACAACTTTTTCTTCATTTTTACGTGCCGCGCTGACTACAGAAATTATCGAGAAGGGCAGAAGGGGGGGGGGGGAATCTCGGATTCTCGAATTCACAATGAATCATCAAATAAAAAACGAATTAACAAAGAAAAGCTAATTAATGCAGCGATCATAAAAGGCATTTTTACTCATGTCTTTTTTTTTTTTTTTTTTTTTTTTTAATTCCAGAAGGGTGTTGTATGAGTCAAAAAATAGAAAAGCCAGTGCTATCAGGTCAACGCATAAAGACCAGAAAAAGAGGTGATTTAAATTTTTTGATTTTTATTAAATCGTATTTTTATAAAAATTATTGTTCTTTGTGCGGATGGATTCATTAAAAATTTCCAAATAACAGATGAAAAAGAGAAATACGATCCGACTGGCTTTCGAGATGCGATTTTGCTGGGCCTGGAAAAAGCTGGCAACGACCTAGACGCCATTTCCAAGTATTTAGACACCGCCGGCTCCAAATTGGACTATCGTCGGTACGGAGAGGCTCTTTTTGATATTCTTATTGCCGGAGGCCTCTTGGTACCTGGCGGTTCCATCGCTCAAGATGGAGACAAACTTGTCAAAACCACCGCCTGCGTTTTCGCGCAGCCGGAGGATATGGAGTCTATGAAGAATTATGAACAGGTTAATCTTTTTTTTTATTTATATAATTAAACGATTATTATTATTTGTAAGCGACAAGATCTTGTTAGCAATAATTATTCTTGAGGGTTGTGATTACGTTAAGAATTTTTTTTCTTGGAATTTTGCAGTTGAATTTTATATTTATGGAGATGAGCAATGACAAAAAAATTGAAATCTACAAAATTAGAACAAATTCACGAAAATTACTGTAACTTTTTTCTATTCGAAGCTGACACCCCAGCCACCGTTCATTCTCTTTATTGTGGAACCAGCTTCAAATTTGTAATTAGTGTTTTTCATTTATAGTTTTTTTTAAATAACATCAGAAACTTTAAAGTAGGAAAAATGATGGAAAATTGAATTTTTCGCTTGGCCTTCCCTGAATAAATAATTTGACGAAATGTAATACGGCCTACAACTCTGATTCATGGGCTTCATTCCTGTGAAAGATTTATCAAAATTCGTTGAATGGTTTTCACGTGATAAGCGGCCAAACAAAATTTTGTAGTTGAGATTGATAAATATAGAGAATCACTTAAAAGTCTCGAAATTCAGGTCAATTTAAATAATTTATATCAATACCCAAAGATAATATTTGAATAATTCTTTATTCATCTAAATAGACAGATTGTTGGTGATGGAATTGGAAATTTTCAGTGAAAAAATTCCACGAGCTGTGGTAACAGCTTTTCGTAAAATGCTTGTAACTGTAGCAGTAACAAAAATGTAACGAAATTATTTTCTCAAAGTTAACAACAACAAAAAAATTGGAGTCATAGTCGCGATCGATTTTGCAGATAATAAAAATCTGTGCAACGTTAAATCGGCATTTTGCCGATTTGTTGTTTTTTCTCACCACGTAATTTCAGATAGAATTTATCGAAACGTGAATTTTTGTTTTCGAGATGATAAAAACAAGGCGATAGTGGCAAATAATAAAAATTTTTGTAACATTCAAGATAAATGCATCGCCTCAAACAATCTTATATTTCCGAAGCAAAAAACATGAAAAAAAAATGGTTTTTTCCTTCAGGTATTCACCAAACTCATGCGACGTTACAAATACTTGGAAAAGATGTTTGAGGAGGAGATGAAGAAAGTATTGGTGTTTATGAAAGGATTTTCTCCTTTGGAGAGAATTAAATTAGCGCGAATGACAGCTCTCTGGATCTCCAACGGTTCTGTACCACCGACCGTCCTCTCGGTTCTCATCAACGAACATCTCGTAAAAGATAATTTGGCGCTTGATTTTCTTATGGAAGTATTTGTAACATGGAAAACAGAAAAAGGCTTATCCAGTTTGATGACAGCACTGAAACGCGGCGGGATCGAGGGAAGGTAATGACTTGAGACAAAAAAAAACAAACACAAACGAAATTTTCGATTTCATCGAATAAATAATTAATTAATATTGATAATAATTGTCAGGTTAATGGAATTTGTGCCACCAAACAAACGATCGGAGGAATATTTCCGCTCGGTTTTCGAAGCGGTTGGTTTGGCTGATATCGTTAAACTCCACAAAGCCCAAGCGAGTCAAGAAGCAAAACGCGATTTACAACAGCTGTTGCTCGACGATTTGGCTGACAATCGACCAATCAAGGACATCGTGCTTGATCTTAAGGAAATGGCACTCAGATGTGGCATACCTGAGCATGAAGTTATCGGACTGGTAATACATTTTTTTAAATTGAATTGAATTGAAAAGAAAAAAAAAGAAAAAAAAGAAATTTTACTTAATTCGCAAAATCGTAGATTCTTACAGACATTTTGAATATTTCATTTGTTTTTTTCTTTTTTTGTAGATATGGTCGGTCGTGATGGGTCAAGCTGAGTGGAACAAGAAGGAAGAATTGGTAGCCGAACAAGCACTGAAACATTTAAAAATCTACACACCGTTATTCGGTGCATTCACATCCACTGCCAGATCTGAGCTCGCTCTTATCCTCAAAGTTCAAGAATTTTGTTACGAGAATATGAACTTCATGAAAGTCTTCCAGAAGATCGTTTTGTTATTCTACAAAAGTGAGTTAATCATTTAAATTGTATTTTTTCATCGGATTTATTGTATTTTTTTTAATTTTCGTGCGATTTAACGCGAGAATTTTGTTATTGTTTAACAGAGGACGTAGTTTCCGAGGAAGTGATTCTGAAGTGGTACAAGGAGGGACATTCGCTCAAAGGAAAAATGTTATTTTTGGACCAAATGAAAAAATTCATCGAGTGGCTGCAAAACGCTGAGGAGGAGTCCGAATCGGGGGAAGACGAAGATTAACGAGAAAGGGAGGAAAAAAATAATGTGTTTTTTTTTTTTTTTTTCGTTTTTTTTTTCTCGGTCAACGTAAGTTTTCAACATGAATCACGACACGCGACTCTGCAATATATACACACGACGTACATTAAATTTCACGTATCAATGGTTTCCTTGTAGATACATTCGAACCACATTGCCAGATAAATGATCGAAAGAAACTTAAAATACCAGTACGCCAGTATTTTCGTCCAAAATCGAATTGGAACACCTTCCACCGGGAAAATAACATCCGACTCGTGAATCACGGTGCTGGGTGAATAAATTTAATTGTAATAATGGGACAGCAAGAACAAAAAAACAAAGAAAAATTGTAATATTGAAGAAAACAATAGCCGCGAACGTTTTATCGACCTTTTGTGCTGACCTAATCCTCGTGGAGTCCGTTGTACGGACGAATTTAGCGATCATAGGACAAGGGAAAATAAAAACGAATGATAAGAATTTGCGGTTAAATCGACAAAGATAGACACAATTGCAAAGCGATTAGCACGGGCGATTTAATTGTTAAAATTCGCAATGTCTCTGAATTGTATTAACTTTTTGAAAAAAGAAACTAAAGCAACAACAACAACTAAACGAAATAATATTTTGTGTTAAATTTTTATAAATCCACTACGAAATATATACAGATTATGAAAAGACAAATATCGCGACTACGAGACGAGAATTTACAAGCGATTGAGCGCGATTTGCAAAAATGAGATACTGAGGCAAAGAATCAACAAGAAAAGTCACTTAATCGATCATGATCTTTATTCCTGTGTACGTAAGAATTTTCGAAACCCCGTCTTACTTTGTACGATAATATTGTATTAGTTTATAGAAAAAACAAATGAAACAAGAAAAAAAAAAACAGAAAAAATATATACTGTCAGGTGGTGTTTGATATGAGAAGCTTTAGTCGTCAATCAATTCTAATAGAAAAGACGACTAAGATTGAAACAGAGTTCGACACTTTTTTCAACCAAGCAGTTGATCAGTTTTTATCGTTTCTCTTCCTATTTGGGTCTCAATCACTTATGGGAAGTTACGAAAAAAAGACGATATTTCACAACTAATAACTCGATTTCTAAACGGCCAAACTTGCTGAAATTTAATCCACAGTTGAGTATGATTGTTGAGAGGATTCGTACGAACTTTAAACAATTAAACTTGGAATTTATCGAACGCATAAGCGCGACGAGTTTAACAGGACGTGCAAAAGTTGGAACGGGTCTGAAGGAAAATGTTTTACGTCGAGGGGTTGTAAGGGTTAAATAACAAACATCGTGCAACATTTACAAAGTCTTTTGCTTGTATTTGTAATCTCTCATCGAAGCAAGGGGCTGTTTTTCGATGACAGTTTTGCCTCTCATGTGAGGAACCAATACTTCCGGTACAATAATGTTGCCGTTTTTAGTTTGATGAGTCTCGCAAATAGCAATTAACATTCGAGGTATAGCGCAAGCAGTACCGTTCAAAGTATGAACGTGTAAAAGTTGACCATTTTTATTTTTGTATTTAATATTTAGTCTTCGTGACTGATAGTCCGTACAGTTGCTGCAACTCGATAATTCCCCGTAGTACTGCTTTCCTGGTAACCAACCTTCGATGTCCAATTTCCTGGAGAACAGAGAGAGAGAAAAAAAAATTCTTAGAATCGATTTTCTAATCCAGCCACAGAATAAATCATCGATTTTAAAAGTTTTCATCAGAAGTAGGAAATTCGTGGATTTCCACCACGAATTTTGCACTTTTATGGATTTTTTGTTGAAAGACAAATTTAAGAACGTATGCAAATTTTTCTAGTCGCCATAAAACGTCCTTAAATTCCTTCCGGGAATTTGATCGAATGTTGGAAAAAGAAAAAAGTACCTGTACGCAGGTGCGCCAAGTTCATGGGCCGGCATATCAAGAACTTTGAAATGAATGCCCAAAGGAGCGAACAAGCTTTGTTGAATATCTCGTAATTCGTTCATCGCTTGTGAAGAGTTGTCGGGATCGGAGCAAACGAACATTTCGACTTTAGTGAATTGATGAACTCTGTAAAGGCCGCGTTCTTCAGCGATGTTTGATATTTCGGCTCTGTAACAACGACTGACAGCTGCTAATTTGAGGGGTAACTGGGAGAGTGAAAATTGTGAATTTATGAGTTTACTAGCCAGAGCCATTTCCGCTGTACCGGAGAGACTGTAATCATCGCCGTAACACGAATCCAACGAATAAACGAGAGTTCTTTCGCCGTCAACGATCAGTCCGCATCGCTCGATAACTTTCGTTGGTAAAATATCCGGCACGCTTATCAATCGAAAACCATTATCGAAAAGTTTTTTCACGCTGTATTCGATCAAAGCTTCTTCCATTTGAGCCAAATCCCCCAAAAGTATGTAACTCTTTTCTCCGGTCAAAGGACCCAAATCTTCGGTCCTAATGAGCTGTAACTTTTTCGCCAATTTGTTGAAACTCAGTGGTGGAAAATCGAAGCTTTTTTTCACCCCACATTCGCTCAGAACTCGCGGCTCGTCGCCATATTCGTACACACCCGGTGCTGTTTCGTTTGGAATTTTTCCCAATTCCTTCATAAACTCATCTCGCCGCTCTGGCTTTCGAGATAATTCCAATACTTTCTCTAAGTTTCCTACCCCTTTTCGCCTCTTTATATTCCCAAGGATAACCTCGCGGTTCCCGGGATCGCACAAATATTCAACATCGTATTCCGGTTCGGGAATCCTCAATTTTTCTTCGATTGTTGGATTTATTTTTTGCTAAAAATGCCCCATTCTCATGATTCCAAATCGATTTTAAAGAAGTTTGAAGGATTAACTTATTTATTACTCGAAAATACGACTTACTTGGACGTGCGAACAAAACTTTCTGTAGCTTAGAAAACTCGACAATCCTAGTCTGCGGCTCATGTCGTGATTATTTTTTTAATCTACATTTTCGGATAAAAATCATTTTTTTATACGTGATTTTATTTGTTTTTTTTTTCTTTCTAACAAATGTACAAATTTTTTGGGGAAAGGAAAGAATCATAAATAGCTACTTTATTTACAATAAAGAATATCCGTGCCGGCACGATTTTTTTTCTCAGCTGTACATGCTCGTATCGCCTGATGAAAACTGAAAGGAGGTTAGGTTAGTAGTTGATTGAAGGATTCCGAGATGGCGTTACGAGGGGGAAAAAAAGCGGCGGCGCCGTAAATGAAAAGTTCGCGCGCATTTGCAATTGCGCAAATTGTGTGGATCACGTGGTATTATCGTACGAGCGTACAAGATGCGCCGCGAAAAAAATATACTCGCGTCAAATTTGGTCACGTGGTTATGAAAATATGTATATAGATATAAATTTTCGATTGAGAAACGAGAATAAGTTAGCGGGCAGCGCATGCGAAGGATAAAACACGCACGTCGAGCTACAAACAAAAAAAAGGTTTACGCAGTACGAATGGTACGAACCTAAAAAAAAATTGATAAACGTCCGAAATCGAGGATGATTTAACGAAGAAAAAATTGTTTATAATAATCTCCGCGAGTGTAATCCCGATACGGAATATCAAAGTCCTTGCATAATGGAATCCAAGTGCATTTCTCGTGTAGAAAAGTGACTTTCGAACTTTGGAAATTGTAGCAGACTCATAAATGTCCGCGAGTCAAATCCCCGTCAAATTTCCAAGAGAAAAATAACACGCGCGGTCTATTATATCTTTTCGATGTAACACTTTTTTTTCGTCAGGTGGAAATTGTACTGTTAATTTGACGAGGATGCGTGGCAACAGTTGTGTGTTGAACAACAGACGCGAATGCCATCGTTAAGTTCGATGTGTGTATGAAAAAAAAAACAAAAAAAAAACAATTGAGGTAAGTCTGAAAGTTTGAAACTTTTTTCTCATTGTCTAGTGTCAGAGAGTGCAAATAAATTGCGAGGTCAAGGCTGAGAAATGTATGAGAAATACGTCAAAAGAAACGCGCTCCTACATTTCGTTACTTCAATCTCAAACGAAAAAGCAGCCTTCGATCGAAAAAATTGCATGTTGTTCTCGAGTCGAAACGTCAGATTGCATGTGCCACGGACAACGAGGAGTCAACAAACCTTTTTTTTTTCATCCATCAGCCGACCATCTCGGGAAGATTGTGGATCTGGATGAAAAATACGATAATTGTCAAACTTATCTGTCGCGGTTGATAATTTCATGATCTTAACGAGAAATATCTTCACGTCATTACAGCACAATGTTCCCAGGTAAGAATCCTTTTTTTTCAAATATCATTTTTGTGCTTTTCGAATTGGTTTCACATTTTTTTGTCAATTTCTCAATTCTGTCAAATTGAGTGTCAAGTCCTTCAAATCTGCCTACGAATTTAATGACTCATCGGATGCATTTTCGATTTTTTCATCGAATTAACAAACTTGACATCGATTTCTCATCATAGTGCAAATTTTTTCTAGAAACGGCTTTCATTAGCATTATTTTACTTCGCTTATTGGTTATGTATTTTAGCGGTTGATAGCGCACAAGGTCAATGTCGCTCAGCGGCTCAGAGCCCAAGAATATGTCGTTGGTAACGAATAGACAAAATAAATAATTGCCCATCCGTCGTTATTCTAATTTCGACAAAAGATATTTTCATCGAATGTCAACAACATAAATGATCAGGAAATAGAGAGAAAATTTTTGTACCCAATTTTTTAGCACAGTGGCGCAATAATTGTCAAAATAATCCTAAAACTTTATCTTCTCCATGATTTTATCAATTGACGAAGAAAAAATCGTCAGCGCTCTGAGTTATTTGAAATGCAAAAAAAGTGCATAAGTTATCATTTAAATAACAAATGATGACTGCTCCGAAAGTAAAATTAACTTCTCTCATCTGCTGCAAAAAAAAAAAAAAAATTTCTTTCCATTCAAGTTCAAAATGTTGGTAACGATTGCAAAGATTTCTAATTGTTTGAAAAACAAAAAAGTTACGTTTTCTTTTCTCGAGCGATAATAATTTTCATTGAGACCCGAATGACAATGTAAAAATGAATCGAGCCGGAAGACTCGGTCGTTTTTCAATCAACAAAAACGTAGAAACAAAAAATTTACTTTTCTTCCGTTAATGAAATATGCAAATTGGACGATATTGGTATTTTCACGCATGAGAATCGTGATTGAAGCAACAGTTCTGATTATATCATGGTTCAAGGTCTTGTCGCACTTTCAAACGCCGTTTACATATTTCGACACTTACACCGTCTTCACCTCGCTTTCCGATACAAAATTTTCTCCTTCTTTCATTCCCATACACTTTAAAGAGTCGAACGAGATAAATGAAAGTTGGAGAAGGGTTAAAAGAAATCAGTGGCAAATGCCAGGTGGAGAAGAGAGGTTCGACGTTCGGAATTACGTATTTACGCATAATATAGAGAAATATATATATATATATATATAGAATGCTACGTTATATTCCGACCAACGAGTTTCCTGCTCTGAGAATGAATAATTAACGAGAAACCTTTGACACCGGGTTTGAGAAGTTGTTAGTTAGTTGTACGTCTGGCGAGTCAAACGTTCGAGAAAACGTACCGAATTTTTCCTTCATCAACAAAAGTAAATGAAAATTAATACTTAATCTTTCTATTGTTTCTGGAAGCTTTTTATTCATCCACCACCGACCTCGAAGCTATTTACGTGCGTGTTTCATTCTCCCGCCGATATTTTCGTTATAATTAACACCGTGAAATGTAAACATTAGTCAATAGCAGCGATAATTATTGTTACAGCTAAAATAAACGACGTCGTTTCCTCGAGGCTGGAAGATAATAAATCGCTGGTGGGATATGAGTCCAAACGTTTTTAAGGATCGTCTAAGTGCACAAGTCATGGCATCCAATGGCTTTTCTAATTCGGCTGCTCCAGCCGCCACACCGGCTAAACAGCATCAACAACAAAATCACTCACCGCCCTGTGAGTCCCCGAATTGTATGAGTGCCTGGATTTGACATTTTTTATTATTATTTATACTTACCTCTTAATAACTTTTGATCCCAAGCCCGATTCTTACTCAGCTTTTGATTTATCGCAAAATTGAGTTTTCTGCAAGTATTTAGTTTTCAGTTTTTAGTTTTTTTTTTTTATCGTTGTGCAAAGTATTGCCAGAGTTCTTCTAAAAATTTGTGCTTAGCCTCCTGCAGCAGGGTTCAAAACTACTTCAATTTTCTTTACAGTTAAAAAAAAATTCTCGTTTCATCAAATTTTTTAATTTAATTATTCATCGATTTTTATTTCATCGACACCATTCTCTTTGGTCGACCCATTGAATCTTATTATTGAATTGGAAGAACATTTTATTCGATTGTCAAGTTCGAAAAACTCGACTGCAGGAGTTCAGGGTTATCATTAACGGATAAGCTAAAAGTATAGATTGAATAATAATTATCAATAATTTTATTCACAACGTATCTAGAAATTTGAATTTGTAACGAGCGGTGATTAAATTTTCATTTTTGAATATTTAGGATTGAGTTTTTGTCGCCGCAAATATTCGCCACTGTTAACGATTCTCTGAGCTTTTTTTTTCGAAAAAATTCGGCCCCCATCTACGAAATGCATTGGAGATTCTCTTAGAATATTTTTTTAATTTTATGTAAACTCTGAGAAATTCTCGTTGCTGCAACTTGTAAAAAAAAGAAAGATAAAAACATTCAATTCCTTTGCATTCCGTTGATGAAAAATTCACTACTGTTTAACTTATTTCCTCGCATTATTATTTCCTGTTGGTCAAATTTCCAGCTATGCCTTGGTTCGGTATGGACATCGGTGGCACACTCTCGAAATTGGTGTATTTCGAGCCAAAAGATATAACGAGAATCGAGGCGGACGCTGAGGTCGAAACCCTCAAGAATATACGACGTTACTTGACAAAAAACTCGGCGTACGGTAAAACGGGACATCGGGACACACATTTGCAGGTAAATACAATCATTTCATCGATATATTTATAGAATTCATCTGCAAAATTGTGTTTGGCCGCTTTTCACGCGATAACCACTGAACCAATTTTGATAAATCTTTCACAGAAATAAAGCCCATGAATCAGAATAGGTTGCAGGCCTTATTAAACTCCGTTAAATTATTTATTCAGGGAAGGCCAAGCGAAAAATTCAACTTTTCATAATTTTTTTGGCTTTAAAATTTCTCACGTTATTAAAAAAAGACTATAAATGAAAAACACTGATTATAAATTTGAAGATAATTCCACGATGAAGAAAATGAGCGGTGGCTGGGGTGGCAGCTCCAAATGGAAAAAAAGTTACAGCAATTTTCGTGAATTTGTTCAAATTTTGTAGATTTCCATTTTTTTGTCATTGCTCCTCGCTTTATCTATAAAACTCAACTTCAAAATTTCGATACAATTTCGATGAAATTCCAAAACTTGGTCTTTTGAGAATTTTAAAACAAAAATCAACATGTATGATTTTTTTTATTTTTTCAGATGGACAATGTGTCGATACGAGGCAGAAGAGGTACTCTTCACTTTATTAGATTCCCAACCAGTGAAATGGGCAACTTTTTGGCTCTAGCTAAATCAAAAGGCATGGCAAATTTGGTTACGACCGTTTGTGCAACCGGTGGAGGTGCCTTCAAGTTTGAGGAAAATTTCAAAAAGGTTAATATAATTGTATTTACTTTATTTTTAATATCGTCCATGTCGATTCGATTGATCAAATGATGAGCTTTAATTTTAAATACGTCATAAACTGCGTTTTGTTTTTTTTTTCTCGAAGGAAGTTAATATGAGTCTGGCCAAGTTCGACGAACTGCACAGCTTGTTGCATGGAATGTTATACATAGAAACGACGAATCCACACGAGTGTTATTACTGGTCACATCCGACCGACGAGACTCAGTGTTGTCAGATCCCTTACGATTTTTCTGAACCTTATCCATTTCTGGTAAGTTTTTAATATTTTTTTTTCTTGTTGTTTCTCCATATCAACGAAATGTTTTTCTTTTTCATTGCAATGACTCGTAAACTTTTGTGTACATTGTGCAGCTCGTTAATATTGGCTCGGGAGTGAGTATATTGGCGGTTTATGGCCCGGACAAGTTCAAAAGGATATCCGGCACGAGGTACGTGTTGGATAAATTAATTGATCGAATCTCCAAAATTGTAAAATTGTAAAATTGTGTTTGGCTGCTATTCACGCGAAAACCAGTGAACCAATTTTGATAAATCTTCCACAGGAAGCAAGTCCTTGAATCAGAATAGTTTGTAGGCCGTATTACATGCCGATAAATTATTTATTCAGGGAAGGCCAAGCGAAAAATTCAATTTTTCATCATTTTTTTCACTTTAAAGTTTCTCATGTTATTAAAAAACGACTGTAAATAAAAAACACTAATTACATATTGGAAGATAATTCGAAAATGAAGAGACTGAGCGTTGACTCAGGTGCCAGCTTCGAATGGAAAAAAAGTTACAGTAATTTTCCTGAATTTCTTCAAATTTTGTAGATTTCAATTTTGTGTCATTGCTCATCTCTATATATAAAAAAATCAACGGCAAATTTGCGAGAAAAAAAAAGCTAGCGTACTCCTGAGCTAGTAATTAATAATTTCGATAATTATCCTAATTTTTATAGTCTTGGCGGTGGAACGTTTCTCGGTCTCTGTTGTTTACTCACCGGTTGCAATAGTTTTGAAGAGGCGATCGAACTGGCTACGAGCGGAGACAATACAAGAGTGGATAAACTTGTGAAGGACATTTACGGTGGAGATTATGGACCGTTTGGACTTCCAGGAGATCTCGTAGCGAGCAGGTAATTCCTGCAATGCTCCAATCGCATTGAACGCGTACTTTTGTACGCTTTCAACCACATCGCCTTCTCGAATAACAATTTTCACAAATTTGCACGAATTTTTCTCACCTCCCTTCCTTTTACTCACGCAATATTTTGTAAATCCTTTCACTCACTCATAATATCGCACAGCATATTTCTTTCGCTTCTTGCAACCATATTAATTTTTCTTCATCCACTTCTTGTAGATGGCCTCTGTAATCTTTTGCTTTTCTAATTGTCGACTGTATGTTAAGTTTTCTCAATGTGTTCAGCTTCGGTCAGATGAATTCTAAAAATCGTCGGAACGCAGTGAGCAAAGAAGATCTCGCTCGTGCTACGCTCGTCACTATCACCAATAATATTGGCTCGATCGCTCGAATGTGCGCTGTCAACGAAAACATCGAAAGGGTAAGTTCCAATTTTTTTAAATTCAAGTTAAATAATGTAATCAAGGCTTTTGTAACGTAGTAACAATTTCTTTCTTTCGAAAACTTGTTCCAGGTGGTATTCGTCGGCAATTTTCTAAGGGTCAATGAAATATCTATGAAATTACTCGCTTACGCGATGGATTATTGGTCCAAGGGAACTATGAAGGCTCTTTTTTTGCGACACGAGGTAAAATAACAAAAAATAATAATAAAAAATATGAAAAAACCGAATAAATCATTATTCGATGATCAAATCTTTCTCCAATTTGCCAATTTACAAGTATTTCAATGAATTTCATATTTTTCAGGGCTACTTCGGAGCAGTGGGTTGCTTATTGCAGTACAATGGGGAAGCGAGCTAAAATCCGAATAGTTAAACGAATTTGTACACCTCTAGCATTCCACTTAATTAAATAACTCTTAAAAATTACATACAATATTATGTAATATCGAGTAGAGGATGGGGCTCTGTTCGTCGCGAGTCGGAACGACATTAAATTATTTATTTTCACTGTTAGGTAGATTTGTTTTTCGAGAGAAGGAATTTCTGTGTGCCAAAAGCGGGGAAACAACATTTTTTTATCATTCGATTTTTGACATATCGCTGCTTAGGACCGAGGGAATTTAACAATCGTAATTACAATTATTTTCGATATAATTGAATAATTAAACGATTTATAAAATTACACGTGAAGATGAGTGAAGAAAAAAATGTTTGACAGGTACTTCTCTAAAATGGCACAAAGCTTGCGAATATATCACACAAACGAAACTATAAATACATTCAAAATATCGTAAAGGACCAAAATCAGTTGTACGATTAGCAGGCAAACAAAAAAATACCAATCGAATGTTTAACGTGCTATTTATTTTGTCGTTGGAAAATATTGTACAGCCCTTACAGACAAAAAAAAAGAAAAAAACACACACACGGATTATACAATTTATTATACGCGCACGTTGGGTCTTGAAAATGTTTTTATGTTCAATACTTTTGTAACGATATACGCAAAATCTATTTTAAAAATACGAAAAAGCACACGACGTTTCTATCATATTTGCCACGAGGATTTTTACGCATATTCACAGCCGAAATCTCATTTTTTTTGTTGTTCTCTCGTAATTTCGCTATTTGACGATCCAACAATAATTCAATGGAATTTATTTTTCGTTGGATTGTCAAGTATTGGAATCCTGAGACAACAGCATTTTCGGCGATTCATTATTTTGCGCAAAACATTCTCAATTTAATGAATTTGTTATCGAACATTATTTTATAATTGTTATCAACGCCGACTGCAAGAGACGGCGATAAATCTCTATAATAATTTAGTCTAATCGGGTATAATTAATGATTGTTGAAAATTAACAAGGGAAAAGGATATTTAACATGGAATTCGATCTATGAAAAATGATGAATTTCGAAATTTGCGATAATTTTGCGAATTACCATTTATTTTTGCTTTAAACGTCAATCGTCCTTGAAAACGCTTGGAAAAAAATGTTACCGGTCTGTGCACTCGTCGTGCATATTAATATGCTCTCAAATATATTTTCGACGTATTATTTCATCGTCTGAAAACGAATTCGAAAAAAAGAAGAAAAAACGAAGAGAAAAAATGAACAAATCGCGACAAGAAATTGAATATTATTACTTAAGAGCAACGAATTTTTATAATCAATTCTCTTTATTAACATGAACAAATTTAATTTACATGAAATTCGAGTTATTAAGAATGAAGGTAATCGGTAAATGAAATGTGTTCAAAATTAGCATTTAATAAATAAGAGTTGTTTATTTTTTCTTATTTCAAATTGCATTATATTTGATGGCAATTATTTTTGAAGAGAGTGAAAAAATCATGCAGCACATCCCCGATTTTTTAAAACGTTCGAAATCTCGTGGAATCCAACTTTGGTTCGTCTCTATAAAATTGTAAGTGAAAATTTGAATAACCGAATTGATATTTATCAAAGTTATGAAAAGTTGGTGCTGCAATATGGGAATAAATACTACGACGTTATTTATATTTTACTAACTGTTCAAACGATGTTTCAAAATCGCCAGATTTCAAATGCGGAACTTTAATACCGTTTAAATACGTAACTTGAAAGATTTGCGATCGTACGGTGGTTTTATCTGTTAATTAATAATTACGCATAAGGAATTAATCGCGATAGAGAACAAACGGATAAACGACAACAAGGCAATATGTATGTACTTTTGTATGTTCCATGTGAATAGATAAAAAGGAATTAAACAAAACGTACGGAACGCTCAAGAATTGCATTTCATTTCTGTATTTATAAGAATTTTTTAGATTCCAATCAATTATTTGAATTGAAATTCAAAAATATATTCTTTTGCCTACAGCTTTTTTTTGTCGGGAAATTTTTACACGACTTTTTTGAATATTTCATAAATAAATTTAAATCGTACCGAAACTCCTGTGCATTCTGTGATAGCAGGAAAAATAAAATATCGTCACAAGTCACGTTGCCTAGCAACTTTGGAGTCAAACACTTTGCCAGCTCTGTGCACAACGTTTTGTCAAAGTGGAGATTAACCTCGAGTAACTCTTCGAATGCATTACAATTTCTACCTATTTTTAATGATTTTTTAACCAATTTCTTGTTTGAATTTATTATTCAACCGTATCGAGCAATAATTATTCTCGTCGGTTTAGAAAAAAAAAAATCTTACAATGGTGAGTGGTTACCTCGTTCTTGATTCTCAAATTCAAAGATCATCGTATTTCAAGTTTGACATTTACTACTCAGGGACCAAAAAAGGCAAAGGGCAAAACTATGGACTCGGTCGACGGAGTCGATACTTCAAAAATGAATCGTGAACAACTCGAAATTTATTCTCATAAAATTCTCGAAGAATTGGAACGAGAGAGAGAGGAGAGAAATTTTTTTCAACTTGAGAGAGACAAACTTCGTACTTTTTGGGAAATTACTAGACACGAATTGGATGAGGCTCGTGCTGCAATAAGGTTCGAATGTTATATTTTTGTTGTTGAAAAAAAATAAAGTTTAAAAGTCAGTAATAATTACGTTATATTTATTAACTTTTCTATTTTTTTTAATTTATTTTTTTATTTTTAATTTAGAAATAAAGAACGAGAAAAAGAAGAACTGTCAGAAAAGCACGAAGCTGAGGTGAAGCTTCACAAGCAAAATGTAAAGCATTTGATGTATGAACATCAAACAAATTTATCGGAGACGAAAGCCGAGCACATGGTCGCACTAAAATTAGCCCAAGATAATCACAATGTCCAAGAAAATGAGTTGATAAAGGACAAGAGAGAATTACGAAAGATTCAAAGAGAAAAAGAATTGGCTCAAATCAACGAAATTCGTGCTTTGAAATTAGTGAGTTAATATTTATAATTTAAACATTATTCCAAAGTTTCATTTTGTCTGATTTAAAGGAATAACAAAAAAACAAACAAAAAATTGTAGCAAAACGCTGAAGAAACGAGCGAATTGATAAAAAAATTCGAATCCGAGGCAATGGAGCTGGAAAAAAAGTACGAGCAAAAAATCGCAGCTCAATACGAATCTTTGATGTTGAAACATCGCATGGAAATAACCGAAGTCGAAGAGCGTAAAAATATGCAAATAACAACTTTGATTAAAAATCACGAAAAAGCTTTTGGCGATATGAAAAATTATTATAATGACATAACTCTCAATAATTTATCGCTCATCAAGAGTTTAAAGGTAAAATGATAAATTACGAAAAAATAATAAAAACAAAAAAGTAGAATTTCTGAATAAACCTAAAAAACCAAATTAAAAAAACTGTGATTGTGTTTAAATGTTTTTTTTCCTTCAGGAACAAATGGAAGTGATGAAAAATCACGAGGAAAGAATGAAAAAACAAGTTCGTGAATTGACTGGAGAAAATAAAAAATTGACAACAGATTTGAAAACAGCTGAGGAACAAGTTGCTGAATTTTCACGTCAGCTCGCAAACTACGAAAAAGATAAGCAATGTTTGAACGTAAGTTAAAAAAAGTCTTACAATCCCTGCGACTCGTCGAAAGTTTATTTAAAAATCTAATATTTATTTTTTCTCGTAGAATACCAAAAAACGATTGGCAGTTGTGACGAAAGATTTCGAGAATTTGAAATGGGAGAACGAGGTCCTCGAGCTTCGATTTGACAAGGTTCGTTATAAAAAATAAAAAAATTAGGGGGATAGGGAAAAAAAAATACCATGACGTGTTTTTTTCTTAAATTTTCGAAACAGTGTCAAGCCGAGCGCGACGAGCTGCATTCGAGATTCGTTTCGTCGATTCTCGAGCTCCAGCAAAAGACAGGCCTAAAGAACGTGCTTTTGGAGAAGAAATTGGAAAAATTGTCGGACCTACTGGAACAGAGAGAAGCCCAAATTGGAGAAGTTTTAGCAGCTGCACAATTGGATCCAATGGCAATAGTCAATGTTAATCAAAAGCTTGAGGTAAATTCGCCAAAGTTTTTGCAGCTTTTTTCAGTTTTTATAATAAATCGACTGTAAAAAAAGAAAAAAATTCATCAGTAAATCCATCGATTCTATAAAATAATAAAAAAATATAAATACCAATAATTAATAACATAAAATGAATATTATTTCAGGAAATGTTGAATCGCAAAAACACAGCTATACAAGATCTCCAATACGATTTAGCAAAAGTTTGCAAAGCCCACGACGATTTGTTGGCGACGTACGAAGGCAAATTGCAAGAGTACGGTATACCAGAATCGGAGCTTGGTTTCCAACCCTTGAGAGCAAAAATGATGGGAACGAAAATAGCTCGAGGCCCTGCAGGGCTGGTGACATCGAATCGATAAAAAAAATTGAATAATTGTACACGAAGAACGTGAGAACGTGGATTAACCTGAATGACATGGAAAAAAATTGAAATTTTTTACATTCTTTACAAAATATTCCATTGAAAACTCGATCTTGGAGTGTTTTTCCTGCAACTTTTAGGAAGTAATAGAAAAATGAGTTCGATTTTACTTTTTATGCAATTTACAACACAAAGTCAATTCGAAGTATCGCGAGGATTTATTTTATTTCGTAAACTGAAGATACCTGAGTAAAGGGATCAACAAAAAAGGCTGATAAACATATCGAGTCACATGTAATACTTTTATTTTCTTTTACGACGAATAAGTCTTGGAAACAGATAGAGATTGTTTCTAAAAATTAGACAAATTTATCACAGAGGAATGTACACAATAGATAATATTGGTACCTGAAAGTTGTATAGTCTTCTTAGTCTGTTTTTCGTATTATTTTCCTTTTGAACGTATTTTTTTATTTTTATTTTTTTATCGTTTTAATTTCTCTTTGTCTTCCCCTAACGAGAGATGGGCAAGATTCAGATAAAAAATGATTTACAACGTTTTTTCACTGAAGTTTAATAAAAAGGGGATTGTAGAAAAGTATTTGTAAAAAAAAAACAACCATTACTTTGAAATAGTCTCGAAAATGTGACGAAAAAAAAAAAAGTCCATACAAACACTATTTTTCTGTGTTTCGAACAATATACGATAATGGTTATTTCATTAAAACGATTCTCAATGATTTTTCATTCGAACAAAACCCATCCCTGTTCCTCTCTCAAAGAATCGACGAAAAAGATAAGAGATCAGTGGCTCCCGGAATATCTTATAATTAAAATTTGTTTTGTTTTATTTTTTTGTATTTTTTCTTCATAAATATTTGTATTTTATTTATTACCATGAATCACATATATTTGATTGTTTGCCAATTAAAGGAGAACAGCAATGAGGCGGCAATCGGATGTTATATTTTTTTTGTTTTTAGTTTTCTCGTAATTGAAAATCCAGCGTTTTTTTCATCGCGAACGCCAAATGGTTTTGAATGAATATTTGGTTTCTTTTTTTTTTGTTTTCTTTTGTTTTCGTTATCTTAACTTTCCTCCACCAAAGACTTAACGACGAACAGGCACGAAATACGTCAAATTCAAATAATACATATATTCGAATTATTTCAAGTTAGCTCGACCAACGTTTGATTCGTCGATCAAATGACGTTTGATTTTTTCTTCGTTTCTTTACACGTGAGCTTAGAATTTGCGAATCTATTGAACTGCCATTATTTTTTTCCATCGAAACATTAAATAAAATGCAATTTACTCAAATTTAACGAAGTCGTAGAAAAACAGCGATTAATCAAAACATATTTCTCAAGAATCGATCAAAAGCAGATCAAGTTGACTTGAAATTTTTCACATGTATATCGAATTATCGTTTACATATATAATTTATATATATATATATATATATATATCAGTATATAAATATTTAGATATAGACGAACAATAATGATCTATAAACTACACATTTCAATACCGGCGTAAATCGAATATGTCAGGTCACAAGGTTATTAAATTTAAAACACTTATTAAATCTCTGAAATCGTATAAAATACTTTTTCTCTATTACCCTCCTCTCTTTTCCCATTTTCAAATCAATCCTCTGCATTTTGTTGCCTTCAATCCTTTTAATCACATGCCTTTCTTTACGTACAACGTGCTAAGCAACCTCAACTTTCTCTCTTTCTCTTCCTCTCTCTTTTATCGTTTTCGCGCGGCAAAAGAAAAAATGTTTTATAGCTTTCTATGCTGTTTTTTTCTTCTTCTAAATTGAGTACAACATCCGTACTCGAATATTCATTTATATATTCTTTTTTTTTCGTAGATTACTTATATAGGAATTTTGGCACGATAAGAAAGAGAATCACAGATGAAATCACTGTACATTGTGAATATTGTGAATGGATAGAATCGTTACTATTTGGTTGTCTATTGGATCAGAGGGTTACGGTCGATGGTAACATATATTATTATCATTATTTTTAATATTATTTTTTTCTTCTTTTTTAGAGACACGTGTACGTTATTTTTTGATGAATGTGAGCGCACGAAATAATCTCTGACTAACGAAAAATCTTGGAAATTACACGATTTACATACTTTCCATACTATTACACTAACCGGGCTCTTTCATCCGAATCTACAGCTACATTTTACTGTTTTTTTTTGTTTCTTTTATGTTTTTTAATATTTTCTCGTCCTTCTTTTTGTTTTTTTTTTTTTTAATACTATATCAAAAGTGAATTTTGATCTATATTTTTTCGCTCATCTCAAAGTAGTATGACTATTATTTTCTTTTGTGAATCTAGACTCGAATAAAACGATAGACAATTTTGACAAAATATTTTTACTATTTAATTATTTTTCTAATACTGATGGATTTTTTTTTGTTTTTTTTCGACAAATGATTGGAATATTTTCTTTTTCACTTCGAACTTTATAAAAAAAGGTTTTTATCACCGTTACAAAAAATACACTTTCTTTATTAATGTCAGCTCGATCGTAGGATTTTTCTTGAATGTATAAAAAAGTACTCAATTAATTTTGGCAAGTGATTCTCATTTTTTGTTTTTTTTTTCTTTCAAATAGTTTCAAATAGAAAATGTAATTTTTTTCCTTACAACGTAAAGGATTGACTTTCTTTTTGGCATCGAGTAACTATCGATTTTTATTAAGTTCCGAGATTATTAATTCGTTAATGGTCGCGCGATGAAAATTTTTCTCAAGTGTAGAGTTTTGAGTGCTGTTTTTTTAAATTATTTAAAAAAATAGGAACTTGAAAATAAATTCACCACAAAATTGTGATTTTCAAAAATTTTCATTTTTCAAACAACCATGAGTCTCTCGATAACTGATGTTTAAAAAAAATATATATGTAAAAAACATTTTTTTTGATTTTTCCTCATACCGAAGAATAAATTAGCAGATAAAAAACATTAAAAATGCTCATTCCGTTTGAATGGTTCGGAGGAATCTTCGTTCAAGTAAAAGTGTGAGAAAAAGTCTCATAACGCAATCACCGGTGTGTTGAATATGATTTTTTTTTCCTTTTTTTTAAAATTTACTCACTTAAAACTGATTCGACGAAAAAAAAATAATAGTCATACTATCCTCAAGACTTTGAACGCGCAAAAGATTATCATTGGCAGACTCCACATGATTTTTGTATTTCGTTTATAACTTTAGCACAATTTAACGTTCAGAAGGAACGGCCGAACTAATTGCCTCTGAAAAACTTTCACAATCACGGCAATGCGAATCACACAGTCGTAGAAAAAATAAGTATTTTATTATTTTTTATCATATTTTTGTTTGGTTTCTTTGTATTTTTAAATGTTTGGATTTCGTAGAGAAATATGGTCCATTATTCAGTTGTAAAGATCGTTTGTTTTGTTGCTCTGTTCATTTCTTTTCTCTACTTTCTTTCAACCTTTTTGTATTTATTCTTTACTTTATTTCTTTTTTCTTCATGAATAATCAAATTATTTTAGTTTTTTTATTACTTTTATGAAATAAAGGATCGCAGCAACACCGACAAAGTTTCGACGCTCGAGAAGAAAGTTGTGATGCAGAGATGCACTCTCCGTACACGAAAACGCTCTAATATTCCATTAAATAAATTGTTTTTATCGATCTCCATCGATATTTCATCGATATTTATCGATATTCCTTTTACTATAGATCTCACGGACCCCATTATTATTATTATTATTATTATCTACATTCCATTTTTCACGTTATTCTTTAAGTGGTCGACGACATAAATACTCTTTGGTTCATATTCGTTCGAAGCATATACACTTTTTTGTAAGGACGTTGTATGCAACATTTTTTAGCGATAGAATTCTTTCAAATTTTCATCACACAAAGAGAATATTCATATCTAATAGCTCGCTCAATTTAAAGAGGTTTCACCATGTACGAGTCGAGATATTTATTTACGAAAATCACAATTTTCACTAGTTTCTCATAAGAGCACGTGCTAAAAGTTCCAATTTTCAACATTAAATATTTCGACTTTTAAATGGTGAAGCCTGTTAAAACTTTGCATACGCTCTTATGCAACATCGAAGAAGCTTTATTTATTTTTTCAAAAAAATCGATCGTAAAATATTTTCGAAATTTTGGTTATTACATAAAAAATACCGATTACCTCGGTCAATCTTGAATTTAAAGTATGTTGTTCTTTAGTCAATTTGTAACAACGTTCTTTTCAATGAACTTAGGCTCGCAAACGATTTTGTATGTGAGAAAAACTGAAAAGAAAAATTTACATTTGACCGTCGCCGTACAACGTCCTTAAGAATAAATTTGTCCAAACGGTACAATATTTGGAACAACACAGAACTGCTCGACTACTAACTGTAAGGAAGGAAAGAAGACCGATTTCAAAAGTTCGGTCATAATATGCGGCGTAATTTTCATTAACTTTCTTCCAAACGAGAATTGCAACGAAAAAGGAAAAAATATGGAAAAAAAGCAGTGTAAAAAAAGGTTTGATAAAATTGTTTTTTATCTCGATAAATAAAAAAGCTGATAAATGTATATTTTTGATTATTTTGTTGTTTTGTTTAAAATAAAAGAGTCTCAACTCATGATCCTCCAATTGGGCAATACCTCGGCAATGAGAGTGGAAAAATAGGCTGTTACGTTGTAAACGACGGTTTCGCCAGCTGCAAGAATTGCGCCGAACGAACCATACGTACCATAATCGATAATACTGTGATTACAGGCCGACAAAACAGCAAGATCTTTGCCAGGACCGCGTCCATCCAATTCCGAGACGAAGCTTATTCTGTGACGACGGGTACGAAAATTGTACTTACACCAGACGATATTGTCGCTCGCAACAACGAAAATAACGTTTTTGTATTTATCGGTGAAATAATCCATCGCAGCCAAATAATAACGTATCGGTGCCGGACGCACTTTCAACTTTTGCCATAAATAATCAACGTAGTCGGTTCTTCTTACGTGGACACCGACGTACGTTGGCTCGCTCAGATTAAAACGCGCCGCTATTCCACGCAGCATTATCTCCGCGTATACTCGCAAGTTCGGCTTGAATGTGAATTCGCGACGTACGTCCTCCAACCAGACGAGAATCAGCGACCAATATGCGGCGTGTCTGAAATATTTGCATCCTTTATTATTATTTCATTTGATTATTATTATAAAGACTATAAATGAAAAACACAAATTAAAAATTCATTAAAATCATTTAATATTTTTCAAACTCTTGTATACGAAAAGCGAAAAGTAATTTTTAGTTGATCCGCTCTCAAAGAGCTTTTACCTTGGAATAATGATATTTTGATCGGTGCTGTTCCACTGTCCCAAGGAGTTGACAACCTGACTAACATCCAGAGTGCATTTACCGATATAACTGAGCGGCGGAATACTCAAATTTTCAAAATGTTCCTCCAGTGTTTTGAGTATGCATCTTGGCATGAAAGGCTCCAGGCCGGTTCTTCTGGCAGTAGCCCAAACGGATGCGTATTCCCAAATTTGATTTCCTAGTCTACCACCCTGTACCGCCGAGACGATACCGTATTTTGGACACGGATTTCTCCATTCTAGAGGAATTCTAACGCTCTTCAAGTTGGTGCGACAAAGCGCTTGCTCGTAGGCCAATATTTTGGTTCTTCTAGCCGGAGGACTGGACGTGTACATGGGAAAGAGGAAGACATGGATGCCAAAGACGACGATCAATGCGAGTACGATCGCACTTGCGAGAACATGCTGCTGAGCGTGACTCATTATTATCCAATATTTTATGCTCCAAGCTCCTTCCTTTCTTTCTCTTTCTTCGTCTTTTTTCTTTTTTGTTTTCTAGACAAATTTTTCTACTCACTTTTTCCCTTGTTTTTACTCATTTTTTCATTTTTTTTTCCATTATGCCATTTCTTCTCTTTCGAGTCTATCCAATATTTTGCTTTTTTCCTCTTGCCTCCTCTTCGTTCTCATTTTAATACTCTTTCGATACCTTTTTTCTCAACGTCCTCAATTCTTGCTTTTCCACAGATTTTTACCTTTTCCTTTTTTGTTTTTTTTTTTTTTTTAACTTTTTTATTTATTACTTCTAATTTCTACCGCTCTCTACTGCTATATTTGCTCTCCCCCTGGTTGCCCACAGCCAGCGATCTAGTCCGGCATTTCGGATCTACAGGCGTGCCGTGTCCTTTGCTTTCCGACTCGCATCTTTAGTCAATTCACAACAATATCACGAGCGATTAAAAATTGTTTTGTTTTAAAACACATCGAATTTTCGTTTGTCTCTTATTTTGTTCATGAAATTTGACGTTTTTTTATGCGTGCGTGTGGATGATTTCATTGCGATTATTCGGCAACGGTTTTTTACGTGTTTTTTCGAAAATATATACGATTTTTTTAAGAATACAATTTTGATTTGACGTTTATTTTTTAGTTCGGACGTATTTGAATATGTTTTATTTACGGTTGAGCGCATTAGAAATCCGAGCGACTCGTATTTTTCGCGAAAACATAATGTTTACTAATATTCTCGTTGTAGAAACAGCAAAGGCGGCAGACGGCCAGGAAAGCTTCGCGGGTGCTCGTACAGCGTGTGTATAAACAAGTACTAAACTCGTATATATAAAATAAAAATAAGGACTGAGGCATGAAGGCAATGAAAATGTGAGATAAATCGCTACAATCTTACTTCACTTTGTACATATTTATTGTAAATAAAACTAAAACTCATCAAGCGTGTCTCGAATGTGATTAATATACAAATGTACATGAGTATATATATATATATATATGTATGCGCGAGTGTTATAAGAATCGAATGCGTGTGTCACTAAAATTGATTGAAAAGATGATGCTTACCTCGAAGGGTGGAAAATTCATACTCTCACCACAGGGAATCGCTCGTTCGTCCAACATCTGCGTAGCCGCGAAAGAATATTTTCTCGAATACATAGCCCATTATTTGTTGTCAATGCAAACGATGACGATACGCAACGTTTACCGGCATCGTCGTTCACCAGAAGAACGCTGATCACTCTCGTTAAATCGCGATTAAAAAATTGATTTTTTCATTATCCCCAAACACTTCATTTACTTTCATTCAAATTTGATTATTCCTCGTCAGAGATCGCCGTTCTGTCTTGACACTTTGTTGACTCCCGTCGTAATAATTTACTTGACCGTGCGCCATTATTCAATGGAATGGAAAAAATAGATTTTTTTGCGTTTTTTAAACACACACCTTGGATTAGTTTCACTCGAGTATTTGTTTTGAAATTTTGATTGTTTAATCGCTTGAAATTTGGCAAATTTCATCTAATCTAAAAAACATAACTATCCTTTATGGCACTTGTCGTCAATTTGGTTGTTTTTTCGTTTTTGCGATTATGCGACGAAATCACCCTCAGTCAGCCAAGAAATTGATCTCTCTGTCTTTCTTTCTCCACCTCTCTCGCTCTCTCCTCCCTCCCACTCTAATCTCTCGCGCACTTGGCCGCTTCCTTCAATCGCTTGGATTGGCTCGAATCTTCAACCCACTTCAACCCCTGTTGCCACCGATTTTTCATAACTATCCCTCTCTCCTCTCCTTCTCTCCCACTAACAGATGTGAAGGGTGATCTCTAATTTTCGTGGTTTTCCTGACGTGGCGCTTTTTCGTAGCGGTCAATTCGGTAAGATGCTGCATCGGCGCCACTTGTTTACTTTCTACTCTACTAACAGCCGCTTCCATTCTCGAAAATATATATAGAAACATACCGTTATTATTTTTACGTTTTTGTAGATTTGACATATTTTTGTTTTATTCTTTGATCCTCTTTCTTCCATTTTTTAAAAATATACGAACCTAAAATTTACAAATTTGTATTTTTTTAAAATAAACAAATATGAACCCAACTCGTCAACAATGTGTCAAGCTGTCAAGTAATTACAGCATGCCACTCATCGGAAGTAAGGACGAAATAAAAATGGATATTGATTGTTTATATTGACTTAATTCATTCGGTCGATCGGGGCTTCCAAAACACGTGTTTTTGTATCGTAAATAATAATTCCACAGGTAAGTGGAAAATTAACCTCATCGTATTTTACAGTCGGAACGTACAAAATCGTCGGGAGAGAAACTATTCTCAATGTTCTTGACGAGGCATTAAAAGTTGGATATCGATCTATCGGTAACGAAAACTTGATGAAAATAATCCCCGAAAAAACACATGAAACCTTCGTACTTATGTTTGTTTTTTTTTGCACCTTTTTTCATAGACACTGCAGCAGTTTATAGAAACGAAGAAGATATTGGCCAAGCTTTGCAGTCATTGTTATCCAAATACAATCTTGCCAGAGGAGATATTTTTATCACTACAAAACTCTGTAAGTGATCAGTTTTTTTTGGAAATTTTTCTGTACATTTTACATTGGGGTCAAAATGGACCCCAAAAAGATTAAAAT
Organism: Campoletis sonorensis; assembly: GCA_013761285.1. NCBI lineage: Eukaryota > Metazoa > Arthropoda > Insecta > Hymenoptera > Ichneumonidae > Campoletis > Campoletis sonorensis. The sequence goes on from JACEOJ010000092.1 coordinate 100,391, forward strand.
ATAAACTGTTCTCTTTTTTTTTCTTTATAACAAAGAAAATAGTGTATGAAAAAGTTGTATTCGCCCAACATTTGACAAGAAAAACTCTACAAAATGGACACATGTTTCAAAAAAGATTTTAACAGTACAAAAATTATATTTTTTTTCCATTTTTTACGCCATAGCTGAGACTCAGGTTTGGTTGATTAATCGGGAGCAACCGTTTAATTATTTCAGCTCCGGTCGATCACGGTGACTCGAAAAGAATTGTAAATGCAGTTCACAATGCATTGGCTGCTCTCAAAGTGTCTTACATCGATTTGTTTTTGATTCATTGGCCCGGAAAGTCCGGAATTCCAGAGGGTTCCAGCACGAATGGGGAGCTGAGGAGCGAGACTTGGAAAACTTTGGTAGAATTGAAATCTCAGGGTCTGCTCAGATCTATCGGTGTTTCAAATTATAACATCAAGCATCTTGAGCAGTTGTTGGAAAATTGCTACGGCACTAGGCCGGCGGTGAATCAAGTAGGTTTTCGATTATTATTGCATAATTAGCATTTTTTTGGTGGAATTTTTAAGTCGAATTTATATGTATACATAGACGAGCAATGACAAAAAAGCCGAAATCTACAAAATCCCTGAATAAATAATTTATCGGCATGTAATACGGCCTAAAACCTATTCTGATTCATGGGCTTCATTCCTGTGAAAGATTTATCAAAATTGGTTCAGTGCTTTCGGCGTGAGAAGCGGCCAAACACAATTTTGCAGTTGAGTTTAATTGAGATGCAACAAGAATCTTTAATTGACCATAAAATTTTGTTTCCAGGTTGAATGTCATCCGCATTACAGGCAAACGGAGCTGATAAAATTCTGTAAAAAAGAAGGAATTCATATTCAAGCTTATTCCTCTCTGGGCACCAGTAATTACAAGTCTTTGTTGAAGGATCCTGTGGTGTGTCGAGTTGCCGATGAGTTGGCAGTTTCACCAGCGAGAGTATTGTTGAAATGGGCTTTGCAGCAAAATATAGGTAATTTTTTTATTGACCCGTGGTCCTAGGAAAAAAAAAAACTATAACAGAATGAATATATTTTGAAGAAATTTTCATAAATTTTCAGGAATCATCCCAAAAGCTGTGCAGAAAGTCCATATCCAGGATAACTTCAAATTAGACTTTGAAATTCGGGATGAACAAATGATTGCTCTTTCCAGTTTGTCGCAAACTAAATACGCGTGGGATCCTGACAACGTTGCTTAAAAATACTTGTTCTTTAAAAAGTAACACGACAATTGCGATTCCACTATTTCCAGAAGATTGTCACGATGCTTGAATTTGCAAACGCTGTTGCAAAATTGTGCATAGACAAATACAACTCAATGAAAAAGACCGGAAAACCGGGAAACAACGAGTGGACGGTGCTGGCTGGTGTAATTTTAAAAAATGCCGACAACGTTTTGTCTCTCGTGTCATTAGCCACGGGCACGAAATGTCTGAGCGGCGTTGAGCTTACAAATAAAAAATTGTACGAACTTGGCGATAGATTAAGCGACTCGCACGCGGAAATTCTTGCTCGACGTGGATTCCTGCTGTACTTGTACGATCAAATCGATTTGATACTCTCTTCGAAAGACAGTGAAATTTTGATCATTAATACAGACGAAAAAATTGAAATAAAACATGGCGTATCTTTTCATTTTTTCTGTAGTCAAACTCCTTGCGGAGATTGTTCAATAATACCGATGAGCAAACTACTAAATTGCGTGAAAATTCCATCTGCGAAAAGACAGAAATTAGCATCGGAAATGGCAAACGGTAGAGACGAAGATGACGATGCAGTTGAAATGAATTCTTCGTTGGTTCAAGATATTCACAGAACCGGGGCTAAATGTTTACAAACAGAAACGAAACAAGACCTTCGTTTATCTGGAATTAATTATCACGTCACCGGAGCTTTGCGAACAAAACCCGGACGGGGCGATCCGACTCTTAGTTTATCGTGCTCCGACAAAATGGCAAAGTACGCAACAATTTCAATTTATAAAATTATTATTCTCTAAAAACATTAAAAACGATAGTTTTACAAAATCATGAACCGATAAATACAAATTTTCGTGATGACACATTTTGACTGGAATTTTTCAAAGATTAACCGGTATTTTTTAACAGATTTTCATGCACCACGTCTCATTTTATTCCTTTACTGATCCTCCACGAACCGACCACGCAAATTTTTGTTCAAGTGCATTCGTTCAGAAATTATTTATGAAAAAGTTTATTCGCTCAATGAACAATTGACTGCAACAGTGAAACGATTGAGTTTCAAACAAAATGTACGCGGTGGATTCGTAGAGGATCGGTTGAGGAGCAAAATGACAAAAATACAGATAATTCTTTGAAAAATCCCAGTGAAATTGTGTCACCATGGAAATTTGGATTTGTCAGTTGATGGTTTTGCAAAACTAATGTTTTTAATATTTTTCCACGTTAACAAGACATGTTGTAAAATAAATCCACTAAAAATACGTTCGATTGATACGTTAAACTTGTTCTAGAAGCGTGTTGAAAACTAAGCACTCATTTGACCAGTATTTAGTAGCGTAGTTACCTTAAATTGCCAAAAAAAAAAACTATATTTATGATGTAATTGTAGATGGAACGTGATTGGTATTCAAGGATCATTATTGTCGACGTTCATAGCTCCGTTGCGACTGCGAACGATCGTAATCGGAGGTGGATGTCCATTTTCTCGAGAGGTAATGGAACGCGGAATTTATAGACGATTCGGTGACGATCTTGTCGGACCAGAGATTGTCCAGGCCGAGATAATTTTTCCCCAGATGAAAAATACTGTGCGATCTCGTCCCTGTCCTTCGAGTATCGTGTGGAGCGCAGTTCGAAAAAGGTATGAAATTTCCATCTAATTCTTTCAGACAAATTAATAATTAAAAAAACCGACTCATCAACGATTTTTCTCCACTAGGAACACGGAAGTAACGGTCGATGGGCGGAAGCAAGGAGCAACGAAAAGTAAAAAAGGAAACAGTTTACTCATCAGCAGAAAGACTTTTTTGAAAATATTTCTAGAGACCCTCGACAAAAGTCCATTTGCAAAAAATCTTCCGTTGCACCCAAAGAAAATTTGTTATTATCATTGCAAACGGTGGTGCAAATCGTATCAGAAAGAATGGAAATGTTTGAAAAAAACCATGTTTTCTAATTGGCCTGACAAACCAGCGGGACTGGAGAATTTTTCTCTCTGACGAAAACTTTTATCGTAAATGATTATGTTCTTGTTATTGCAAAAAACGCTTGAGCTCTATTTACAAATATATTTATGTACAAGACTTTAACTTAACGATTTCATCGCTTTTTTCTCTACAACGTTCGTCGACTCAAATTTGTGTATCCAATTCCAATGCAAGTGAGGAGAACTTGATCGTGCACGATATCTTCGTCTTCTTCGTCTTTTGCGGGCTCGAGCTTGAAGACTATTCCGAAGAAATCCCGGAGATCCCGAAGAAATTGTATCCTGAAAAAAAAACAAAAAAGAACAATATTGATATAAAATCTTGAAAGTTTTAAACTCTTCGATTTTCTCTGATAAAGTACTCACGTTGTTTGGGTCAATGGGCCAACGAGCATTTTTGACACATCTTTTTTTCCCAGTGCCATGAACAATGCGGTCATACTTTGAAAGGGCGAATCGACGCAACCGTTTCTATATATTTCGTCGATGAGTTTGAGCGCTGCTTCTCTACCAAGATCTTCGGGAACGCAGGGTAAAGATCCTGTCGTCATGAGCGGCGAGCAACTGTCACTTCCAAAAAATATTCCATTTGTTGTTTCGGCCGTTAAACTTATTCCAAATCCTATTGAAGAAAGTTTTTTTTTTAGTCATTTGATTGAAATGAAACGGAAAACTGTTTTAGGCCGAGAGTTTAATATTTGTGGAGATTCTAATTTTATGAATTGATAAATTTCGAACCTGGAGATTTGCCACTCGCTGCACCACGACAATGATCCGTATGAATATACACATCGGGTATAAATTTGAGCAAAACTTCTTTGGCCGAATCGACCATACGATTTGCAATTGCGGGTGAAACTCTAATGCTGCAAGCGACTCCACGAATTCTTCTAACCATTCCGCTGTTCTGTAATTGTATAGTTTTGAGGTTTTTGTAGATCGGACATTTGAAGTGTATTTCGCCACCTCCCAAAGGCGCAGCGCCACGTTTTCGAACAGTCAGTTCGACGTCCGTATCTATCAGCAAAAACTTTTTGAGAACTGGAATTCCGGCAGACTTGACTCTGTCGATAGACGGATCTGGTGAAAATACAAAATATTAGGCAAAATATTTTATTTGAAATGTATTTTTGTTCAATCGGGAGAAAAAATGTCATCGATTTGTTATCAACTCACCCAAAGTATTGTTCGTTACTCCTCGCAACGTAATATCAATTGGTTTTTTGCAAAATGGTGCAAGAGCCATGACAGCATCCAAATAATATGTGATTCCTCGTTGCAAACTGCAATCGTGTTCCAATTCACCACCAATTAACAATCCGGGACAATAAAACAAACTCGTTCCCGTTTCGTTGAGCTCGATTTTTGTTCCATTGGTAATTCGATCGAGCAAACGAATTAAATTTACCTCGTACTCTGTATCAAATTAATAGTTTGATCAACATTTAACACACGTGAAACTATAATTTAGAACGAAGCAAAACTCTCATTCGTGTTCTTTAATTCAACAAAATATACGACGTTCTAACCTCTCAATCCTGGATCATCGTCATTTGTTCGGATTTCGGTTATTCTCACCGATTTTCCGGATAACGTAGATAACAATAAACGATATTTTAAATAATTACAACCCTCGTATGTTAATACGTGTTTATTCACTTTCGCTGGCATTGTTAAATGTTGTGTTACAATAATAAAGTACACAACACGTGGATGAGCCACCGGCGGTCAAATTACGTATGGAAATGGTTCTAAATGACGGTGCAGCGTTTGGTTACTTGACGAGTTAAATGATTCCCTTAAAAATGAACTGGAACCTGCACGTATTCTCAATTATTGGCAATGCTTGGTAAATACTTGATTTTTTTTAAATTCGGACAATAACACTTCAAGCGAGATTCAATTGCGAATATTGCGATAAAAAAATATTTATATATTTCGCTCTAGCAAGGGGAATCATTACTGACCCCACCTCTGACCTCCACTCTTTTGGTTTTCCGAAAATCTAGGGGTTTCATTGCTCGAAAGATGGCAGAAAAGCCACAGCCTTCATGAGCGCCCAAAACACATGTTCCCGCGCAAATTAAGCGTGTAGCGCCATTTAGACGTTTTGCCGCTAAAACATCTCTACACGCGCTGGAGATTTTCGTTGAAAGTCGAGGTCGAAGCGTCCATTACGTCTTATTATCCCGTTACCCGTCAACCCTGAAGCTTCTTGAGGCCTTGAGTGCTTTTATTTATTTTATCCTTGACGTTTTTAGCATATTAAATTTAAAAAAATGTCCGGTCGAGGCAAAGGTGGTGGTAAGTTGAAAAAAATATAACTTCGTTTTGACTCGAGGAAAAAACGTGAATTGCGGAGCAATAATTGGCAACTAAATTCTGTAGTTGGCAAGGCAAAAGGTAAATCAAAGACCCGAAGCAACAGAGCGGGTCTCCAGTTCCCCGTTGGAAGAATTCATCGACTCCTTCGCAAAGGAAATTATGCCGAACGAGTTGGCAGTGGTGCTCCCGTTTACCTCGCTGCCGTTTTGGAATATTTGGCCGCTGAAGTTCTCGAGTTAGCAGGAAACGCAGCTCGTGACAACAAGAAAACGAGGTTCGTGTACCTTGAAACTTTTTTTTCGTAATAGGAAAATTTATTCGACGAATTGTGAATCACACCTAACCAAAAAAAATAGGTTTCAAAACAGGAAACCCAGTTCGTTCAAAGTGAAAATCAAAGTTACTGTAATTTTTCGCGATGATTATTTCGTTTGTGAACAAAATTCAGAATATTATTTTCGTTCTCATCTTTTCCTCTCACGTCCCTTTTGTTATGATTGAAAAAACATCTCTACCAACTTTTTTTTCCATAAATTTTCATTCAATTCACAATAATGAATAAATACAAATTCGTAAACACTCCAGCTCACAAAAATTCATAAAAAATATATTACAGAGAACTTTCGTGAGTCAAAATGAATATAAATATTGCACAAAATATTAACAATATGACTTTAGCCATTTTTAACACTTTGAAGTGGTTTTTAACCTTGAAATTCCAACGAAAATCCAAAAGTTCCTGAAAATTTGATATTGCAAAATATGAAAGTGTTTGGTAAACATTAATTTTTCATCTGAATTTACAGAATCATTCCCCGTCACTTGCAACTTGCCATAAGAAATGACGAAGAGCTGAACAAACTTTTGTGCGGGGTGACAATAGCGCAAGGTGGTGTTTTGCCAAATATCCAGGCTGTTCTGTTGCCCAAAAAGACGGGAACCACCACAGGATCGTCCAAGGGTGACAAAGCGTCGCAAGAATATTAAACTTACCAATTTTATACAATATCCATTGATAGATGATTACGATTAGCAATTGTTAAACTAGCTGTTATTTAAATCCAGCCTTCACGAATCTCTATATTTTCAAAACGAACAAATATATCCCGCATTCTTTGCCCAGTTTAATGTAGATTGTTAAAATTTGATTGATTCAACAGAGAATTTCGATTTCAGCAAAGAATTAGGGACTATTTTAGACTATTTTATGAATTTTATACAAAAGCTTATCCATGTCTGTCAATATTGATTTATTAATTAATTCCATATACACGAAAATACTTCATGTTTGTTAAATACCCAAATGTCATTCCAATCAAACGATTTTTATTACCATACAAATTGTGAGTTTTGTCTGTCTGTTTTTTTACGTTCTAAGTTATTTTGTATTGTTAACCATCCACTGGGATTGTTGCCCGGGTATTTTTTGAAACTTCATATACACAGTGACAAATAAATAAATCAAACGAACGAAAATTGACTCATTTAATCGAATTTATAATGTGAACCCGAAATTATGCTTTTTTTAGTTGGAGAAAAAAAAATCGAACGTTTGAGAATTCGATGTTTGACAGGTGTGAACTCATGTTTTTGAACATATTGACAGATGTTTTTATTCGCGAGCACGAAGAGGTTCTTGCTGTCTTGAAATGAATACTTTGGCTGTTGAAAAATTTGCACGAATTAAAATGTCGATCAATAAGGTCGATGTAAAACCAAAAAGCAGAGTCCCTTGGAGAAAAAATGTATTCAAACAGCGATATCTATCGTCGAGATGATAGAGGCATAGTTGTTTATCTATCTTTGCAAGTCTTCTACGAAAATATATATCCGAGGCTTGCGCGCCCGCCGACCGCCCATGCTAACCCCGAATTTGGCGCCCTCGTGTGGCAGCTGATCGAGCGAATGCGTTTCTGCCACGACCAACTGTACTCTCAATTGATTTCTCGTTAAAAATAATTATAATTGAAAGAAAAAAAAAGGAAATCTCTGTGATATAACGTTAAATATTTGTAAACGTCGAAAGAAAACAATAATAAATAACAAGTGTGAAGTGGAAGCTGATTGTCCGGGAGACTACGAGCGCAAGGATTTACAAAGTGTCCTTATAAGCGTTCTATTTTCGTACGCTGGTTCCGATCGTACAGCCACAATAACCTCAGCGGAAAATGAGTAATGCCTGGTCATCCGGAAAAGTTAAAGATTTGAAATAGCTTTCGGTGGTAGCTCCGATAGTGGTGTTTTCTTTTGATTTTTTCCCATTTTTTCATCAATATTTCGTCAACGATGAAATGGAGGTTAATGTTTCTCGGGCTCAGACAAAATGTTTTGTTGAGGAAGAAAACGTCGAATTGTTACTCCAGCGTCGCGCTAGTAGTTCGTCTGTAAACAACTCGAGTTTACAACATTTCACCATAATTCCGCGTCAGCTGTCATCGTTGAAAAATAAAATTGTCCCGTCCAAAAGGCGAGCCTGCGAATTGAGGGATAAACGAAGTTTTGTATCAAGTTTACGTGTCGTCACTTCTCCGCGATTAAACTTTATTTTCCAATTTTTTAATCACTCGATCGATTCTTACAAAAAAACGAAAAATATTCGGAGAATGGAAAAAGTGGCGAACTTCGTCAAATTTTTGCTGCTTCTCTGGACCATCTTTGTTATTATCCAGTTGCTACCGTTGACCGAAGCTTCCGAACCTTTGAGAAACCCGTACGAAATCCTTGGCGTTTCAAGACGCGCAACCCTCCAAGAAATTAGAAAAGCTTACAAAAATCTTGTCAAAGAATGGCATCCGGACAAAACCGATCATCCCGCTGCTGAAAATAAGTTCGTCGAGATAACACGGGCTTACGAGGTAAACCACAAGCCCTTTGTATATTGCGCATAAACATTTCCACTCTAAACTTCCTACGGATTTTATTTCAATCATTTTAGCTCCTCTCCGACCCAGAAAGGAGACGAAAATATGATAATCATGGACTTACCGAAGAAAGCACCAGACAAAGAGGAGAAAATTCACATTTTCACATGCCCGATCCTTTGCAAGAAGTCTTCACTGGCAACTTCAAGTTTCATTACCAAAATCGTGATATTTCATTTTTCCATGAAATGAGCATCACTTATCGGTCAGTTAATACATTTTTATTCATTTTACTTTTAGTCTCGGATCCCATAGTCTCGTGTAAAGTTCCATTTCATTGAATGTTTAAGATTCTATAAAATTTGAACATAAACTAGATTTTAATGAAAATATCGGCTTTGTTTTTGTGCTTTTGTAAGATTTACTTCTCCAAGAATAAAATTATCCGAGCATTGTGATCGAAGGAAATTGAATCAATAGTTTTCATTGAATTTTTTGTGATTGCAGAACCTTTGAGAACATTATAGTGTCCAAGAGTTATAGAACGCCGCATTTAATACTTTTTTATTCGGACTGGTGTTTCGCTTGTCTTCAAGTGGAGCCAACTTGGCGCAGACTTATAGACGAATTGGAGCCTCTCGGGGTGATATTAGTGACGGCTCATGCGGAAAGAGAGCCAGCTTTTGCAAGAAAAATGGGAGTGCATTCGTTACCCTGTTTGACCGTGATTTTAGAAGGCAGAACGAGCGTTTACAAGGAGTCGCTGTTCAGTGTACAAAAAGTCGTTGGTACGTTTATTTCGTCGTATTCTGTGGAATCAAATAATTTCGTCAGTGTGAATACAAATGATGAATGAAAAGGGTAAAGACTTGGTTTAATCGTGAATGATTTTTTGTTTCAAACAGAATTTCTACGAAGCAAATTTCCGTACAGATTGATTCACAACATAAATAACGATAACGTCAACAGTTTTTTGTCCGGTTGGGTCGACAACAGAATTCGGGCTTTGATATTCGAGAAGAGAGAATCGGCAAGATTGCGATATTTGTTGACAGCTTTTCATCACAGGGATCGAGTCGCTTTTGGATTTGTTCAGGTACAGTTAATTTTTTGTCGAAATAATCATATTTTTTTCGTTCCCAAATAAATGACGTATTTTTGGGGCTGCAGGTTGGAAAACCTGAGACCGAAATGATAACAACGAAATACAAAATATCGGGAGACCTGGATACGCTACTGCTTTTCAACGAGAATTCAGAGAAACCGATGGCTTCGGTCAGCATGAAAGACATACCCAGTGAAACAATGCACAACGTTATTGCCAATAATAAATTCCTCATGCTACCGCGATTATCGAATCAAGCAATGCTCGATTCCGTGTGCCCGCCGGAATGGTTGAGACCTCAAAAACGATTGTGCGCTATTCTCATATCGCAAAATAGTCAAGTTCACGATTTTGCAAGGCACAAGTTCCGTCAGGCTGCTGTCGAAGCTCCGTACAGGTAAATGAATTATTGTTGAAAAATCTTTTTATTAACAACAGCGAATAATTAATCACTATAAACATAAAACTCGACTGCAAAATTGTGTTTGGCGGCTTTTCACGCGAAAACCACTGAACCGATTTCGATAAATCTTTCACAGAAATGAAGCCCATGAATCAGAATAGTTTGTAGGCCGGATTAAATTCTGATAAATTATTTATTCAGGGAAGGCCAAGCGAAAAATTCAATTTTTCATCATTTTTTTGACTCTAAAGTTTGTCATGTTATGAAAAAAAGACTATAAATGAAAAACTCTAATTACAAATTTGAAGATAATTCTACAATGAAGAGAATGAGCGGTGGCTGGGGTGCCAGCTTCGAATAGGAAAAAAGTTACAGAAATTTTCGTGAATTTGTTCAAATTTTGTAGATTTCAGCTTTTTTGTCATTGCTCGTCTCTTACAAACAAAACTGGACTTCAAAATTCCGAGAAAAAAAAAAAAGCTAGGGTACTTCTCAGCTTATTTTTCATTTAAAAAAAAATAATAAAAATTTCCAGTACGGAACGAGTGAGATATACGTACGTGTTCAAAGAAACCCAGCCCGAATTTGTGTCAGCGTTATCCGCTGGCGAAGGTACACCACTGGATCCGTTGTTGCACATTGTTATAATATGGAGGAGAGATGCGAATCATTTGAAATACGAATGGTTACCGACTGGTTGGATAGAGGCGGCTGAAGATGAAAAACAGTTGAACGAAACACGTCGAAATTTGGAGCACACGCTGCAACGTCTTCTCAGAGTTTCCGAGGCATTGCCTTATGCTGCAAAGGTCGAGGAACTTGCTGATGAGCATGCACAGGTTCGGATTCACTTTCCAATGATTTTATTTTTTCCGTCGGATCAATCGTTACAATTATTGTTGATAAATCTTTCATTTCACAGGGTACAGTGGACAGACTGATCGGAAGGGCATTATTAGCGGTAGATTATATATCCGATAGCCTTACCAAGGAACAAATATTGCCACTGATTTCTGTATTCGCGACTCTCATGATAATCGGAGCCCTAGGATACGGAATGTCGTATTTAGTGTGAGTCGAAACGCTCTAAAAGTAGTTAGGACTGAAAATAACGATCTAAAAAAAAATGATACTTACGTAAACTTGAATTTATAGAAAACTCGAGGAAATAAGCGTCCAAGCGAAACGTGGAGCCTGCAAAGATAATCCAAAGCCGATGAAGCCGCAGCCACAATTGCGATTGCACGAGCTCAGAGCCGAAAAGTACAACGGATTAGTTCGATTATTGAAACCTGGTTGCCGAACTATTATTTTATTGGTCGATTATCAGAGCAGGTTGAAATTATTGCCAGCTTTTCACAGAGCAGTTTGGCCCTACAGGTAAACCTCGAAACAAAAACTTGCAACTTCACATTCGTCCGATTGTATAACCGAAGAAAAAAAATATTGATTTATCTTTCAGGAAAAATAAGACTCTGATGTTTGCACACATGTCGTTGGATCGTGGTCTCGATTGGTACAAAAAAGTTCTATCGTTGAGCTTACCGGGCCAAAAAGAATTGAATATAAATGCAAAAAATTGCGTCGGGACTGTTCTCGCGTTGAATGGCCATCGAAAATACTTTTGTATGTATCACGCTAAACATCCCGAGTGTTCCAAGGGTAAAGGAACTAAACGAATGGAAAGAATGACCAAACGACTGAGTCGTCGATCCGACGATCCTGAAGCTGGAGCTTTCATTGGTTTCGATAGCACGAGTGAATCGGAATTCTCACAAGACGAGGTCAGTCCTCCATTCATTTTCAGAGTTTACAAATACTATTTTACTTTTTTTAAATGAATCTCATATTAATGAATATTGGCTGACAATTTTTATGGTAACAGCCTGGGGCTGCTGAGTTATGATCCTTGGGTCATTTTGACCCGAGAGAACGTTAATCAGTTAATAGTCGCAGCAGCAGTTTTGGTCTGGATCGAAAAGTTCTGGTAGATAAAAAAAAAAACAATAAAACAATCTATAAAACTGAGAAATGCCAAAGAACTTGACGGTTTCTCAGGATTTTTCTTCTTCTACGAAATACTTTTTTTCTCACAACTAATTATTTTTTTAATCAAGTGTTATTGAATAAATTGTAGATGGAGAGTGATGTTTTATACCAGGACAAACTTCTCGATGGTTTGCCCAATTGGCTGGACAGATTATTCGAAGGTTTAACGCAACGCTATTACATTAATTATTGGCCCGACTTCACTGCCAAGTAAGAAGAAATGGTACGTGCACCTGTGGATCGTAAATAATACATCGCCTTTTGATTGATAAAGAGTTTAAAAAAATAAAGCCAATCGAAGAATGTTTCGATTCTAGTCAGCGAACCGCAATTGCGGGAAGAATTCGGTACTCACGGACCGAGCACCGTTTACGAGCCCAGCATAAAGACAAAAAATGAACGCATATTTATGATTTATTATTATAATTATCGTTACAATTTCCTATGTTATAGGTTCGTATAGTTAAATTGATTTTTTTCTATTTAAATAATAGATCTCTCGAGCACTGCTGAAGAGAATAAAAAATTGTATATTACAATTAAATACGATCACTGATAACACTATTGAAAAGCCAAAAAACGTTTTTTAAATCGCTGATCAACGTAATAACGTTTCAACCAAGTGTCATTTTGAATAATCTAGTCATTTTAATGAATTAACATTTATTGCTCTCCTCTTATGTATCGAGCGAACAAACGTCATTTAATTAATTTAAAGATATTACAGAATAATTCTCTTTGGCAGCATTCTCACATCGCCGCAGACATGACAAAATATTTCGGTTACGTTAACCTTGGACCCTTAAAACGGGCTCGCGAACGAACGCTAATTCCTTTAGTCAAAATCTTTTTTGCATTTCTTCAAAACTTTGTTGCATAGAGTTCTCATCATTAAATTATTACCTCTGCCAAATGTATCAGCCACAATTCTTTTCGTTATCAAACAAACGAAAAAAATAAAATACAATCAAACGTGATTATGGCAGACGAAAAACATTTCAAGCTTACAAGAACTTCGGATTCGTTTTCCATCCCGTTGTGAGGTGTGCGTTCAGAAAAATAGATTGCAAGGGGGTCTAAGGGTTAAAATCCGGATTATTTATGACTAATTAGAGATTTTTTGTTTTTTTTTTTCTTCTTGTTATAATGCAAATCCTACAGATTCGTTATTCAGCGTTACTGCTTGTGCAGCTTTCATCACCTTTCATACTACTACGAAATTCGTAATGTTATACATTTTGTAACCGTTTTAATAACCTTTGTCCAAAAAAAATTCCAAATGTCTAGACTCGGCATAATCGGTTATTGTATTGCGTATATTATATCAATAGCGTAACTAAATTACGACTGGGCAATGGCTGTTGTTCACGTTTACGTTTTCTTTATCGATATAAGTAGGTGTAATGATAAATACCGTCGCATTTGACACTGTCACTTTTATAGTGGTAAAGAGAAGAAAAAGAAAAATGCTAAAAGGAAATATCGCCTGAATCTAGAAATTTTAATACCTGCGAGTCCTGTGTGACAAAAAAAAACATAATAAATATACGTACGGGACATTTCGAGTCAAGCATAATAAGAGCAGGGGCCAGTTATTTTGGTGGCGATTTCATTTTCGTGTTAATTGAAAAAAATACTAATGTAAACCATAATTGCAATTTTTTTTTCTGCATCAAGCACTATCGTGCTCGATCAATAATATCCAATGAGGAAAAATCAGTTTTGTTCGAACGCCAAAGTTGCTAAACCCTATCTCAATACCCCGAATAATTATATATATTTATTCTGACCAGTGCACAGGTTTATTCATTCCTCGCATTTAAGGAGTTTCGGTACAAGGCTCACAATGTTATGGTTCAGCTTTTCTTTTGGAAGAATCGGGGGGAAATTCTATTGTTCTCAAGCAAAGCGCTAACTTCACAGAACAAAATTTCGTATTGAATCTACAGGATTACTGAAAAATCGATCGTTTTCATCGACAAAAAAATGAATAATTAATAAACTATGTGGACGAATTCTTTCATTTTCTGGTGGCATAATTGTAATGATATTTCGAGTGGTTTGACAGCTTTTTATAACATTTTTTACATTTTTTCGTATTGTTTAATGCACAAAAGTGAAGTTTAGGGATAGCGTAGGTCCGTCTTTGTGTTAAAAAGTGACTTTTAATTTGAGAATTTAGTGGAAACGGTGTAGACAATCGTTTTGAGACTTGGAGGACATATTGAGGAAAAGTCAAAGAACGTACTGAAGAAATTTGAATAAAATGGTTACAATTCGTCACTTGTACCGAAACTCCTTAACAATAGTTTTTTTTGTTTTCTATAACTATTTACGAGATCACGCTCTATCATTAAATGATAAATATTAAAATGTAATCGACCGGTGCGTTTTTATTCTGGAAATATGCTTTTCCGATTTTCGTCCAAAGCTTCATTTTTTCCAGTGCTTCATGCGCATATTATTCAAACTCATATCTTGAATTTTTAATGTTCAAACTATATATTGAAAAAAAAAAGCTGTTCTGATAAGTGATTATACGGTTTGGACTTTGCAGATCGCTAAGTTTACACAATTTTAGATATAATATTTCATAGGATCAAATATTTCCTGACAATCTTAACCGACTTTAAATCATGAAATGAAAAATGCGTCGATCTTGAAAAAATCAATTGAAAATACTGAAAATACGTTTTATCGCGATGCCCACGAATCCCTCGTCTCTATCAATCGTTCGTATTAATTCTCGTTATACTCGCAGACTAGCATGTGCCCGATGAGTAAGATAAAAATAAATAAAAATAATGATATAATGAAAAATAAATAAACAAATAAATAAATAAATAAAAGACAATTTTACCGTTGCATAATATTAAGAAAGCAGAGAGTAGGAGAGCGAATATTCCTATAATCGCTTTTGGAAAGTCTGACAGCACTGTATAACTTAAAAAACGTTTTATCTTGTTCTACCGGCACATGTAGTTAGCAAGAAACATATAAGACAGTTATATAGTGTATCTGAACAGTTGAATAACGTAACTATTAAAAATTTACCACTAAAAATCCAATTTCGTTGAAAAAGCAAAAATTTCGACGTCGAACAGTCTTATTTTTGTAAATTAACCGATTTTTTTTCATTTCAACAGCATATTTGATGATAAAACAACGAAATATACTGTTGGATGACAAAAATTCGGTTGATTTACAAAAATCATTTTGTTTTACGCATTCAAATATTTGCTTTTCCAACAAAATAGGGTTTTCAGCGTACGAAGTACCATTTTTTATGTATATATATACACAAGTATGTATATATACATATTTACTCCTAAACGAGCTGTACCACCGAGCAATGCAGTCGCAAAAATGACTTTATATAATGATTATAATCTAAACTATTAACGATTCCAGTTAATTACGAAATATAATGAGATTATGAATTGTATCGAACGAGTATTATTTTCCATTCTCCATCGTTTCTTCTTTCATTCTGCTTCGTTTCTTTGAAATACGACGAATGGATGAAAAACGTCATCTGATTTACACCGAATGTCAGTCTTTATTATTATTACAAAAGTATTACACTCCGAGTATCAGTAACACATATCGAAGACAAAAAACAACAAATTTTTATCTCGAGAGATAAGATAAAAGTAAAATAACAATTAATTCGACACTGACAATATTCACAAAAGGCAATAATTTATTTTAAATGACACTAATTATGGTAATTACCGACGGAGTCAATTTGACCGAATATTATTTTACGTCGCTCAGTGATTGAAACGTTAATCAACACGCTACGTAAATTTTTGATGCTGGTTTTGTCTGTTTTTTTTTTTCTTTTTTTAAATCTATTTGTTTGATTAAGAATTTCGTATGCCGAGAGCCTGCTCCAATTCGGCACGTTTTTGCTGAACCTTCGTATAAAAATAACGGCAAACAGCCTCCTGCGCCCATGGCTGATAATAAAATTCGGCTCTCCTTTCCTCCTCCGGATTTCCTACCACATCGATCATCGTCTTCAAATCTCTCGTTTGTGATATTATCCATTTGTTTATAAAGCGTTGAGGATCCTTGGCGAAACTCAGGAAAAATTCACGATTTGTTTTCAATTGATTTATCGTCTCGATCGTCTCGTGGATTTTGTTGTCCAAACTCTGAATCTCTTGTTGACTCGCCGTTGACAGCAAAAAATTATTCATCTGCGTCTTTAAAGTGTCGTCCACTTCGACGTCGATGTCGTAACACGCCGTCTGTTTCGTTTCTGTACCTGAACAAACGAAAACCACACTTTATTCGAAGTGACGTTTCAATAAAAGATTTGTTACAAGAGGATTTTCGTATCGTGACTGCAAAGTTCGATTTCTCAAATTTCAAATTTCATCCCAAAATTTTTGCTCCGGATTAAAAATCAATGATTTTGTCAGGAAAAAATTGTAATTTTCGTAAAAAAAACTGTGTAATGCCCGATTCTCACTAACCTTCGACGCTTATGATGTGATTGATGACGATGGGATCAGGTGGATGCAGCAGAGGATTGAGCCGTTGTGGAATTTCAGCAAATTTCATTTTCGGACAAGTAAATATTTGTTCCAAATATTTGTCACAATTTATAAACTCGCGTTCGTGACTATCTTGGAGTTTGTGAGTTTTGATGTATTGCCAAAGAGCAGAAATGATAACGGGACGAGTTTGCGTATGTACTCCGAGTAATCGGGCCAAACGCGGATCCAATTTGAACTGTGGAGGAATAAAAAATATAAAGTAGAAATCTTTCGTTCCGATGAGCTGGAAAAAAGTATTTTCAGGCTTTCAGACATCTGGCATTTTCTACCTGAAGAGGTTGATAATCGAGCAGCAAATGAATGGTGCATCGAACGTTTTTGTCACCCGGTCGCTTCACTTGAAATCCATCGGTTTCTTGGGTCGTTAGTGTGCGATGCCATTCCACCAGGTTATTATCCGGTCCGTACAAATCTTTGTCCAATTCTATGACTAAACTCTTGAAGAAGGAGGAAAACTTTCGCTTCATCTGCAAAACAACAACAGAGTCGATCGACATCGAATTAAAGCGCTTTATCGGATGCGGGACTGCGATCGAAATGACTCAAAAGCAGAAACACGTTTTTCTCGGACACGCTGGATATTTCAAGAAGAAGCTAATGAAACAGCGTGTAACTCCTGTTTTTTTCTTCAAATGTCTAAGGTAACGCGGTAAATACCTTGTTAGCATCATTTTTAGTGTCGTCCAAGAGACGTCCTTCGACTCGCAGTTCCCAGGACGCGACAGAACCTTCCTGACCCTCACCCTCGCCCGCCGGTTTCGGCGGATAAAACGTGTTTGAAATAAATATACGTAATTTTCTTTTTTGCTTCATAGGTCGCTTGAGTGCCTCTTGAATATCAAGACGCTTCCTCATTATTGTGGCATCTAATTTTCTCTCGAACGCCAGCAAATCCATGTACGCCTGAGATTCCGGCACCAGGTCCCGAACTTTTTGCGGTAGTATTTTATCCGCCAATTTTTTCTTCTTCTTCGATGTGGAATGTGAGAAATCACTGTGAACAAAAAAAATCCATTGAATTAAGGCGACGATGAGTGACGGCTTGTTACAAAAGCAAACAGAATTTGGAAATTTTCTTTTTTTTTTTTTGGAAAATAAAAAGAAAAGTAATGGTATTTAAAAAATAGTAGATTTACTGTCTCGACGAATATTCAAAAAGGAAAAATTGTTAAAATTCATTGATCGAAGTGAAATTTCAATGATACAAAGAGCCCGGACGAACTTACGGTTTCTGTTGGGACAGAGGAATGCGTTGGTCCGCGCTGCGTTTGTTGCCCGGCGGGGCAGTCATCGGACCCTGGCGCAGAGGAGAAAATGGCTGGCTGGGTCGCATTACTCCCCCCGGTCCAGGAGCTCCTTGAGCCGGAGATGTAAATCCTGACCTCTGTTGCATGAAGAATTTGTATAAAGACTCAAAGTCAGCTTTAAAAGTTTTCTACAACTTACTGGAAAATTAGGGGCTGGATATTGTCGCAGATTAGGAGGTACCGACGGCGGTGGATACCGTTGGGCCGGTGGGCCATTGTTTCCCGTTGTGGGAACCGGAAATCTTTGAGTCATTATTGTCACTTACTAGAGAATCTAAAAAATAAAGAGAATTTTGTTGAACAAAGTCGTCCCAAGAAATTTTGAATGAATTTTATCAGTAGTTTAATTTTATTTGAAAAAATCGACAATAAGTAGCTGTCAACTGAGTTGCCCGGTGTTTTGTAATCGATTCATATTTCCTGAATATATATAAAAAATTAAAAAGAACAGCAAATGTTGCGTCTATTGTTCGGACAAAAGGCGATTCGTAACCTCAAACACGTTAATTGGCCGCTGCATATTTTTTGTTATTATTAAAACGATAAAAACTTGTGTCACGAATTCATTGAATGAGCATTCAAAAAACGATGAACGACTTTTCTGTTGCTAATAACTAATTTGCAGCAATACTCCATAATATTATGGAGACAACAAAAAAAGCGGAAACCTCCGCAAACGTTGATTATACTTACCATTGTTCGATTGAATGTTCGTATCGTTTGATAAAACGGCAACAGCCTAACACTTCAGAACACTACACGATCGATCAATAGTGATATTTATTTTTTAAATACAACTTTCTGTCACTCGAATGACGAAAATGCTAAAATTCATTCTCCTGTCATATTTCTGTATATTATGCTATACATATATATGGATAGGGAGAAATGCGCGTCAGACGCTACCAGAACCAGATAACAGCTGATTTTAACACAGAGCGCACAATTACGCTTTTTACGGTGGTGCAAAATGTAACCATCTGGAGAATAGACGAAATCCCATCTAAATAAATAAATAAATAAATCATTCGTCTTCAAACGTGGGTATTTCTTAAATTCAATTCTATTTGGTCAGTCTAGATTTTGCGAAATACGGTTTTTTTTTTTAAATTACCCCCAAAGTTTGCATAATTGTTATAATTTTGGTTTCCATAACAAGAATGTGAACACAAAAATTGAGTAAATGAAACCAAGAATACACTGAATTTCAGACTTGTTTATTATTAAAAGAAGTGTTACACTTCGGTTGTAAATGATTTTGTTTTTTTGTTTTTTTGTTTTCGATGGAACAACATTTTTTCTTTGTTTTTTTTACAGTACAATGAAAACTGATGAATAGTTCATTGGAGGCTGAAAATGTTGTGAGAAAGCAATGATGTATTTTGTAAAACACGAATTGTGGTGATGATTATTCAATGAATCGATTCGACCGAATATCAGAAAAACGTCGCTCAGTACTGTCAACTTTCACCAACGCGCAAATTTATATTTCTTGTTTTTTCTCCTTGTTTTAAACTATGTTATCGTGTTTTTTCGTTTCGGGTGTTCTTATGAATTTCGTATGCCAAGCGCCTGCTCTAATTCGGCACGTTTTTGCTGAACTTTTGTATAAAAGTATCGGCACACAGCCTCCTGTGCCCACGGTTGATAATAAAATTCGGCTCTTCTTTCCTCCTCCGGATTTCCCACTACATCCGTCATCGTTTTCAAGTCTCTCGTTTGCGATATGATCCACTTGTTTATAAATTGTTGGGGATCCTTGGCAAAGCTGAGGAAAAATTCACGATTCGTCTTCAACTGATTGATCGTCTCGACGGTTTCATGGATCTTATTATCCTGACTCTGTATCTCTTGTTGACTCGCCGTTGAAAGAAGAAAATTATTCATCTGCGTCTTCAACGTGTCATCCACTTCGACGTCGATGTCGTAACACGCCGTCTGTTTTGTTTCTGTGCCTGAATTATTAGAAATATTATTAAAACAGCTGTTGAGAACGTCCAACAGAACGTCCAGCTTTAAAAACAGAGCTGTTGTTAACTCCATCAGAAAGAAAGAAAAAAAAGGGCTATTCACATGTTTTACTGACCTTCAACACTTATAACGTGATTAATGACGATTGGATCGGGTGGATGCAAGAGTGGATTGAGCCGTTGGGGAATTTCAGCAAATTTCATTCTCGGACAAGCAAATATTTGCTCCAAATACTTGTCGCAGTTAATGAATTCGCGTTCGTGACTGTCTTGGAGCTTGTGGGTCTTAATGTATTGCCAAAGAGCGGAGATAATAACGGGACGCGTTTGCGTATGAACTCCTAGTAAACGTGCGAGACGTGGATCTAATTTGAACTGTGAAGACAAAAAAAAAAACGAGATGACACGATTTACTTGAATACAAAGAGTACAAAGAATTTTTCGTGGTATTTAAACGAGTGTCTCAGCTGTGTTACCTGAAGGGGTTGATAATCCAGCAGTAAAAGGATGGTGCATCGTACGTTTTTGTCACCAGGTCGCTTAACTTGAAATCCATCGGTCTCTTGGGTCGTTAACGTGCGATGCCATTCCACCAAGTGATTGTCCGGTCCGTACAAATCCTTGTCCAACTCTATAACTAAACTCTTGAAGAAGGAAGAAAATTTTCGCTTCACCTGCAAAACAACAACAGAGTCGATCGACATCGAATTAAAGCGCTTTATCGGATGCGGGACTGCGGTCGAAATGACTCGAAAGCAGAAACACGTTTTTCTCGGACAGGCTGGATATTTCGAGAAGAAGCTGATGAAACAGCGTGTAACTCTTGTTTTTTTCTTCAAATGTCTAAGGTAACGCGGTAAATACCTTGTTAGGATCATTCTTAGTGTCGTCCAAGAGACGTCCTTCGACTCGCAGTTCCCAGGAGGCGACAGAACCTTCTTGACCTTCGCCCTCACCAGCCGGTTTGGCCGGATAAAAAGTGTTTGAAATGAAAATACGTAATTTTCTTTTTTGCTTCATAGGTCGTTTAAGTGCCTCTTGAATATCAAGACGTTTTCTCATTATTGTGGCGTCTAATTTGCGCTCGAAAGCGAGCAAATCCATGTACGCCTGAGACTCGGGCACCAGGTCCCGAACTTTTTGTGGCAATATTTTATCCGCCAATTTCTTCTTTTTCTTCGATGTGGAATGTGAAAAATCACTGTTCCAAAAATACCTGAATGAGTTTATGCGAAAACGGATATTTCTTTAAAAAGCGAAACGAAATTTGGAAAAATTTGTTTTTTTTTTTTTTTTTTTTTTTTTTGTGGCGTGGGCCGATGACCTTTACGCTCTTATTGTTGGTATGCCGAAATGAAACAAACAAACATTGCGTGAGTACAGTTCATCGATTTTCTGTTGTCGCGGACTTTGCGACAGAAACATCGAGAAAATTCATTGATTAAGCATCAGCGACAAACGATACGACGGGCGCAGACGGACTTACGGTTTTTGTTGAGACATGGGAATGCGCTGATCCGCGCTGCGTTTGCTACTCGGCGGAGCGGGCATCGGACCCTGACGCATCGTCGAGTAAGGTTGATTCGGCCTCATTATTCCGCCGGGTCCAGGAGCATTTCCCATTTGAGGCGGTGGAGTAAATCCTGATCTCTGTTGCGACGAGCGTGCGCGTATAAAAAATGATTCAGTTAAATCCAATTGACGTTGGAAGAGCGTTTATTTAGATAACGGAATGTTCTTACCGGAAAATTAGGGCCTGGGTATTGACGGAGATTAGGAGGTACCGCAGGCGGCGGATAACGCTGCGCCGGCGGGCCATTGTTTCCCGTTGTAGGAACCGGAAACCTCTGTGCCATTATTGTCACCTCCTGGATGGTCTACAATAATCCATAAAATATTGAGTTCGAATGTGTTGGTCAACTGTTTCGATCAGTCTCACAAATTTCGGAGCAAGCTTCAAAACACGGGTTTAACCTTATTTCAAAATTTGTATTTATGAACTTCGGTTAGCTTGTGAGAAAAAACACTTGGATATCATTTATTTTTGCAAACACGATATCCGTTGGAGGTGATGAAAAATAAATCGTAAAGCTGGTGTTTGTAGATCGTAATAAAAGCTATTCTGAAACCTCAAACACGGTAGTTTGCCGCCAGCATTTCGACGGGATTCAAACTCATAAAATTAATGCGAAAAATTGAAGCGTCACCGGAAACACCGAATAAACATTAATAACACAATGTACGGCGATCCTGTGATAATTAAACGATTAAAAACTTAGATTTATAGTTACACTGACAATATATCCTACGCTTTATAACGCCTGCAGCCGCCTAACATAGCCTTGCTACGTCAGTCCGACCACTACAAAATATGCAAGGCAGCGAGCGCTAGGCTAGGGACCCGAGGCCCAAGGGCAGAGGAGAAACTGGGGAATTGGAGACACAGGGTTGGTAAGACCGGTTCTAGTAACAAAATGGCGTGTAAGCCGCGTCTCCTACTCTCCTCGTCAGTTGTTCCACGTGCTTTGAACAGCATTGTTAACCTCGTTCGACAGTTGTGCTAAATCTTGTGATTTAGAACAACGATCGATACCTTCTGTTACAGAAGGGATCAATCGTAAAAATGGGTAAAAAATCGAAGATCGGAAAGCAGCGGCGTGATAAGTATTATCAATTGGCCAAGGAAACCGGTAAGTGGAAAAATAAACTTAGTTCCTAACCTTACTTTCCTTCGAGCGAGGAATCGTTTGAACCGATGAAATTTTATAACAATCCCTACAATTCGTCGTACGTAACAATATTCATCGTTAAAAACAGGGTACAGATCTCGAGCCGCTTTCAAATTAATTCAACTGAATCGTAAGTTCGAGTTTTTACAAAAATCTCGAGTATGCATCGATCTGTGTGCGGCGCCCGGAGGCTGGATGCAGGTTGCCAGGCAGAATATGCCCGTGTCATCGATCGTAATCGGCGTCGATTTATTTCCGATAAAACAAATTCCTGGCTGCATCAGCCTGACGGAAGACATCACAACGGACAAGTGCAGAGTGGCGATAACTCGTGAATTAAAAACATGGAAAGCCGACGTGGTGCTTAACGACGGAGCTCCTAACGTGGGTAAAAATTGGCTTCACGACGCTTATCAACAAGCGGTCTTGACGCTTGCCGCCGTCAAAGTTGCCACACAATTTTTGAGACCGGGCGGTTGGTTCGTAACTAAAGTCTTCAGGTCCAAGGATTATCATCCGTTGGTTTGGGTTTTGAAACAATTGTTCAAAAAAGTTCATGCCACCAAGCCGCAAGCCTCGCGTAACGAATCTGCCGAAATATTTGTTGTTTGTCAGTATTACATCGCGCCCGACAAGCTCGATCCAAAGTTTTTGGATCCAAAATATGTTTTTTCCGAGCTGGAAATTGAGTCGAAGAACAAGCTCAATGTTTATCATCCAGAAAAACAGAAAAAGGCCAAAGCGGAGGGTTATCCCGAGAACGATTACACTCTTCATCACAAACTCAACGCCAGTGCTTTCATAGCCAGCGAAAGTGCCATCGAGGCGCTGCAAAATACTTCGGAGATCGTCATCGACGAGGAGAGAATAGCGAAGCACCCAAAAACGACAACGGAGATCAGAGAGTGTTGCAAAGACATTAAAGTTTTGGGTAGAAAGGACTTGCGGCTTTTGCTCTCGTGGTGGAAAGAATTGAGGGCCGAGTTCGTGGTCGAGGGCGAGGAGAAACCGGCGGAAAATGATGAGGAGAAAACTGAAACGAGTACAAAAAGCCCTGAGGATGAGGAAGACGCGGAAGACGCAGTGATCGATGAAGAAATTGCCAATTTGAAAGCCGAAGCCGCACGGGAATTGAAGAGGAAGAAGAAAAAAGCCAACAAAGAGAGACAGAAATTGAACGAACGTCTGAATTTGAAAATGGTTCACAAAGGCGACGAAGGACCTAAACTCGAAGGCGACGATATGTTCAGTCTCGATCAAATAAAAACTCACAAAGAATTGGAAACTGTGGTTGATCAGACTCCCGACGTTGCGGCCGAGAGTGACGTCGATTCGGACGACGAGGTGAAATTGCCGAAAAAACTTAAATACGATAAGGACAAGAGCCATCTCGATAGCTCGGGACTTTACTACAAAACGGAAAACAGCGAGTCGGAAAATTCGGACGACGAAGATTCCGGAAGCGACAAATCTGGGCTTGGTAAGAAATTATTTTATTTTCAACGATTTTTGTCGGAATTAAAGAAAAAGAAATATCAGGGTCAATTGTATTTTCTTTTTCGTCAGGCCTAAGCGATTCTGAAGAGGACGAGGAGGACGTGAAACCCAAAAGGAAAGGAGACGTCGAGGACGGTCCCGAAAATCCGCTCATCACCGATCTCGACAACAGGGACAAAAAGACGAAAAAAATTCACAAAGCACAGCTGTGGTTTGAAAAAGATGTTTTCAAGAATCTCGAGAACGAGGACGATGAGGACTTCGAGCTCGACAAAATGGTCGAAGCTTATAAAAATAAAGGAGGCAAAATAATCGGAGACGAAAAAGTCGAGGATGTAAAGCCATCGGTTGAAGTTAAGAATGAAGATGATTCCGACTCCGATTATGACATGGAGGTCATGGCTAAGGATAAAAAAGTGAAAAAAGTCGGAGGAGGAGATGGTTTCGAAATAGTCGCCAAAAATGCTCGTGAGTGTTTTAATAATTACATTTGAACGATATATTTACACCGTAAAACAAAAAAATTCAATATTGTTGGTAAACATTTACAAGTGATCCTTCCGCGAAAAGCGGTCTTAAAATTTTTTGTTTGTGTGATATTTATAAAAAATGATATTACGATTAATTTTAAGAGGCGGAAAGGTAAAAAAATGTTTAAAAAATTAAAAAATTGGATTTTCTATTGAAAATAATGCTTGAAAAAAAATCTTGGGACCGTTTTTCGCAAAAGAACCACTTTGTGAATTTTTATCATTCGTTGTTCTCGATTTTTCAGAGTTTGTATTAAAAAATGTTTATCTTTCAAATTACAGCGATGAAATCTAAAGGCAAACGAAAGCTTACCGACGAAGATCTCGCACTCGGTTCATTGTTGGTACAAAGTAAAAAATCCCGTCGCGATTTGACCGACGCGGCGTGGAACAGATTCGCTTTCAACGACGATAAGTTACCCGAGTGGTTTGTGCAGGACGAAGATAAACACATGAAACAAGAGGTGCCGGTACCGAAGGAACTTGTTGAAGAATATGAGAAGCGAGTGGAAGAACTTAATGTTCGACCGATAAAGAAAGTAATGGAAGCGAAAGCGAGGAAAAAGAGGCGAGCAATGAAAAAGCTTGAGAAAGCTAAGAAAAAGGTCGAGTCACTAATGGACAATACGGACATAAGCGATCGTGAAAAAGCTAAACAAGTCAAGGCGTAAGTATATTTTATTATTTCGATCAAAGTAACCATTTTAATTCATTTTAACAACGATTTAAAAAATTGTCGAAGCATTCCACATCGATTTTTAACCTTGTTCTCGTTTTTTTTTCTCATTCCACAGATTGTACAGAAAGGCAACAAAAGAACCGAAAAAACAAGTGACGTACGTTGTCGCGAAGAAACAAGACGCTCAGAGGCGAGCCGTTCGACCACCGGGTGTCAAAGGCCAGTACAGAGTCGTCGATCCTAGAATGAAGAAGGATCTGCGAGCGGCCAAGGCGAAAGAGAAGACAAAGGGACGAGGCAAAAAGGGGGGACGAGGTGGAAAACCGTCGCGAGGAAAGCCACGACCGAAATCAACGAAAGGACAAAAGGCCAAATAAACTTCAATCTCCCCAATTTAGAATATTTCACGTATCCTTTACATGTTAAAAAAGAAATTCGCAGATTTTATCATCGTTGAAGGATCTTGAACGATTGTGACGTTTCGAAATTGCAACGATTGTCGAAATGATGAAAAAAATTGCATAAATTTCGTATCCATGAAAACGATCGTTTCATCAGACAAATATTGGCAACGTAATTATACGTTGGACATTGCGGAGTGTAAAAAAAAAAGAAACTTTTTACGAAAACTTGTTATATAGACATCCGAATCAATCGATTCGTAATCATACGTTAATTATTGATTCTTTGTACAATAAAACACACACAATTGACATTAATTCGAGCCTACGTTTTTATTATAAGGAAAAATAAGGATATTTTGGGAAATCCGTCGAATAAATAAAAGCCAAGAGCCCGAGACGACAGTTTGTTTATAGACTATCCTTGAACTTGGTCACATCGGATGAAGGGCGGTCGTTTCTATTCGACGTTCTGGCGCACTCTTCTTTTTCTCTCACGAACCATTTCTTTTCCGGGTCTAGTTGCCAATTTTCTTGGGTTAACCATGTCGTAGAGAGCGAGTCTCGGGTTAAATAGTCGTCGACTATGTAAACCTCGAGTTCCAGACAGAATTTCGTGTCAAAGGGTCTAAATTTTTTTTTTCAGAGCTCTGAAAGTGGAGGGGAGGAAATTGACGTTTGGGAGACGAGTTTTTCTCGAATCATTGGACAACGACGACGGGATCGAGAGAACGATAAATCCGGAGCAGTCGACAAATCAGCGAAAATATGAGTCAAAATACATATTGAATCTTATCGCTTCGCAAGGGCACTGAATTCCAACTTCACTTTGCACACAATTACGTGCACACGAACACAAACGCATTCGCACACTCAGAGAGGTTGACAATATGATTTTCTCGTAAAACGAACAAGAGAGCAACGTTGAACGTACAAATACCACGACGTTTCGCGTGATGACGCTATTCGCCTTGCACTTTGACTCTACTCGTGCAAGTATACAACATACTAGCTCATTTCAAGGTCAAAAAGAGTCAAAGATACAAAACTAACTCTTCTGTACAGCTTGTTTGTTCGTCGCACACAATCAGCTGGAGGATAAGAGTTAAGGGAAAAAAGAACAAAGCGTCGAAACTAAAAGTGAAGATCGTACGTACGTGACAATCGAATAAAATACGAGCAAGATATTGTTTTTTTTTCGATACACTCGTAAAAAATTCATTGTCCAAGAAGATTTTTGAGCGCTTAATTCATTAATTCTTGCATCAATGTGCCGATAACCTTCCGACTTAATTTATTTGCTCGAGCATTCGATCGAAAAAATATTTCAATGTGTTTTAAGACCTTAACGATTCATTTCAAAGTGGCGGCTGTTCAGCCTTTTTGCGATGACGTCTCCGTTTTTTCGGGCTCCACGGCCGGACTAACAGCTCCCGTAATTTTTTAATTATGATGAGCTACCAAATTTTTTTCGATTGTATATAATAGCTGCTACAGAAGTACGCAGGATTTTTGCGATACATTGATTTTTGGCCAAATGGCGCACTTCTAAAGTGGAAAGTGACAAATTTGCCTAAAAAATCGTCAAATAATTGTTAATAACAAATGAACCATGCAATATCAAGAAAAAATCCTACGAACTTCCATAGACGATGTATTTTCAAAGATATGTTCAAAATTTCAAGTCAATCGGTTGAAAATTGTCTGAGTTATGAGTCCGGCCAACTAAAAAAATGCAGTTTAGAGATAAACGCGTTTGAAGTTTCGAGTAGCTCGCTGCGGATCAGACGGCTTTGTACTAAAATTCGAAAACCGAGTACTTAATGGCTTTTCTCATCTTAAAAGACCCTTAAAAACTAAAAAATAAAAAAAGATTTTCCGAAAAATTCCAGGGTGGCCTAAGGCCCTAATGAAAATGATGAATTTTTTTTTTTCCTCGACGCAAGACCTTTTTTTCGTTGATAAAGTCTGAGAATTATTCCAAATTGATGAAATAAACAGAATTTTATCGTCTTTTCGATCGAAATTATCAAGACTCCGGAAATTTGTATTGCATCAGAAATTCAAGAGACGAGCAATCGCTTTCACCAAAGAATTTGATTTATTCACTGCGATTAGTTTGAAGTTGTCGGTGTGAATGGAAGATTTATTATTTTTAATCGTCCATTAATTAAGCGGACAGAGCGATCAAAGATTTTGTTGCCGGAATAGTGAGTTTTTCTTACCCCTCAAGAGCGATGAGAGAAATGAGCCTCAAAGAGTATAAATAAAGAATTTTATTACGTCGTCCAGGTAGGGGGGAGGCCGATACTCCCTATCGGCACGCGGCCTTGGCGAAACCTGACCTTGCTTTATTTCAGGCAACCCCGCCTCGCACGTAATGTCGCTATATACGGAAAGCTTATACCTATGCCTGCCGTTTACCACCGACACGTACCTTCGCTATCCGCTTCTCGCTTTATATCCTACTTCGTACTTTATTCGTACTCAACTATTAACCGTTAACTGCTCTTCGTTTCGTATCTCTATATATTCGTGAGATATTTCGCGCCAAACCCTCGACTTTTTTCTTTTGCTTCACTTCCGCCAATGAATTTCGTCATTTTTCATATTTAATAATTTACCAAATCGTTCCTAATTTATTCTCATTTTTGTACCGTTCAAACCGTTCCTTTGGCGAGAACGTAAAACACCGTGAGAATCTGGTTATTTTTTTTCCCCATTTGGCGAGCGACAGTTTTTGGAAAAATTTACAAACGAAACATGAATTTTTATTTTCGGGTTTTTTATTTCATTGTAACGATAAATAAGATTTTTTGACAGATGAGAAATTATTCATTGGCGAAAAGAAAATTCGTTTTGATTTTGTCTCTTTGAAGGAAAATCGCTGTCACGATATTTTCAATGAATCAATAAACGTTCAAGGAATAGTTGTGTTGGGTTTAAAGATTTTTTTGGATGAAATATCGCGGGAAAATTAATGTCTCAACGTATTGCACAATTGTATGAACGGTGACAGTCGGATAAAAAGGAATTAATCGAAACGATGAATCACCACTTGGCACGCGAATCGGATCTTCTCACACGACAACCTCCCCTGCTTCTGGGGAATTCGCTGCTTGAGAGTGTGAAGCTTCTCTATCGAACGGTCAAACGGTCCGGACCGTGTTGAATGTCGGGAATTTTATGACCAAGAATTCATCGAACGAAAAATAAGGAAAAAATGTGAAAAAAAAATTGTCGTAGATTTTTTAATGGGGATTTTTTTCAAATCTAATTCGTTTTGAAGCTTTATTTATTTATTTATTTATTTATTTATTTATTTATTTTCTTTCAAATTTCGAACGAAATGCTTGTCGAACAAAAAGTTTGGTAAATATGGCAATTAAAAAGAATTTGGGTCTCATTCAACAATGACGAGAGAATCAGGAGATATGTGACGATCACAAATCGTCTTTACAATCTTGTATATTAGATTTTCTTGGCTCCTAGACGCGACGAGCGCGCGCGGGATTTGTCACGAGACTTTATGAATCATTTTGATTCGTGGCATTTTGCCGGGATATCGGAAGTAACAGGCGGTAAAACGTAAAAAACATTGGAAAATTTTCAAGCATCCAGTTACAATGTTGAAATTTTGAAAAAAATCAACAATGTCAACAATGACAGGACGAATTTTTGTACAAAAATTTGTTTAATCGATTTGAAATTTGATATTTTGGTTCGTGGGTGACTCGAGATCGTGTTTTTTTGCATGTAGTCTCGTCGAAGTGAAAATTTCAAGCTTTAAGGACTACATTTTTATTTTCAGTTTTTCCGAGGGATTCAGTAGTTTTTGTATAATAACGAAAATTCCGAAAATATTTTACGACCGATTTTTTTGAAAAAGTAAATAAAGCTTCTTCGGTGTTACACAAAAGCGTATGCAAAGTTTTGAGAGACTTCGCCATTTAGAAATCGAAATATTTAATGTTGAAAATTGCAACTTTTAACACGCGCTCTTATGAGAAACTATTGAAAATTGTGATTTTTATAAATAAATCACTATTCTCTTTGTGTGGTGAAAATTTGAAGGAATTCTATAGCTAGAAAATGTTGCTCAGAACGTCCTTAAGTGAGAGAAGGAGAAAAAAAGGATACGGAGACAAGAGGTGGATCTGTAAAATATGTGTATGTAGCGCGACCCCCGCCCACCTGTCCAACGTTGTCGATGCACTGTCCCCGAGAGCGGGCGGGCGGGGAGGCGGGCGGCCGCAGCGGCGGTGGCTTCCTTCTCGACCTCGTCGTCGTTCATCGTGCGCGCTCTCATCGAACGCTCTGATGCAACTGCGTAGCGTCGGGACGCTGCTGCGGTCGATGTCAAGGCCAAGGCCACCGCGTAAAGAGACGTTTCTCCCCTCTTTCTCTTTGTTCACCCGCGGCTTTGTCAGAGATGAGTACGAGCGCGACAGCGGAAAATTCGCGCTTTTCCGTACCTTATATCTTCGTCAACAAAATTGCTCTTTAAAACTTCGAGAGCACGCATTTTTTACAATGAAAAATGTCAACTTATCATTTTTCTTCCAAACGTTATATAAATAAAGAATTTCGAACAATTATTACTTTGTTTACATATTTCGAAATCCAAAATTTCGATTTTCCCAGATTTCAAAAGTATATTTTACTCATTTGGAGATGAAAGGTTACAAAACATTGAATTTTAGGGGTTAAATCACTTAAACACCAAATAAAAAAGTATTAAAATAAATTTCATTTGCATAAACGATAAAAACTCTGATTTTCGCCAAATTGTGAGTCGTGTTATTTTTTTTGTTGAACAGTCGTCGTTCCTACAATTGATTTTCATTAAAAATTACATTTGTTTATGAAAAAATAAAATAAAAAAGATTTTACATATTTATTTACAGAATTTTCTCGAGCCTCAAGGTTATGTAATCCCTTAATAGGCAAAGCCATTTCAGTTGCGGCTTTTGGGTTTCAAGGGCTCGTTGTATACATACAAACATATAGATATATACGAAGACACGTTATTCCAGTTTCATCTTCAATCACAAAGGGCCAAGGGTGCAGAGCCAAGGTCGCGGATATTTTTACGGGCTTCACTCTCAGTGAAGCGGAGAGACGTTTTGGTAAACACTTACGCCATCTGTGTTTACACTTATGCATGTTCGCGTATATAAAGGTATCTCTCTTCGTCCATTGTGTCCATTTATCGTTGTGTGTGTGTGTGTGTTTATAAAAAAGAATAAAGTTGCGCTGGTTCATGGTCACGAATAAAACTCAGGTTGCATCATTCTCGAGAGCACTTTGGATTATGCTTAAAAGCATTTGCGAAAATATTCAACAACAGCTTTTTCGTACGAGAGCTCTGAATAATGGAATTGAAAAAACTCGAAGGATAAAGTAGACTTTTAATTCACTGATGGGATTATAAGTCAATTGAGAGTAGGAAACATCGTGATAATGAAATTGAAAGGCTGAAATATTGCTACCGTACATAAAAACCTTTTTGTAATACGCCAAAAGCTATGAAGGGAGAATTTTTAGATCGATATTAAAAACAATCAAACGGATTGAGCGAGTGGTTGAGGAAACGATAAAAGGCACGAGTCCTCTACGGAATATGACGCTCGTTTATACTTTGTACGCTTTTTCATCCTTTTCTATTTTTCATTACACGTAAACATTCGACCCAACGAGCGTCATTACTAACCTTGAAATGTTCTCTGACGCATATATATACGCGTATCAATCTAAATCTAAACTTACATATGTAAATATGTGTATGGCTGATTTATGGAGGGGGAGTAAACCTAATCTGGGACGTCGACACGAGGAAAACGTTATTGCGTGACCTCACCACCCTTTCCAAGAGCTCGTGACACAGATTCAACCCGGATATACTACAAAACATCTGGTTTAGCCAACAAAACGCTTTCGAGCTCTTTAATTTGAGCGTGTCTAATAAAACGCCCAATTTACGGTGTTTTTGTTATGACGAGCCATCAAACTCGTGGCAAACCGAGTGTTAACTGTACACCGGATTATTGTCGAATCAAATTTCGTCTTTGTTTACGTTTGGGCACGCACGAACAAATAAGAGATACGATGATTTTATTAAAAAACTTCTTAAACTATGCGAAGTTACAAAAAATCCCGTGAAATCGTGGCGGCTCTGTCGCTCTGTTCCTACGTCCAGAAAAATAGTTCATTGTTTACCAAGAAAGAGGGACGCCGAGCGCGCGGCGTTAGTAGTTCCGCTGTTTTTCCAAAATGCGCACGATACTCTAACAACAAAATCAGTGGGATATTTGGTGCGCTCAAGGGAGATACGCCGAGAAAGAAAGAAGGACAACAACAACAACAACAACAAAACCACGTTTCCGAGATGTTTCGAGTGTCTACAGTACCTAAAGTAAGTTTTTTACCATTTTTCGAGGCGAATAAGAACAGTGTACACGTTGTTTTCAGAGGTTACGCGTTGTTTTCTTTCGAAGACAGAATAACGTGCGTAACTTTGTTTTCTTTGTGTATCGTATTTTCAAGTTATCGACATTCCGAAAATTAATAAAACTACTAGATTCTGATTGAACAATCGACCAGCAGATGTTTTTCTCGTTGAATACATGCGTATCTCATGAAAAATATAAATTCGCAACGAAATATTTCGTCATTTGGATATACCGATTATACGCGTCTGTACAAATTAGTGTCGGTCCTCAACGCCAGGACACACACCCTTAACATCCCCAGTGCGGTTAGTGTTTCGAAGTGCATACGGGAACGACCTTCGAGCGAACCAATGCCAATAAGGTTGTTAGTAAATAGGGATGGGGTGAAGAAGGGGTTCGAAAGGGAGAACGAAGCGCAGAAGGAGAGGCATTAAGCGAGAAACAGAAAGAGAGAGAGAGAGAGAACCAAGAGCTTGTGTAAGGTCAAGGCCATGAGTCCGGAGAGCTAGAGCTTCAATAACATACAGATATATTAATTTTGTGTGTGTGCCATGCACTCGCGAGTTAGGCCATTTTGTTTCGTAGCAAAGAGAATCTATTCGACGATGGTTTATTGTCAAAATGGCGTACGGAGAGGCATTCCGTTAATGAAATCGACGTCTTTTAACCTTTTAACATTGAAATATATATTTATTCGTGAAAATACATAAATGCGGCTGTGTTTATAACTATATATCGTATGTATTCGACGCTTGTGTAAATTTCATCGCATCGAGCGAGATGCGCGCGCATCTGACGCCTGCGTCCCGACGTCACGAGCCATGGCCAAGGTCCTTGCCGGTCACGGGCAACTGTCGCGTTTTATTATATACGCAGCACGACCCGAGGAAACTCCTTCAAGCTTCTCCCCATGTTCAAACTTCAATTTTGTCTCTCAGATAAATTTTTCTTCTTTTCTCCTTCTCTCACTTCGTGCTCTCTTCGTCTCATTCATTTTCTTCGGACGAATAACACGTGGATCTGCAAGTTTATTAACCTTTAATTATTAAACGATGATAATTCGTTGGTGGAAACTCTTAAAAAAAACATGAAAAACGAATAAATATATTTTGTCGGTACAAATGATGTTGAAGGTCGTTTAAAGGACATCGAGCAGTCGAAGTGGCCAAGAAAACGTGAGAACAAAGAATCGAAGGGTTTCTAGGAACGAACTATCGAAATATAACTATATAAACAAGTAAATATCGTCGACAAGGGTCGTACCCTTGGAAAAATTGGGTTAAGGGGCTAATATCCCTTGCTATCAACATTTTTCGATTCAACAAGAAACGACTCACTATAGATTTTTGTATGTCCGATGTTGAGAATTGGTTTTTATGAGAATAGGGCGAAGGGGAGGGGATAAGGATCGTAATGTCAGTATATATGTATATTTTCGTGTATAAAGGAGAAATAATGGAAGAGCCGTGTGGCAAGGACGATCGAGGGTCACGTTCCCGCTCAATTTCGCTGAGAGGGATGGTGATTGAGCTGAGGGCGAGAGAACTCTCGCTCCGTCAATTTCGAGCCGAGGACCGATAATTAGGTTTCAAGAGTACTTCAACCCAAGTGCTTCTAAAATTATGTATATACATAAAAAAAATATATATATATAGATAAACAAAATAGTAGATTTATATTAATGTGAAATAATCTTCTGTTTCGTAGTGGAATCGAGTCCTAAAATTGCGTTCTAATGTTTTTCTACATTTTTTTTTACATACAGTCAATGAAAACGATGAATTTTTCAGTAATCATGCAATTTTTATACGAAATTCATTTCTTTTTTTCTTTCATGCATTTTTTTCATTTCATGCAAATTTTATACGAAAAATTTGTACGAAATTATACGAAATACGAAAATACGAAACAATTTATACGAAAAAAATGTATACGAAAACGTAAAGTTGGTGCTTTGCTTTGAGAACAATAAAATTTTGTAGCCTGACTCTCTCTTGTACCGAAACTCTTTAGATCTTGCAAAACGATAACTTTATTGATAAAAAATACAATTGTTTTCCATTATAATTTCATTTTAATTTTATTGAAAAATCTCGCACGAATCACAGCTTCCGAAATAATTCGTTTGATGGCTGCAACGATAATACAACGATTTTTCTTTCTTCGCAGTTGTATCTGTTTTTATTTTTTACCCATAAAAATCAGTCAACTTTGCACGAAGCATTTCGTCTGCATTTCGTGAAAACTACGTTTCGTAAACGTCATCGTTGTCAAATATTCTCAAAGTCAATGATGACAAGAATTGTTCGATAAACAAATCATTATTTCGAAAATTCCTCGTTGTCCCGATGCTCTCCCGAGCTGTTATACTTCAGCCTCCTTTTTTTAGATATATACTCGAGCTTAGCTTCCGCGTGATCGATACAATGGCACCTGCAATTTTTGACTAGGTCAGTTTTCCTTCAGCTGGCATAAAGCCTCGTCCCCGAGACCATTATAGAATCGCAGCTTATGTATAAATAAACATATATATATAAACATCGAAATGCCGAGTATAAAACAATGTGTTCGTACATCGTACAAGTTTAACCCCCGATTTAACAAAGAGAAAGTCGCGTCAGAGGTCGCGACCTATACGAACGGAATGACGCGAGGGAGGGAGGGAGGGGCCGGAGGCGCGGAAGGAAATGAAAATACATATACGTCCCCGTTGGCTAGAATTTATCGAGCATAGAACGCAGAGCTGGAATTTTGGGGGATGCTTTGGAATGGCTGGGCTCGCGATATATACTGTGCACCATCGCAGCTTGGAGAGGGTAAAGGATTATTCAAGGGTGCAAGGCCATCCGAACCGTTGGCGGAGGAGGATGTAGTTGAGAACTCGCGCGGGGGTGTACAAGTTCAAGGCCACGGCGTTCGCGCGGGCTACGTCCGGGCAAGCTAACCCAAATACCATTACACTCTCGCAGCTTCGTCTTTCCTTATATATACATTTTTTTTATACAGTATGCAATTTTATATACGGGGTGTGCAAAAATATGCTTCAATTTTTCACTAAATTCATAGAAATGGCGGGAATGCAAAAAAAAAAAGAATTTTTCATTTTTTGACTCAATTTTTCATTTTTTCATTCAATTTTTCAATTTTTTTTTCATGGAATATACAGTATTTATACAGTATGCAAGTTTATATACGGAGTGAGCAAAAATATGCTTCAATTTTTCACTAAATTCATAAAAATAGCGCAAATGGAAAAAAAAAAACAATTTTTCATTTTTTGATTCAATTTTTCAATTTTTTTTCATCCAATAACCCCGAAATTGTAGTTTTTCTACTTTTTTTTTTCAATTATAAACATACGACGAAGTTTGTCTAAAAAAATTGAAAAAAATGTTAATCTCAAGTTTCGGAGATGCAGCGATTTGACGTTGGTTATTTAACAAATTTTATAAGCTTCGTATTAAACGTTTAATCGAAAATTTATTCATTTTTACAATTCTATAAAATGAAATAACAAACGATATTTTATAATTGCACAAGTTGTATCAAAGTTTTCAAATATTCACTCGAGAGATAAGATTTCGAACGTGAGTGTGCCCCAGAGCCTGCTACGTTTACTCAGCAAAATAGTTGACCTTGAAAAAAATGCGACACTTTGATGTCACAACTTCGCGTACACGTTTTTAAAAGCGACGTAAAAACTTGGTGATAACACCTGCTTACGCATGATGAAAAGTGCCAACTTTGTGATACAAAGTATTCGATATATAAAATCGCACGTGATGCGAAGTACTGATAAAACTATTTAAAAGTTTTCAGTCTTAAGAGCTTCATTGCAGTCTTATCACCGCGGAAAAAATAGAATTCAATTTCTCTCGCTATTTCTTCAACGAGTTGTTACTGATTATTACAATTTGTGACGTAAATTTTTCTCACTTCAGGCTTTTCTAAAGTGCACTCTTACAAAACATACAGAAAATACAAAATTTTCGATCGAAATCGACGATTTTTCGGCAAACAATGTTTTTTTCCTAATCGTTTTATTAATTAGTAAAAAATGATGTTTTGTTTTTGAAGAAAGTACAAGAAAGTACCAAAAGTTCTCATTAATTTTATTTATTTATTTATTTATTTAGAAAAAAAAAAATAAATAAATAAATATTCCGTCCAAAAATCTAGAAAATGCGTCTAAGTATCCCACAAAAAAAAAATCCTTCATTTCATGAGCCAATTTACGTAATTTGCCATTAAACGAAACAAGAATTTTCAATTCACCCTTTTTCATCCAACCAAATGGATTTTGTTCGAATTTTCATTTTTTTTCAATTCAATAACCAATTATTAGTAAATTTTGATGAAAATGACCTGATACGCGTGCTCTATATATAGATTTAGTGACAGTTCGCCCTTCATATCTTATTCCAACGACTCATGAATCAGCACCGCGCGCGTTTAACGTTTCCCCCTCTCTCCGGCATTCGTTATAAATGACGAATGAATACGTTGAAAGAGTTCTTGTTTGATTATATAAAGCCCGTTTCACGTTGAATTATTCGTGACGAGTCTCATAATTCAGCGAGTGAAAAAAAACAAAAAACAAAACAAAGATGGAAGAACAAAAATAATTGGGGAGAGTCATGCATTCGATAAAAATGATTCAACCAAACACAAAACTACGTAAAACTATGATTTTTTCATTTTTTTATTGACTTTTTACTCGAAGATGATGAAAAAGTCGTAAGTGACACTCGTCTCCTTGACAAGAAAATAAAATGCGTGTTAAATGATTGCGCGTATAAGTTACGAGCCTGGGAAACATCGGACTTGAGAAATTAACGATTTTATGAAAACTACTATTTCCGCTTTGTACCAATGTCATATTTTCAAGTTAACGCGTGACGTACGCCATTCCACCACGTTAAATCGACATTCACTGTCATCGTATTGTTACGTATCCTTTGCGATGTATTTTTATCGTTTTCGAAATACAGTTATATTCCAATGGGAAATTCTAGAAGATTTATTCAGTGTTTTCCTCCTCGTGCAAACGTCTTTCGATCTTTTCTGACGTTTCGATTGTTGATGCGAATTTTATTTTATTTTTAACGAACCGTGCACTTTATAATGGAAAAAATATTTTACAAAATGTCAAAAATATCGATAAAAATGTTTTTCAGCAAATGATTATCATAACTTTTAAAATATCTGTTGAAAAAAAAACAGTGAATCTGAATTCGATTTTGTACAGAAATATTCGAACGAAAATTCGTTCAGTTATTGTTTCACAAAATAAAAACAAAAGGAAGACGAGGAGGGAGAAGGAAATAAGACTTGGTGTGAAAATGATCGTTAAGAATACTTCGGAAAGTGTGTTTTTTCATGTGTCGGGTTAGCGGGACCGCGGAGTGTACGAGGAAAATCCAACGTGGCTCGTTGCTGACGCCTTTCTATTTTCCTCGTCCGCGTGGGCCGGGCATTCAAGCGCGGTAACCTTGAACTTCATCTCGGGATTCGCTGACGTCATGGCGATCGACCACAAATCGCGGTAATGTGCACAAGTGCAAGCGTTTATATGTATACGTGTTTTTTTTGTTATAGAAATATATTTGTTCAAATTTGAGAGACAAAAAATAAAATGTGTCGCACAGCTGCAGAATATTTTCGCGGGACTTCGTGAGCCGTTCGAACGTTTCGGTTATTTTAGGTTATGGCTGTTTTTTTTTCTTCCGAGGAATTATTTATTTATTTTTTCCACATAATCTCAATAAATGTCACAATAGAACTGACTTTATTTGAGATTTTTATTATTTAGTTCGCAAATAAATAAGCTTTGAACAAAAAAATTTATTTGAGGTTATGTTTTTCGATTCTCGGAGAAAATGAACGTTTTAATTCTTTTTGCGAGTGAATTTCACATCGTCTCGATTTTCCTAAATCAGACATTTTTTCGAACAGTTTTCAGACGAGTTTACGTGTTCGTGAATTTATTTCAAAAGGAATGTAACATTTATTAATTCCGATAAAGGATCCAGTGACATGTACCGATTCAATGAAACACCAGGATAAACTTTTCTCCGGAAAACCTACTCGTCGTTCTTTGTTTCTTTTTTTATTATTCCATCGGCCTTTACACCCACGCTATAAAGAACACGAGAAATAGAGATAAAACGGTTTTATGGGAAAGCATGAGCCATTTCCTCTATTTTCCGGATCCCGTTTTCAGCGAATATGGTTTTATCCGTTGAGATATATTTCAACGCAGTGCTCTGAGAATTCACCAAAAAAACAAATATATTTTTTTTTATACGAAAATAGAGCACGATAAACTTAAGGAACAAAAAATACTAGTGTTCGGTCGTTTCTACTTTCCCAGAGTCGTAACTATTTATTTTCGATAAAAAAAAAACCAAAATTCCAATTTTTTTATAATCGAATAACTTTAACAATTTTCCTATTTCCACTCTTTTTTGATAATTGGCCACATTTTATGTTTTCGTTTTACAATAAAGCATAAAATTAAAATAATTTGAAACTTTTGACGTTTTAACAAATATTAAAAACCATGTTTTTATTTATTTAGAAAATTCGTCTTTTTTTGCTGTCAATTATTTTGTTAATTTCCACCAACCATTTTTATCGAAAAACGTCAGGAAAAGGCTGCCGAAAAAAAAAACTTCATCTGGTTCATGATTTGGCAACTTTTACAAGTGACTGAAAAGAATCGTCAATTTTCGTAAGAAAAATCATGTCACTTTATTAGATGGACAAGAAATTTGGAAGAATCGAGCAGCCTCTTTCAATGGACACAGCAACTTGAACAATTTCGTGGCAAATAGAAAAAGTTCAATGTTTCAGTTTCGATTTGGTGTGGAATTCCCCATATATTTATATATATTTATGAAAACGCATATAAATGAATGCGATTATGTTGGCCTTAGCATTCGCGACCTTGCCAAGAATTTTTTTATTCTCCACTTTCGATCATATAGGCGATTGCATGCTCGATCGCGATAAGTCGTCGTGAGCTTCACTAGAAGTTTTTACATTATCGGTGACGCGGCCGATGATGCGATTTCCTGTATGCGGAATAATAAGATTTTTTTTTCTTCCTTGACTGTGACGAATATTGGAAGATTTCACTGGAACAGCAAAAAAAAATTAATTTTTTTGTTCAATTATCGATAAATATTCTTTAAATATGGCGTTCGTAAAAAAATGAGCCATAATAATTGGTAAATAAACGAAATAGAATTGAGTCGATAATCGAGTTTCGATAAAAGCGAGTCCCGAGGTAGCGCAAAATCCCGAGCTGCTATAATTATCGTCGATGAAGGTCACGGGGTTTGGGGTTCACTTCTTTTTTTTTTCTTCAGTCGTTCATTGTCATCGAGGGACAGTCACTCATAAATTCTCAAACGCCCTTGGCCAGATGTTTGCCAACGGAAAAGCAAGTTAGTTTGAAACAATTTTTCTGAGCGACGTTGTAGAGGAAGAAAAAAATAAACAAACATAAACGAAATAATGGACGAGGAGTGTAGGTTGGTCGCGGAGTGTTTTGTCGACGACTTGTCTATTTTAACGTAAACGCGAGCGTAAACGACATCCGGAAAATATACATGATTTTCGTTCGGTCAACCCCGGCGGCCGTTCGAGAGGAAACTTTTGTGGAAGGTCGAGACGAGAAGTTATAAATCTTGGAAAATGGTCAGGCTCGTTTTTACTCTGTACATACATAAAAAAAAAAATATATATAGATATTTGTACGCAGGTTGCAGAACGAGCGAGAGAAAAATAACGTTACGAAGTTTTGAAATTTCATGGTTTTCGTATCGGCACCAAATCCGTACAGTACGACGGTGTAAATTTACGTCTTTTCGTAGTACATCGACGTCTGTATATTGCTATTAATCGTTTTGTACTTTAAAGCACGTCGTAAATCATCGAAAAAGCAAAATACAAACTTTACTACGAATAGTTGAGACAATTTTTTTTTTCTCTCCTACGAAGGAAGTTGTGCCACAGGAATGTGTTTGTATTTATATATAGGAATATATCGGTGTGTTTACGAAAATCGCAGCGGTCTTTCTGGTGTACACAAATTAGGGGAACAAACACTGGGTTGT